>CM071926.1:40241307-40841307 GCA_016081115.2 Rehmannia glutinosa
GACCTAGAAAATATAGTCATTTACGTAGTGAATTTTCTTTTTCTACAAAAATTGCAGCCCGTGCAAGGCAGGTATGGATTCTGCTTAAATAATAAATATTACCTTCCAAGTGGGCCAAGCCAAGGTATCCATGAAATGCTTTTAAAAGATGACTTGTAACCACCTGTGAAAAACCCTTCCATATTCGACATTAACATATGAGGTTCTTGACATTGATTAGCTCTTGACATTGGTAAATACCTTTATATTTATGACCTAATTTGTTAATTTGTTCGAATAACTCCAAGAAGAATTGAAAACTAGCCAATATTCTATTTTTGAGTCTTCAATACAATACACAAAGTAAACAAATATACTGCTATATAGTTGATAGTCACAAATACTTCAGTTTTGGGCGATTACAAAAACTCAAAAGTTCCAAAATTTCATAAACCCCACTTGATGTTTGATTATGTCTTGTATTTACACTAGAAAAATTCCAGTTTATCGACATAATTTACCTGGGGAAATGATTTGTCTACCAAATATTACAATTATCTACAGAATACCTACAGAAAAAAATATCATTTTTCCCAAAAATTATACCTCGACAAATTACAGACAAATTTTCCAATTACCGCCATATTTTCTATATTTTTACCAACAATTTGATTTATGTGGATATTTTACCTACAATGATTTTGCCTCGCAATGATTTTACCTACAAATTACAATTTCTTAATACTACCTGCTGCGATTACTCCAAACGTTAGTTTGACTTGGATGTATTGCCGATGTTATTATTTTACGATTACATTGCTCAACTTTCTAAATACAAATAGACTCAACTTTTCATTTGGCTATTTGTAATAAATTAGAAAAAATTGAGGGATGTAATTATAAAATATAAGACTAAAAATTGGTCTTTATATGTTTGTAATATTTAGAAAAGTTGAGAGATGTAATTGTGAAAATATTTGATTAAGTCAAATTCCATCACTCAACTAACAATTGGGTTACAATGAAGATGAAATAAAACCTAAAGAAATTTACCGATTTTGAAATTTATCTGGGTTTGTTTTGAGTAAGGTTTGTAATTATCCCTATTTGTTTGTTTTATTTATTTATATTTTGAGTAGAAATCTTGAGAGTGTGGTTGAAGATGAGAACCACTCCAAACACACGTCCGAATTTTCAAACAATTTATCACTAGGCTATCAAACAATTTCAATTATCTATATTTTGTCATTAAAACATTCAATAAACAACACACATGCAAATTAGAGAATCTAAACGGGTTTTTGTACATAAAAAGTGTTCCTAGCAACTCCCCAATCGATGGACCACTTTAGCAACTTTAATATTAGTGGGCATGTGGTACACACAACAATTAATTACATGACAAAAATATATTTCACGCATGACAGATTCCACCCACGGGGAGAGCACAACAGTACAGTAAGCCTCCGTTTACTCCCCACACGCCCTCATTTACCAAACACGATTTTCCATCCAATTGTAAAACTGTATTCCTTTTAACTGTACGCAACCCACACGCCACTACCCAAATCTCCTCTCTGTAAAGACGGATCCTTTGATGAGTTGTACAACAGATATGGACAACTGCACACACACACACACACACACACTCAGTGTGTGTTTTGCCACTCTGCAGAAAAGGAGATTGGACCATTTTTGCATTTGTTCATTTTCATTTGGCCCTTTTCTTGATTTCCTTATTTGCGTGGGGAAAATTCTACATATGGTTGTAAATATGAGATCAACCCAAAAGATTTACTTGTGCTTACACATATATGAAGAATTAATGAAATATCTGCACTTTTCACATTCACATTGGATTAGAATTTAGATATGGGGTGGGGTCTGGTGGGATTGGGGCTCCAGCCCCCTTCTTCTTTATGAGGTAAGAGCATAATGCTGAATTTATACTCTATCTGTTATATAGAAAATATTTATTCAGAATATAGAAATGATTATAAAATGAAGACATGCATGATGACATTTCTTACCTGCAGAAAAATTGACGCAAGTCTCTATAATGACCACATTAAATAATATTCAAACTGCAGTCTCTGTTTAGATTCTGGTCCCATTTTTGTGTAATTTTTTATTAATTATTTTGTAGAAATAAAATAAATCACAGATAAGGATAGTGATGTCTCCTAGACTTCTTAAGAATCTGTTGATGTGTGACTGGTTTTATTTTTATATTTATTTTCTTGTCACTTTTGTGTGTATATAAATAATAATACTGGGGCAAGCAAATACAGAGTCACAAGAGGAGTAGCCCAGTACCCAGTGACTAAAGCTTAGATTCCATTTCACTATTTCACCAACCTTCAACTGCCCACGTGCTTTCTTCACATTTGATCCAATTTTGGATATATATATACAGCATTATAGTATGCAACTGTTCCCCCTGCTCTATTAATATCTTTGTCTTTTGTACTTTAATCCACTTGCTTAATGGAATTTTAGTTGTTGCGGTTCTTTTTTTCCGTTTGTTGTGTATTTTAGTATTGGGACTGTTTCTTGTGCAAGAATATTAAGTTAAAATCATGTGTCCATTTCTTGTTAAATTTTCAGGTCTCTGATAAGGTGCAGAAAAATTGGGTTGAGCTGCTTTTTATATTTTCTTGATTTCGGATTCTGGATTATTTGTTGATGGATGTCAATCTGAAGTTGTTAAATGTGGGTTTTGCCTGCTGTTTCTGATATGGATATTGTGATTTCTTGAAGAAAAGAAGAGATAATGGTGATGATAACCAGTTGTTGTTGCAAAGAGAAAGATCATCCCTTTTCACCAAAATAATTGTTTTATTGAATTTTGTAATCTGCATTTCTTATTTGGGATTCTGTCTTCATGAGTTTTGGGTATTCGGGACGGGGTCGACTGAGGCTGTTTACTCAACCATGGCTTGGTGTTGTGCATGTGGTTGCAGTTTATTCAGTAGGCAGAGTGCCCAAAAGGTGGCCAATAATTCTCATTGTGTGGTGGGGTTTTTCGAGCACTTGTGGCTCGGTTGTAGTCGTATTTGATCTCCTCCATCGTTTTGAATTCGTAAAAATTCCCAAGTTTCTTCCAAAACCCAACATAGTTGATTTTGCATCTCTTCCGTTGTGTCTGCTTCTGTGCTTCAATGCTGTACGTAAAAATACTGATACTGCTGAGATAATGAGTGATACTACAAAAACCATTACTTGATAATCAGTTAGATAAAAATAGTGATCCATTTTCGAGTGCTGGAATTTGGAGCCATCTGACATTTAGGTGGCTTAATCCTCTGTTTGAAAAGGGTCACCATGACAAACTTCAACCGGAAGACGCACCGCCAATTCCTCGATCGGAAACTGCTGATGAAGCTTCTTCGTTGCTTGAAGAGTCTCTTAGAAAGCAGAAAGCACAGATTACCTCCTGCCAAAGCCATACTCAACGCAATCGGGACACCCTTGGCCATAAATGCAGTTTTTGCAGGCATTTCTGTTACTTTTTAAGCCTTCAAAACAAGTTAAACTTTATATCGAAGCGTTGGTTGTATGCTCTCGAGTGATGATTTGAGTGAATAGGGAAAAAATTTATGCCATTTACTAATAACCTACTACATGTGGGCAATATGAAACAGCAATATTTGGAGTTTAAGATAAACTGAATTAGTAGTAAAGATATCAACACCAAATTTATGTGTATTATGATTGTCATAATTGATGCCTACCTTAAATCAAAGGGAGGCATACCCTCGAATCAACTATATATTGAGTATACATTGTTCATTGCAACGTAATGTTAGGGATAATTACAAAAAAAAGCCTGAGGTTTGAGCTAATTACTAATAAACCCAGAGTTTATTGAAATTGCAAAAAAAAACCTTGAGTTTTGCCTCTGTCTTACATTTTCTCCTTCATAAGCAAACAAATTTAAAAAATTCCTCTAACATTTATAAAAATATTACAGTTACCCTTAAATTTTAAGACAAAATCAAACCTGAGTTTTTTTCTTTTTTTTTTTATAATTTTGAAACATCGCTGTTTTTTTTAATTAGTCCAAACCGCAGGTGTTTTGTAATTATTCCATAATGTTATGCTATACATGCAATGGAACAACACAAAACCTTTGTACTAGGTGTAAAAGAAAATGATTTGCCATACTTCGAATTCTGAATTTGTGTTGTTTCTGTGATGTTTCCAGGAGTCAATACAATTGCTTCCTATGTTGGTCCACTGCTAATTACGAGCTTCGTGAACTTCTTATCATCAAAAGACGAAAACATAAAATGGCACCATGGAATGATTCTCGCATTGATCTTCTTTGCTGCCAAGACTGTGGAGTCACTATCCCAGAGGCAGTGGTATTTTGGTGCCCACCGTATTGGAATCAGGGTCAGAGCAGCTTTGATGGCGTTGATATACAAAAATCTCTGTCCATTAAGTATGGTGGCACGAGTAGCGGTAAAATCATCAATTACATAAATGTAGATGTTGAGAGAATCGGAGACTTTTGTTGGTATTTCCATGGTATTTGGTTGCTTCCAGTTCAGGTCATTTTTGCCCTCGTCATATTATACAAGAATTTAGGAGCTGCTCCATCTGTTGCTGCATTTTTACCACGATATTCGTGATGATAAGCAACACCCCACTTGCCAATATGCAAGAAAAATTCCACACCAAGATAATGGAAGCTAAAGATTCATGGATAAAAAGCTACTTCTGAGACTTTAAAAGTATGCGAGTCTTGAAGCTGCATTCATGGGAATCGACATTTATGAAAAAACTGCTTCAGCTTAGGGAAACCGAAAGAGGCCGGCTCAAAAATACCTCTACACTAGCTCGGCCGTGGCTTTCCTCTTTTGGGCTTCACCGACGTTAGTTTCGGTCGTCACTTTTGGCGTTTGCGTCGTTTTGGGAACACCGTTAACGTCGAACGGTTCTTCTCGGCTTTAGCCACTTTCCGAATCCTTCAAGAACCTATCTACAATCTGCGGAGCTTATTTCTATGATTGCTCAGACTAAAGTCTCGATCGATCGAGTTCAAAATTTTGTCATGGAAGAAGATCAGAAGAGATTGTTACACTATCATAATCCAGTACATCAGGTGTCGCCATTGAGGTTGAACCGGAGAATTCGCATGGCAGAATAGAGATGCAAAGAGACCAACCATTAAGATCACGGAGAAGCTCAAAATCACGAAAGGGAGCAAGGTGGCTGTTTGTGGTTCTGTTGGCTCGGGTAAAACGAGTTTGCTCTGCAGTATACTTGGTGAGATTCGAGAATATCCGGGCCGAGTATCAAAACTTACGGGTCGAAGCTTTTGTGCCGCAGTGCTTGGATACAAACAGGCACCATTAGGGATAATGTGTTGTTTGGTAAGGAAATGAATAGAGATTTTTACGAGAGTGTGGTGGAAGCATGCGCACTGAACCATGATATTGAGATGTGGGCTGATGGAGATTTATGTGTGGTCGGCGAAAGGGGGGTTGAATTTGAGTGGCGGACAGAAACAAAGAATTCAAATGGCAGGGCACTTTACAGCAACTCTGAGATATATTTGCTGGATGATCCTTTCAGCGCTGTTGATGCACATACTGGGGCTCATATGTTCAAGGCAAGCAATTTTTTTACTTTTCTCTTGCTTCCATGTGAATAACTAATTAAATTCGTTTTTCGACTGTTGCATTATTATGCAGAAATGTCTAATGCAACTCTTGCATAAGAAGACTGTTGTCTATGTTACACATCAGTTGGAGTTTTAGATTCTTCTGACCTCGTGTTGGTAAGTTTTACCGATCCCACTCCATAGCATATTTTGTAGGGATAACTACAAAAGGCCCCCTAAGTTTGGGCTAATTACAAAAAGAACAAGTGGTTTTTGAAAATTACAAAAAAAAAAAAAAAAACTTTTGATGTTTGATTGTCTTAAATTTAAGGGGATAAATGTAATATTTTGAGACATGTAAAGGGAGCTTTTGAAATGTTTTTGCATATGAAGGGGGAAATATAAGACGAATCAAATCTAAAGGTTTTTTTTTTTTGTTTTTTGTAATTTCTGAAAATCTATGGGTTTCTTTTTTGTAATTAGCCCGAAACTTAGGTTTTCTTTAATTATCCCTATTTTGTAACTAGAGATTGTTATTCTTACCATAGATGCATGTTTCGTTTAGGTTATGAAAGACGGCAGAATTGTTGAGGTGGGGAAATATCAAGATTTAATTTCGAATCCTAATGGCGAGCTCATAAGACAAATGGAGGCTCACAGCAAATCATTAAACCAAGTGAACCCTCGAAAGTGTATCACCTCACCAAAGAGCTACCACCAGGCTAAACAAATAGAAGTAACCGAAGTAAAATTTGTCGACCTTAGCCGAAGTAGCAGGGTTCCAGAGCGAAGTCTGCACGAAGAAACGGAAAGTGGCAGAGTAAAATGGCACGTGTACGCAACGTTCGTCACCTCTGCGTACAGAGGAGCTCTTGTTCCGATTATCCTATTGTGTCAGATACTCTTCCAGATGTTGCAGATGGCCAGCAATTACTGGATTGCGTGGGGATCAGAAAAAGACGACAGAGTTACAAAAGAGCACTTGATTGAGATATTTGCTTTGCTCTCTGGTGGAAGCTCAATCTTTATTTTGGGAAGAGCAATTCTGTTGTCAACCATTGCTATTGAGACTGCTCAGCGTCTCTTTCTTGGAATGATCACGTCTGTTTTCCGAGCGCCTTTGTCATTCTTTGATTCGACGCCTTCGAGTAGAATTCTTAATCGGGTTAGTAGATCATGCAGTAATTTTCTATACGCTTATATCGTTTAATATTTAGGGTAAATTGCAAAACTATCCTGAGGTTTAGCCTAATTACAAAAAAGTCCAGATATTTTTAAAATTACAAATAACCCTTAAGGTATTATAAACACCTTCTTGAAGTGTAATCTATAAAATAGTGAATAACATCAAAGGGTATTTTGTAATTTTGAAAGGCAACTGTAGTGTTTTTGTAATTAGACTAAACCTCGAGAGTATTTTTTGTAATTAATTAATCCTATAAAATGAAGGTATCTAAAACTTTCTGTTTTTTGGGGTGACCAGTCTTCCACAGATCAAAGCATAGTGGACACAGATATTCCATACAGGTTAGCTGGACTAGCGTTTGCGCTTATTCAGCTATTAAGCATCGTTGTGCTTATGTCCCAAGTTGCCTGGCAGATCTTCTTCCTCTTCCTTATCGTCTTCGCCATTTCTATATGGTATCAGGCAAGAACAGATTTCCATATTAAGTTTTTATATCGCTAAACTGATTTTTTATCTGCTATTGACTATGCAATCACATCAACAAACGATCTTACAGATGCAGGAGTTAGAAATTTTCTGTAAACATTTGCGAGTTTTTGTGTCAATTATTAATTATTTATTTAATGCAGGCATACTATATCACCACGGCAAGAGAATTAGCTAGAATGGTTCCAATTCAGCAAGCTCCAATTCTCCATCATTTTTCAGAATCGATTGCTGGAGCACCAATAATACGGAGCTTCAATCAGGAAGAACGCTTTTGGAAGTTGAATGTAAATCTCATTGATGAGTACTCTCGGTTGCCTTTTTACAACTCCGCACAATGGAATGGCTCTGTGTTCGGATCAACTTTCTCTTCAACCTTGTCTTCTTCCTCCTCCTCGTCATCTTGGTTAGCCTTCCAAGGTCAGCCATTGACCCCAGTAAGCACCTCCTCATCCTCTATTATCATAGTACCTACACACTCAAGTACACGTTTTAATTGGCCACAGAGAGAGAGAGAACAAAAATTATCACTGAAATGTCCAATGGTTTTATCAGAAATTAATTGAACTAGGGATATTTACAAATACTACCCCTAAGGTTTAGCCTAATTACAAATAACTCCAGTTATCTTGTAAAATACAAATACCTCTTAAGTATTACAAAAACCCTACCGAACAAATTCCTCCCTCTTGAGGGTGCAATTTAAAAGAGGAACAAGTGTCAAGGGGATTTTGTAATTTTGAAAGATAACTATGTAAATAGACTTAACCTCGGGGTAGTTTTTGTAATTAACCATTGAACTTATATATAGCTTCGTCTAGGTTATCCCGTAGATGTGGAAATTCTCAAACGAACAACCATATGTTCTTGGTTTAAGACAAGCATGAAAATATATTAGAGTTGTATGAAGCAATACCACTGTTATGCTACCATAATCACTATATTTTTGTTCTTACACATCATTAAATGAGCAAATACTGTAAATGGTTAATAAATTATGTTACCATTTTTACCTTTACTCCAACAGCCACTACATTTAGACTGATACAGTGTGTGCTCGGTTGCAGGCTTGGCTGGACTAGCCGCTACTTATGGGTTGAACTTAAATGTACTCCAAGCATGGGTTATATGGAACCTCTGCAACGTAGAAAACAAAATGATCTCTGTGGAGAGAATTCTTCAGTTCACCGGCATACCAAGTGAAGCTCCACTGATTATTGAAGATTGCAGACCAGAGCCAGAATGGCCACTCAATGGAAGAATCGAAGTTGAAAATATCCACGTGCAGTACAACCCTGCTCTTCCTACAGTTCTCAAAGGAATCACGTGCACCTTTCCGGCTAAAAAGAAAATTGGTGTCGTGGGAAGAACTGGAAGTGGCAAGTCTACACTAATCCAAGCTCTCTTCAGAGTAGTCGAGCCTTCCGAAGGGCGTATTATGATTGATGGAATAGACATATCAAAGATAGGTCTACAAGATTTAAGGTCTAGGTTAAGTATAATCCCACAAGATCCTGTTCTGTTTCAAGGAACCTTGAGGACAAATCTTGATCCTCTGCAAGAGCACTCTGATCAGGAGATATGGGAGGTAAGGGATTAAAAAATTTAGAGTTAATTACAAAAAATACCCTTCAGTTCCATCTAATTACAGAAAAAAACCTAACTATCTTTCAGAATTACAAATACCCTATTGGCATTGTGAGGAAAATACAAACATAAGGGGGGTATTAGTAATTTTGAAAGATAACTGGAGTTTTATGTAACTAGGCTAAACTTGCGGGATAATTTTTGTAATTGTCCCAAAAATGTATTTACAACATTAAATATTTCGAGTACATTCTTATTTTCCTTGCAATACTCCAATGTGGCAGGTTTTACACAAATGTCATTTCGCAGAAAACGTGAAGCAAGACGAAAGACTTCTGGATGGACCAGGTCTTATTTAGTTCTAACAATTTCTTGAAAATGATTAATGTCTTAAACTACTAGCTATTTATGTTCTGAAACTTGGGAAAAATGGTGCAGTTGCCGAAGATGGAGAAAATTGGAGCCTGGGACAAAGGCAGCTTGTATGTCTAGCTAGAGTGCTGTTACAAAGGAGAAGAATACTGGTCCTAGATGAGGCAACAGCTTCAGTAGATACAGCAACGGACAACTTGATCCAAAAGACGATAAGAGAAGAAACGAATGGATGCACCGTCATAACGGTAGCCCATCGAATACCTACAGTAGTTGACAATGACCTAGTTCTGGTTCTTGGTGAAGGTAAGAAAGAACATGATCCAAATCTATATCTATGTCTATACATTTTTATCCATATCCATACTATTATAAAAGCATCCAATCTTAATCTGATTCTCCTATAATAAAAGACATAATGACCCTTCATTTAAGGGTTAGTTACAAAAACTACCCATGGCGTTTAGCCTACTTACAAAAAAAATTATTTTTCAAAATTACAAATACCTCCTCCCTCTTGAGGGTTCGATTTGAAAAAGAGATCAAGGGGTATTTGTAATGTTGAAAGATAGTTGGGTTTTTCTGTAATTAGGCTGAACCTCAAGGGTATTTTTTTTATGGCGATTATCTACCCCCTCAACTGAGCTCCTGGTTCAGTCTGTAATTTGTTGGTTTTTGCCGTCTTATTTGATGCAGGGAAGATCATAGAGTACGACTCCCCTGCTCGGTTGCTTGGAGATAGTAATTCAGCATTCTCAAGTTTGGTGATGGAATTCTTGAGAAGATCATCATCTACCAAGGACAGCTATGAATGAGAATGCAAATTTTGTCTGTCACACAACATTTCAGCAATGTGGAAATTGCTTGTGACTGCAATGAGAAACAGAGCAGAGGTGAAGATAGCTCAACAATGTTCAAAATGTGGTTATATTTGTAGTTGTGTACATATTCTTACTACAAAAAGAAAAAGCTAAATCATAAGCAATTAGCTAACGCGAATTACTTAGGAAGGATACCATTAGTGTCATTCTTGATTTACAAATTTTGCAATTAGGCATCAGTTAACAATGTAAATATAGACTAGTACGTGTCTCATTATAGATGTAATCCACTTGCACCTCGAATTTTCGATATTGAATTACACTTTTTTTCTCTTATACTTATGTTTTCAATGAGAAAAAACATGTTACTATTCATGACAACAAAAATGTCCTTGTACATATCTCTACCTTTATTGTAGGGATAATTACAAAAACTATTCTTGATGTTTAGCCTAATTACAAATAAAAACAAATTATTTTTTAAAATTACAAATACCCTTTTATGTGTTACAACAACTCCTTGACATTTTTTTAACAAAATACCACCCTATTGAGGGTGCAGTTTGTAAAAAAAAAACAAATTTCTAAGTACTCATTTGGCATTTTTGATGGACTAGTAAAGTGCACGTGCGTTGCACGTGTACCATATAACTTTACTAATGTAATTAAAAATAAATTATTGATACATTTTAAAGAATTGAAATTTATTACACATCGTTTATTTTACTAATATCATTGAAAATAAATTAGTGGCATAAGTTTAATGAATGTAGTTTATTACAAATATCGTTCATACCGTGCAATATAGTTAGATTTCAAAGAGTAATTTGCAGCATTAGATTTGAAGAGAAATTTGTAACATTAAAAAACATAGAATACATAATTGAGTCAGAAGCCCATACCAAAATCCCATCACATGCACATAGAACTGGGAAAATTGGCATGGGCCAATGGGTCAGCCCGCATATAAGGTTGAACTGGACTTTATTTTTTTAGAGTCCAGAAAAGTATTGGTCCTACTTTGGCTCGACCCGAATGGCGCAAAGAAGTCACAATTTTGAATTTTATCATTTGGTTTGATGGGCTCGTGTTGGGTCACCTGACCCAACCCTTTTCCAAATTTTTACATGCACATCATTTGAAATTTAAATTGGCACTTTAAGGATCCAATATACATACCATATGACGGGGATACCATTTGAATTTTTAGTCAAAGTGAATCAAAGGAGGCAAATGGAATAACCAATAGACTTTAGAATGTAAAATGTCCCAAGAAAAAGTTCATGAGGTAATATCGAATAGTTTGAAAATATTTTCCTCTATACCATTTTATATCTCTTCTCCATTTGCATATGTAATTCACATAAAACAAACATATAGATTGCTCTATTATTTGAAGTAATTTATTCTATCAAGATAAGGAAAAAGATAAAGAACTTACAAATTAGTGCAACACGTGAAAAGTAGTCATTTAAATTGCTTAATTCTTATTAAAACAAAACATATATCCTATTAGCCATGCCCATTCCTGTCAAAGCTACCGACTATTCAAACATAAACACATCAGTCCTAATAAAATATACGACTTTTTGGTAAAGAGAAAATACTCTAAAAATTGGAAACTCCTTGTACTTGAAATAAGTAGACAATGTTCCCAAGTTGTTCAAACAGTTGTTACTCTGCATTATGATGTAACAAGTCTTTCGACATAATTTAACTGCAAAGTTTTCAAGATATCTTGTTTTATAAAATTATGTTATTTATACCTTATAGATTCATATTACTTTCAAGATGTATAAAAGGGAAGAAAAAATTAATATGACTAAAGCAACAACAATTACTTTCTTTAAAGATGTATTCAACAGACGTAATTCATCCACGCTTTTCGGCCAGAAGATGGTGGTTGTGGTAATTCATTCTCTCAAAAACACCATCAAAGGCCTCTCCTCTTTGAACCCATCTCTTCTGCAACTCTCTTTCAACTAAGAACCCTTGAAATCTGAGTCGTCATATTGAATAAGTACAGATTCTTTGCCTCCTCGTGTCTCCTTTCTCCGTCGAGTCTCCTCGTAATCTCCTTTTAAAACCATCTGAATGCCCTTAAAACATATCATAATTTGTGAATTACATTGCCATTTAAATTAGAGGTATTTCAGTCCAATCAAAAGTTTGCATAAACATTCATACTTTTGTAATAGGAATAGAATAGTCTTTGGTATTTATAATATCTTCAAATACTGGGTTTCTTAACAAATTGAAATGCACTCATAGTTTATAAAACACAACAAACAGTTAAATTAGATGTGTAGTTTTTTAATAGGTAATACATGAACTTCACATGTTGGTAAATGCAAGTAGGTAGATGGTGCAAATTGCCAAATTCTCTCCAAATAGAAGGCAGAGGCGAAGAAGATTAACTTTTAACAAATCAAGATGTCGAGAGCCAAATCAAATCCCAATTCTAATTTCAAATAGTAGAACTCCAAATAGTAATATTTCAACAAATTAAATGGACATTACTGTATGAATTTATGTAAGACTAAATGGCTAAGGAGAATTCAGTTTAGGAGAAATTATCACCCAAAAATAAGGCAAGGATACCATTCTTTAAGGAAAAATAAACAAACGATGGGCTGCGCAAACAAGAAATGTCTTTTATGATTTAGAGTTTCCTTATTTTTCTTGATTTTATTCAATATGTGTAATTGTTATTTGTCATATGGTGTACTGTGCATTAGTCACACGCAGAAATAATGTCTATTTCATTATTAACAGGATATTTATATGTAAAGGAATCTATTAATACACAGAAGCAATTGACGGGTTTTGACACACAGGGGTGTTAAATTCAAAATAGCCACTATCTCTATAATTTTTTGAGGAACACTAGCAGCTAACCGATCAATTGTCATATCTATAAGCTCATAAAAAGTACATGTCAATCCAGCCAAGCCAGGTCACACCCTTTTATACAAGATAATACTCCAAAAATACCATTTGTGAACCAAAATTTGCAACCAATATACTACAATAAATGGAATATTTTTCTGCATTTCAAAATCAACAAACAGATGAAAGATACCCTTCAGTAAGATTATAAGGGATAGTTTCCTCCCTCAAGGGCATCCAGACGGGTATAGATTTAAAAACCAGAACTTTCCCTTAATAAGTACACGGAAGATTATAACAATCAACAAGACTATAATAAGAGACATGGTTCAGACATCTACCTAAAATGAGGCACCTTGGTTGTATTTTATATGAACTCTGTTCATTAACAGGCATAAAACCTTTATTTCCCATGGGAAAGAAAACTACAGAGAAAGTTGTGCCCCATCATATAAAGAAGGAACATGATGAACATTTTAACCCATTATGATTTCACACCAGACTAAAGATTAGCAAGATGAATATAAAAACTTCTAAGAAAACTTTCTTGATGTCAGGTGTCCAAGAACAACTATTTTGAATTCTTATAATACTGTGCAGCTTTTGATTAATGGCATGGAGAAGTAATTCTTTACATTCAGAAACATTACTTGCAGTCTCTTTTTCCTTCTGCATTTTCGATACCGAGGGATGCGTTTCTTTTCCGTTCATTAGTTTAAATTAAAAATCTATTTAATTGTCAAATTTGTCTTAGGCAAACCATTCACCAAAACTCCCATCAGTGAGCGGAGTAGTCAAGACAGACAGTCAGTGTGTAGGATAAGATTTAAATATCTCTATTCGCCAAACCAATTTCTCTATTTCAAAATACGACAAAACTACTACCAAAATAAGCAAAAATTTGAAAGGTAATTTTTTTTGTTTTGTTTTAACAAAGAAGGGATATTTTGGAAATTCCAGTTCACTCCAAGGCAATACAAGCAGAGTGTGTGTAATGGGCTGGTAAGCCATCCTATTTTGGTCTATGCATCTGTTATATCTCGTAGCAAACATTCAAGAATACACAAGGAGAGGGTCAACGAAAACATAAAAACATAGAGATCAAGAAATCTTTGTACATTCATATTCCTAATTTCGTTGGTTAAATCGGAAATGGTAATTCTGCTGTGCTATCCAAGTATCCAGAATGATGGTCAATCTCATTCAATATAGTCGCTGCCGTCATCATCATCATCATCATCAATCGCACCTTATCCCACTATGTGGGGGTGGCGTGAAGTTTATAGTGTCATTGTCAAAATTAGTTGACACTATAAATCCACACAAAAAGCAAAGTGTCAAAGTTTTACGCTGGATGCCCTTCAATATAGTGGATCCTAAAAATCACTTGGCCAAAAACTCAGATGCTTCTCAAAGGTAGCATGGATTTGCTTTGCTCATTCACAAATCAATAGATATTTGCTTATGGGTTGGGATTAAATGACCCAGCCCTTACACAGGCATTTTTAATTGAAATAACAAAAGTTATCATGTGCAGAGAAGAAATGTTCAAGACATCACAGACTGCACAGGAAAGAAGTCATTAATGGGATAGCTATGAGACAAGTATTTAGATTTGCGGATGTAGCCGTGGTGCTGATCAAACAATTTGACTCCATTGTTTACGTGAACATGCAAGGTGTTTCAAAATTTAAAAATTTCTAATTTTTTTCTTGATTTTTTTCAATAAGTGTAATTGTTAATTTTCCTTATGATGTACTATGTTAGACACACGCAGGCATGATGTCTATTTTATTATTAAAATGATACTGATATGCAAAGGAATCTATGTAATTTACAAAAACATTTGGTAGATTTTTATGTTAAAGACAAAAGAACCACTATGTCTATAATATACGAAGAGATTCCAGGCAATAAATTAGAAGCAATTTGAGGAGGGGAAATGGGTTACGACCAGAGCGTGCCGGTTCTCCTATTGGCACCCGTTCACATTTTAGTCGATTTCTGCCGTTGAATCCCGTTAATTGCTTCGTTTTCCTAGTCTGATAAGTTCAGATTTCAAACTCCCTTTAGGTTGATTTCTGTTTCTGGGACCCAGTCGATAGAATTATGATTTGTAATCCCTTCCCGCGTTTTTTTTGTATGTGTTTGTGTGGAGATAAGCGCAGACATAATCGCATTCTTTCTGAAACTGTGAATTACAGAATTGCAATGGCAGGGAATAGATTTTCGGACAGGAATGATGTCGTTTGGAATGAAGAGGAAAACTTCCGAATCCATATCCATATTTTAATTTTTTTAAAATCCTAACCCATAAATCCAGAAGAAACATAAAGAAACGTAAGCAGAATACAAAGGACAAGGGGATGACCGAATCTAAACTGTCATACCATTGTTTATGTCCCCTAAAATCTTCTTAACATTTATCATTTGGTCCAGTTCCGACATGTGAGCCTTCTGGTGATGGTGCACCGGCGGGACCGCGGGAGGCTGGGTCAGACTAAGGGAACGAAAGGTGAAGAGGAACAAAAAGAAACAACCTATCAAGAAAATTGAAAGTTGAGAGAACGGAAAGATGCAACCCCTTGACAAGCACATAAAAATTCATGTACAAGTTATTTACATTTTTACCATTTAAACTTACTTGACTTATATTTTTCTACGTTTCATTCGATCTCTGCCGTTGTTGTTGTTCTTGGGTTTCATGGAATATTTGGAGCGGGTGGCCTTTTTCGCTGCCAAAAGACACTTTAGGATGAAGAGGTAATTTAGGTTTTTTTGGATGATTAACACACACCTATTTGTGGAAAATTTGATTAATACTCCCCACTCCCAATATTTACAAAAATACTATAAATTAAAAAACTATGATACCATAATAAAACAGTATAAATACACCCCTTTCTCTTTTTAAAAAAAAATTTTTCCTGAAATTTGATTTTTCCCGAGAAAAAAAAGCGTTTTTTTCCAAAAAACGGAAACAACTTTTTTTTCCAAAAAATGTTGTTTTCTTTTTTCCTAAAAACACGCTGGAAACAACTTTTTTTCCCCAAAAAAGCTGATTTTTTCCAGCTTTTTTTCCCGAAAAAAACTATTTTTTTCCAAAAACGCTGGAAACAACTTTTTTTCCGAAAAAAGCTGATTTTTTAAGTTAGGGTTTTATAGTTCAGAGGGTAAAATTGGAAATATAGGTGTTGTGCATTTAGTAATTAGATGGGTTTGTAAAATAGAGATGGGATGTATGTAGAAATGTGGTGTATTAATCAAATATTGTGGTGCAAATAGCGCCACCCTTTTTTTTCTTCATAGAAACCTGCCTTTTCGTAGGAGAGAGAGACACATTTTAGGATGCAGGGTTATTTTAGGTAATTCAAATTTTTACATAATCATAGCGAGGTTAGGAGTGTATAGAAATTTTTACAGAATCATTAGCGAGTTTAGGAGTGTATAGATAGATAGATAAATATAGATATAGATATAGATACATTGGATAAAAGTATAAGATGGGATATGATTACATTATTTATGGATTATATAATACCATTTAGTATTGTGTTTGGGATGTGTGATTGAGATATAATATTTTTGAACATATAATCATGAATTATGTTTGGCATAACTGATTAAGTTGGATACATGTGTAAAATGTGCTTACTACCCTTCCATGTACATTTTGGTGTTAATCCCCAATTTTCGTGTATTCCACATTCAATTATTTTTCCCTCTGTTCAAACACAAGGGTCTAAAAGAAATCCTAACCTATTTTAATATCGATTCAAATCGTGAGGTGTTGTACCAATTTATGTCGTTCATTGTTATGCAATCAGGGTGGCCATTGTTGATTTTTGACAGGCGGCGGATAAGAAATTTCACAAAAGAGTAAATGGGGAGTTCTTTAGGAACAATTGGGACTACCGACCATCGACGGGATTCGAACTAGGGGAACAAGGTTGTTATTTTTGTTGTTTGGGTGGTGTTGTTTACAATAAAATGGCTAAGTGTTTGGACAGAAAAACTGGACAAGGTTTACATCGAGGCCGCAGATAGATATCTTGCCTCCGCAAGAGAAATTGCCGCATTTACAAAGTGCTTACGGTTCTGGCAATCGTCCATAAGATACAAAGACTTTACTGTTCCGACTTAGCAGCACTTGCAAAAGTCGAAACAACAGCGAACACAAAGTGTTTTAACTTTCAAGCTAAATAAGGGATAAAACTCAATATGCTGAATGCAGAGAAATACTCGATTTTTATCTGGTTAATTTCATGTGTCTTTTTCATCTGCAGGGGCTGTTTGATACATGTTTTTATCTTAATTTTGATGATTTTATTTTTAGCAAAACAATATTTTTAATTGTTGTCCAAATACTCCTAAATGATTTAAAAAATAGTTTTAATATTTTTCGGAGTATTTCTTCAAGTTTTATTTTAGATAAAATTGGACAACACTTTTAATGATTTTATGTTTATAAGTTTTTACTTCAAAACAAGGTTCCTAAATGTTTTTATTAAATTTTCGGAGTATTTCTTGAGTTTTATTTTCGACAAAAATTGGACAACATTTCTGTCTCGAGGTTAACCGGTCGCCGTAGAGGGCAACTCGTACCTGAAGATGAATTTTGGAACAAAAAATGAGACGGACTTGAAATTGGCCAAGTCGACCGGTCGACCAGGGCGTCAACCGGTGACGTCGACCGGTCGACCCCACCCGACCGGTACCTGGGCGTATATATTGAAATAGGACATTTTCTCTTTGAAAAACCATTGAGGGGGACCGGTCAGGGTCTAGGTCGACCGGTCGATGTCCCCCCTGACTGGTCGCCCTGTGTTATTTTGCTGTGTATTTTTCAAAATTGACAGCAAATTCTGACCGTTTGACAGTAGATAAACTTTCCTTAAAATGTGGGATTGATTTCTAACAGATATATTCTTGATTTTAATTGTATTTTTCTGTAGATTTTCAACCCCCAAGAGGAGCCTATGTTTGATCAATCATCTCCTATAAATAGAGGAAGTTTTGGAGCAACCAACACAACAATTGAGATACAACACAACAAGATACACTTCAAGCAAACACTTGTTCTTAATAGTTATTATTCTTGTTGTAATTTTGCCTAGCTTATCACTTTCACATCCTTGAGGTCTAGGTTATTCTTGATTACACTTGCACTCAAATTGTATTATTCATTATTGAGTTATAATCTTGATTTTTGGTCATCATTCAACACAAGATATCCTTGTGAGTGTTCTTGTGGTAAGAACACACTTGGGTGATCTAGGTGTTAGGTGTGAGAAGATTGTGGTAATCTTCTTGTTGAGGTGTTGAAGAATTTGGTATTCTTCAAGGTTGAAGATTGTGGTAATCTTCACAAAGTGCCGTTGGAGATTGTGGTAATCTTCAAGAAGAGATTGTGGTAATCTCAAAGGTGGTGTTGAAGAAGAGTGTGGTGCTCTTCAAGGTGTCGTTGTAAGTTGGTGTTGTATTAATTTTGGTAATTAATAAAATCTTTTTTTTTGAAATCCATCCCGGATATACTGGGGTGGTAGAGGATTAGGCCCTAGGTGGGTTGAACCTCTATAAATCAACGTGTGTTGTTTTTATTCCGCATCTTTATTATTGTCTTTGAGCATTCGGTTCGAAAAAGAGGGTAAAATCGAAAAGATGGAGATAATCTATTCACCCCCCCTCTAGATTATCGTAGCCGCTTGGACTTACAAGTGGTATCAGAGCCAAACTCTTTGGCAAGCTCGTTTCACATCGCGAGTGAAGAGGAACGATCGTCGGCTACGAACGAAGCTCATCTTACCGGCACCTCCACCACCTAGCCACCTCTATTTGATTCCAAAAATTTTATATTTTGGAAAGAAAGAATGGAATGTTATTTACAAGGTTGCGGGTTCGACATTTGGAACACCGTCATAAATGGAGAATCCATTCCGATGAAAGACACATCATACACCTCCAAAGCTTTCAAAGAGCTCAATGATGAAGAGAAAAAATCATCTCCTTAAACGGTAAAGCTCTCAATATTTTGTATTGTTCACTTACTAATTTGGAATATGAACATATTGTAGGAATTCGATCGGCTCATGGAGTATGGCAAAAATTAGAAGCCATTCATGAAGTATATGCAAATGATAGGAGCAACTCAAAAGCATCTACTTCTCAAAGGGATACAATGTCAGATCTAAGGAACAAGCCTCTTACAACTTCCAACTATGAAGAAGTTGAACATTGTCTTATGGGCATCGAAGAAGAAAACGAGGTATATCTTAAACCCTCTACTTCTTATGATATTATTATTCAAAATGAGTATAGTGATTTGCAAAATGATTTTGATGATCTTCAAAATGAATTCCAAAATTTACTTGTTAAGTACAAAAATTTGAAAAGGGAATTCATTGTTTTGAAAAATGAAAAGGATAGTTTATTTACTTCCTATGAATCACTATCATGTGCTCACACCACCACACTTGATAAGGTTAGAAACCTTGAAAAACAAAATAGTACTCTTGTTGAGGATATGAATTGCATGAAAAATGATTTATCAAAATCAAACTTGAGTACCAATAAATTGCCCAATATTGTGGATGTTAATGGTTGTGATAATTTGAATAGTGAACTTGATCATGAGCCTAATATTGTCAAGCATATGAAAAAGAATCGAGTTCCTATGCATGTTAGTAATGTTACTTGTTTTTATTGCTGTAAGAAGGGACACGCCGTAAATACTTGTTGGGCTAGAAATAGCTCTAATTATTGTTGGAGACCTAAAAGTCTCAAGACTAATTCCAAAGGACCCAAGCACTTGAGGGTACCACAAAACAATGTTATATTAGGTACCCGGTGGAACAATAATCGAAGAAAATTCATACCGCCAAAGAAACATCAAATGACCATTTCATTTGATCAAAGGAGAAAACACTTTCAACAAAGTCATTTTCCAAGAAGAGGAAATAATCAAAAATGGGATGAACAAAATTCTTGGAAATGGCAAAGACTTCATCAACAAAATGATTTTCCAAGAGAAAGACACTTTCAAAAATGGGAAGGCCATAATGCTTGGAAATGGAGCAATTGGAGAAACCATCATCAACATGAAAATTTTCAAAGGGGAAGATATCATCAACAATGGGAACGACACAACCCATGGAAATGGCGAAATTAGTAAACCGTTTCTCCCTATTTAAATATGCATTTTATTTTCTTTGCATGTTTTTATTTGTGTCTTTATTGCAATATGAGTTTTCATAATTTTAAAATTAATATATATATTTGTGGTTTTAAATATTTTTGAAAAGAAGACCTTGCATGATGTTTTTAAAACTCTTGGCATTTGCTGTAACTATTGTGTTTTATAATTTCCTATGGATTTTTATGGCATAAGCATACTTGTGATATATCTTATTGTTTTTAGCCTACACTTGTATCATTTGTGTTTTGTGCAAGTCTTGTTTAAGAATTGTGTAGGATTCATATATCATCACAAATGGCTATCTACGTCATAATATGACAAGAGTGACATGAACTATCGAGATATACTCATCATTGGTATTCATCCTATAGACTCGATAGATTTTTGTCATATGCCTATGTGCTTGTCTTTCAAGTTGTTTCATAGTATTTTATACAAGTGCCATTAAGAGGATGTTTTGATTTTTGAGAAGGCATTATTTAACATAGCTTGTTTTATCCAAGATTTTTAAAGGATTATATTTTGTTTTGATAAAAAAAATAACCTTCTAGTTATGCATTTTATTGCACATATAAATGCCATTATTCTTGGATGCTTATGTCAAAGCTCTTGTTCATATGATTCTTGTGATTGAGGTCTCAACTATGTACTATTGTATTTTCATATTTCAAAAGAGACCTTATATAGCTTTCTATAAGCTTATTTGAACTTACATGTTGTATTATATTCTTGATGATTTTCTTTAAGCATTGTATGTGTTACTTGCTATAGTATCTCTATTATTCGATATTACTATGCTTTTGTGCAAGATTCCTTGTTGAGATTTTGCAGAAATCTTTGGTATTTCATAACAAGTTTGATGAACAAGGCAAAGGTTAGTAATTCAAAGGTATTGAAGAAGGTATTGATTTTGATGTAATATTTGCACTCATAGCACATTTAGAAGTTATTTGCACTTTACTTGCCCATTCTTGTTTTGAGAAAATTTCAAGCTTTACCAAATGGATGTTAAATCCAATTTTCTAAATGGTTTATTAAAATAGAAGTCTATCGGAGTTTAAAATTTTTAGGCCAAATGATTTTTATAAAAAGGCCTTGTACGGTTGATACAAGTACCCCGTATATGGTTTGATAGACTTAGCTATTTTTGCAAAATAATTTTACAAAAGGTAAAGTTGATACTACACTTCTTGTTTTAAAAAGGGCAATGTTGTTTACTTGTGCAAATTTATGTTGATAATATTTTTGGTGCTACTAATGAATATTTGTGCAAGATATTTTTCTAAGCCAATACAAGGAGAACCTAAGATGATCATGATGAGGGGAGCTCAAATTTGATCATTGGAATTCAAAATGCCAAGAAGGTGATTATATTCCACACTCAAAAGAAGAAGTGAGGCATTAAAGAAGAAAGAACCATTTCAACCTATATGGCTACAAATGCAAAAATTGACAAAAGGTTGAAGTAGGCATTGACAAACGAATTCGAGGTATGTTTATTCGTTTATTACTCCTTAGACTCGACATTCTATATGCCTTATGTCTATATGCTCGACTTAAAACAATCCCAACGAATCTCTTTAAACTGCCGTTAATAGAAATTTTCAAATACTTGTAAGGCACTTCTTCTTATGACTTGTTCATTCAGAGTTTTAAAACGTTATTATTTTTCGGGATAACAAGTCCGGTGTAAATTTTATTTTTCAAAATATGGTTCATCATAATCGAACTAAACATATTGAGATTCGATATTGTTTAGGGGATTGCATGTTTTAACAAAAACTTTTGTGTTTAATTCCGTCTCAAGGATAACTCGCGGACTTTTTAATCGCTTACCGCCGAGTATTTTACCTCATTTCGAGCTTGATTATGACATAATGTATATTTAATGATGTCTACGTTTGCATTTCGCACGTTTTTAAAACTTAGGGGCGAAAAATCGGATTTTTGGATCAAATTCGGAATTTCAAAACAGAACGAAGGGGGGTGCCGCCCACTAGCTCGCGGTCGCCCCTATGCCCGGTCGCCCACTAGCTCGAACGGTCGCCCTATGCCCGACCGGTACTCAAAATTGGTTAAAACCGTCTCTGTTCTTGTATTTTGGCAGTTTAAGGTTTTTCCTCTCTATTTCGTCCCCTTTGCAAATTTCACACACATTTCACTTCAAATGTGTTTTATTGCATACATTCCATATCTTGGATGTTTTTAGGCTCGATTATCATCATCATTGCTCGTCTTTACCGATTGAATGGTAAGAATTTCACTTTCTTTAGCTCAATTGGGTTGAATCCTTGAGTTTGTGGCTTATATGTATTTTTCTTGATGCAATTCATATATATTTGTGATGAGCTTATTGATTGTTGATGTATGATATTTGCTAAATTGCATTTGGTGATAAAAAAAAACTTGGCTTGATTACATTTACAAAGGCTATATATATCGTCTTAATTTTTTGACGCCCGCCAAGTGTTCGATAAAACGTTTCAATGAAAAATTCATCACCTACATGATTCTCTCGATTTCAAAAGTCTTGTATATTTATAGAGATCATGTTTTGCAAATCAAATGAGTTTTACTAAGATTCTACAAGTCGTATGATCGACTCTTTCCTCCTATTTGGTCTATAAGCTTCATTGTTCAAATAGCTCGATACATCGGTTTAGTTACGCACTTTGATATGATTATATGATGTTTTTATCGTCCTAACATTCTTTTTGATGATTCCAAAGGGGGAGAAACGGGTTATAAGCTCATTAGCTCATAAAAGCTAAGTTAAGCTAAACAAAAGATGCTAATAAAAGCTTGTTATAAAAGCTATAAGTTACTTGGTTTAAAAGCCATAAGGGGGAGCTTATAGGCTCTTGAACAATATGTAAAAGCTAAGCTTTTAGCTTATGGTTAATTGCTTTTACATTACTCTTGATGTGCTTGTTGATAGGGGGAGCTTGTGCTTATTATTGAATATATTTACTCCCTTACTTGGTTGCTTATGTATTTTGGAAATTTTGATTGCTTCCAAACGGTTAGATGTTTTTACCGGAAAATCGTTTTTAAAATTGTCCTCTTAATATTTCTAAAAATTGTTTTGGTTTGTAATCATCAAAAAGGGGGAGATTGTTTGATACATGTTTTTATCTTAATTTTGATGATTTTATTTTTACCAAAACAATGTATTTAATTGTTGTCCAAATACTCCTAAATGATTTAAAAAATGGTTTTAATATTTTCCGGAGTATTTCTTCAAGTTTTATTTTAGATAAAATTGGACAACACTTTTAATGATTTTATGTTTATAAGTTTTTACTTCAAAACAAGGTTCCTAAATGTTTTTACTAAATTTTCGGAGTATTTCTTGAGTTTTATTTTTGACAAAAATTGGACAACATTTCTGTCTCGAGGTCAACCGATCGTCGTAGAGGGCAACCCGTACCTGAAGATGAATTTTGGAACAAAAAATGAGATGGACTTGAAATTGGCCAGGTCGACCGGTCGACCCCCTGTCGACGGGTACCTGGGCGTATATATTGAAACAGAACATTTTCTCTTTGAAAAACCATTGAGGGGGACCGGTCAGGGTCTAGGTCGACCGGTCGATGTCCCCGACCGGCCGCCTACGTGTTATTTTGCTATGTATTTTTCAAACGTCTATTTCTGTGTGACCGGTCGCCCTATCTTTTGACAAAGAAATTGACCGTTTGACAAACAGACAAACTTTTCTTATAATATGGGATTGATTTCTAACACTATATTCTTGATTTTAATTGTATTTTTTCAGAGATTTTCAACCCCAAGAGGAGCCTATGTTTGATCAATCATCTCCTATAAATAGAGGAAGTTTTGGAGCAACCAACACAACATTGAGATACAACACAACAAGATACACTTCAAGCAAACACTTGTTCTTAATAGTTATTATTCTTGTTGTAATTTTGCCTAGCTTATCACTTTCATATCCTTGAGGTCTAGGCTATTCTTGATTACACTTGCACTCAAATTGTATTATTCATTATTGAGTTGTAATCTTGATTTTTGGTCATCATTCAACACAAGATATCCTTGTGAGTGTTCTTGTGGTAAGAACACACTTGGGTGATCTAGGTGTTAGGTGTGAGAAGATTGTGGTAATCTTCTTGTTGAGGTATTGAAGAATTTGGTATTCTTCAAGGTTGAAGATTGTGGTAATCTTCACAAGGTGCCGTTGGAGATTGTGGTAATCTTCAAGAAGAGATTGTGGTAATCTCAAAGGTGGTGTTGAAGAAGAGTGTGGTGCTCTTCAAGGTGTCGTTGTAAGTTGGTGTTGTATTAATTTTGGTAATTAATAAAATCTTTTTTTTTTGAAATCCATCCCGGATATACTGGGGTGGTAGAGGATTAGGCCCTAGGTGGGTTGAACCTCTATAAATCGACGTGTGTTGTTTTCATTCCGCACCTTTATTATTGTCTTTGAGCATTCGGTTCGAAAAAGAGGGTAAAATCGAAAAGATGGAGATAATCTATTCACCCCCCCTCTAGATTATCGTAGCCGCTTGGACTTACAGGGGCTTCGTTTTTATAGGCCTCAAGGTGCCTCATGGAAAGGATATGTCTTTTGATCGAAAAGACATGTGTATAGCCAAAAAAACACCTGGTTGCTCGAAAAAATGCACCTGCACGGTTGCTCGAGTGCAGTCGCACGTGCAGCGCAGTCACAAACCCAAACAAAAGCCCAACCCAATTTGATGAAAAAATTGATTTTAAATTTCAAAAACTTTTCTCCAAAACCCACAAGCATGTAGGCGCGCCGTGTTTTGAACCTAACCCCCATGTAGGTTTAAAAACTTGAGAAATTGACAAAAATACCCACCTATTTAGTATAAAACCCTGCAAAATACCAAACATTCCCACACAATACGCTGCTCGATCTCACATTCCCAAAAATACGCTCCAACCTCTTTCCTTCCCACACAATACGTTGTAGATAAAACTACCACCAAAAAATAGAGCACCAACTACAGATCCAAAACGCAATAGGAAAAATCAGTGCGCAAACACCGTGCGAAGGAGAAGAACAAGGAGAAGACATTTGTTCGAAAGGAAGAAGAATCAAACTGCAGATCAGGAGGAGGAGGAAGAAGAAGAAGAAGAAGGGAAAAAAAAAAAAAAAAAGAAGAAGAAGGGACAAAAAAGCAACAAATAGAAGAAGAAAAAGGAGAAAAACAAGGTCACAAGCAACTCGATCTGAAAACACAATGCTTATTTTATTCTGAAAAATATTTTTTAGATTACTGCACATCATTTTCCAGATGCCAAAATTTTCGGATTTTTCTTTGATGTTGTTTCAATGTTGTTTCGAACATGTTTCAAACATGTTTCTTTCAATAAAATTTCAATGAAAAAATAAATTTTGCACCGATAAATTTTATACTCGAGTCTTATGGAAAATCAAGAAATATACACATAAAACAACACATATTAAAATCAAACAAATTAAAAATATTATAGAAACAACATGAATAAAAAAAACACAATTTAATTTTTGATCCAATGCATGAAAACATAAAAAATATGGAAACAACCAGGAGGCAATAGAAACAACAAAGAAACAACATAGAAACAACAAAGAAACAAATTTAAACAATATCGAAAGAACTTATATAACATATAAAATAATGCAGGAACAAAAAAAAACGAAAAAAAATAAAATAATCAAAAATATGCAGGAGCGTAAAAAAAATTAGGTACAAAAGTAATAAGAGCGTATTGTATAGTAAGTGCACAAAAAACATCGTATTCCATGTAATTTCCCTAAAAACTTTGGTGCCCCAGGGCCCAAACTCATTAGTCCAACTTGGGCTATATAAATAGAGCAATTTTTGGCTATCTTTCCTATGTGGGATAGAGCTTTACTCCTTCCCCACAATTTTCAATTTCCATATCAATTTCTAGTTTTAAGTGGCTAATTTTAGCATTAATTTCTCATCCATTTAATTGATTTTGAGAAATTCAAAATGACAATCTCATCTACTCACTTAGTAGAATTTTATCATATAATTTAATTCTATTTTCCACCAATGGAAGCCACTTAAATATTTGGTTAAAATCGGGTCAACACTCAATTTTCTCAAACCAATATTCCAATGATCCCCCACATGAATGAAATTAATGTATTCATGTATGCAAATTCGCTTGAAAGTCTCGACGAACTGTTATTGCATCTGGATAGGTAGCTTGTGGCTTTGAACCTTCCTTAGTAAAATAATATCGGATTTACTAGTTTTAGTGATGTGATTTTTTGAACTACTCAGCCGTTTGTGTAAACCGAGACAACATTATTTACATAATACCAATTCTAACACTTGTTGTTCTCACGTTGTGTCTATTTCGGCCCTGGACCATATGTTAGATTCATAGGTGTTTCTTTGAAGCGGCCATTACTTCTCACTTATATAGGTGATTTCCTATTGAAGAGTATCCTTCCATTCTCCATCTCTCAGTATAGAATCATTAAAAGTCATAAACTTAACTGTTTGATAAATGGTTTTATCTTGATTTTGATGATTTTGTTTTTATACCAAAACAATGTTTTAAATGTTGTCCAAATACTCCTAAATGATTTAAATTATTTCTACTAATTTTCCAGAGTATTTCTTCAAGTTTATTTTCGACAAATATTGGACAACACTTTTGATGATTTTGTGTTAATTTGTTTTCACACCAAAACAATCTTTCTAAAATTGTCCGAATACTCCCGATTGCTTTAAAATATTTCTTAAACGGATAGTTTACTCATAAAACCGGAAAACTGTTTTGTTTTTTAAAATCGTCCTCTTGAAAATTGTTTTGGTTTGTAATCATCAAAAAGGGGGAGTTTGTTAGATAAATGTTTTTATCATGATTTTGATGATTTTGTTCAAATGAGTTTTTATACCAAAACAATGTCCCTAAATGTTGTCCAAATACTTCCGATTGATTTAAAATATTTTTACTATTTTTCGAAGTATTTCTTGGAGTTTATTTTCGATATAAAATTAGACAACACTTTTGTTTCAGGCTCGACCGGTCGCCCTATAGGGCAACCTGTCCCTGAGTTGACCGGTCGATCCTAGGGCGACCGGTACCTGGGAAGCCCTCCTCAAGTACAGACTTCTCTGTTTTGTTTTTTTTTTTGACAACCCCCAACCGGTCACGCATAAGGGCGACCGGTCGAACCCCCCTTCGACCGGTCCCCCTGTGTAAAAATTGCAGCAAACTCATTTCAAACTTATCTCTGCGCGACCGGTCGCACCCCTGTTTTATCAGCAAACTATCCGTTGCATTTTCAGACAGCTTTTCCCTATTTTGTGGGATTGATTTCTAACAGCTATAATCTTGATTTTAAATGGTTTCTTTTGCAGAAAATCACTCCCCAATGAGGAGCCTATGTCTGGAAATCAAGCCAAGACCTCTCCTATAAATAGAGGTTTCATTCAAGCAACAAGACACAACATATTACACAAGCAAAGAGCATACAAGCAAACACTTTCATAAATCTTGTTGTATTAGTCTAAGCACTTGCACTTGCACATCTTTGAGGTCTAGGCTTTCAATTCTTGATTACACTTGCACTCAAATTGTATTATTCATTATCGAGTTGTAATCTTGAATTTAGGTTATCATTCAACACAAGATATCCTTGTGAGTGTTCTTGTGGTAAGAACACACTTGGATGATCTAGGTGATAGGTGCAAGGAGATTGTGGTGATCTTCTTATTGAGGTGTTGAAGAATTTGTATTCTTCAAGGTTAAAGATTGTGGTAATCTTCACAAAGTGCCATTGGAGATTGTGGTAATCTTCAAGAGAGATTGTGGTAATCTCAAAGGTTGTGTTGTATAAGAGTGTGGTGCTCTCCAAGGTGATGTTGTAAGGTGTTGTATTAATTTTGGTAATTAATAAAAAAAATTCTTTTTGAAATCCATCCCGGATATACTGGGGTGGTAGATGATTAGGCCCTAGGTGGGTTGAACCTCTATAAATCGACGCGTGTTATTTACTTCCCGCACATTTATTATTGTCTTGACTTGTTTGATTCGAAAAAGAGGGCTAAATCGAGAAAATGGAGATAATCTATTCACCCCCTCTAGATTATCATAGCCGCTTGGACTTACAAGTGGTATCAAAGCCAAACTCTTTGGCAAGCTCGTTCCACATCGCGAGTAAAGAGGAACGATCATCGGCTACGAATGAAGTCTACCTTACCGGCGCCTCCACCACCAAGCCACCACTATTTGATTCCAAAAATTATACATTTTGGAAAGAAAGAATGGAATGTTATCTACAAGGTTGCGGGTTTGATATTTGGAACACGGTCATCAATGGAGAATCTATTCCGATAAAAGATACACCACACACCTCCAAAGTCCTCAAGGAGCTCAATGATGAGGAGAAGAAAATCATCTCCTTAAATGGTAAAGCTCTAAATATTTTGTATTGTTCACTTACCACTTTGGATTTTGATCATATTGTAGGAATTTGATCGGCACATGAAGTATGGCAAAAATTAGAAGCCATCTATGAAGTATATGCAAATGAAAGGAGCAACTCAAAAGCATCTACTTCTCAAGTGGATACAAAATCAAATCCAAGGAACAAGCCTCTTACAACTTCCAACTATGAAGAAGTTGAACAATGTCTTATGGGCTTCGAAGAAGAAAATGAGGTAAGTTCTAAACCCTCTACTTCTTATGATAATGAATTTACATAGTGATTATAATGATTTGCAAAATGATTTTGATGAGCTTCAAAATGAATTCCAAAGCTTACTTGTTAAATACAAAAATTTGAAAAAGGAATTCAATGTTTTGAAAAATGAAAAGGATAGTTTATTTACTTCCTATGAATCACTTTCATGTGCTCACACCACCACACTTGATAAGGTTAGAAATCTTGAAAAAGAAAATAGTACTCTTGTTGAGAATATTAATTGCATGAAAAAGGATTTATCAAAATCCAACTTGAGTACCGATAAAATGACCGATATTGTTGATGTTCATAGTTGTGATAAATTGAAACAAGGACTTGATCATAAGCCTAGTGTTGTTAATCATATGAAAAAGAATCAAGTTTCTATGCATGTTAGTCATTATGCTCCTCGAATTATTACTTGTTTTTATTGTGGTAAAAAGGGTTACACGGTTAATACTTGTCGGGCTAGATATAGCTCTAATTATAGTTGGAGACTTAAAAGTCTCAAAGCTAATCCCAAATGACCCAAACACTTGAGGGTACCATAAAACAATGTTATATTAGGTACCCGGCGGAATAAAAATCAAGGAAAATTCATACCGCCTAGAAGACATCAAATGACCATCTCATTTGATCAAAGGAGAATACATCACCACAATAAATTTCCAAGAGAAAGACATTATCAACAATGGGAAAGACATAATCCTTGGAAATGGAGCAATTGGAGAAGCTATCATCTACAAGATGATTTTCAAAGAGAAAGATACCATCAACAACGGGAAAGACATAACCCATGAAAATGGCATAATTGGTAAACCGTATCTCCTTATTTAAATATGCATTTCATTTTGTTATTATGCATGTTTGTAATTGTGCCTAATTTTTCAAAATGAGTTTTCAAAAATTTATTTTTAAAATCAAGGTCTTCAATATATTTGTATGTTCTTAAAAATTTTATTAAAAAAAAGAGGACCTTGCATGCATTTTTAAAACTCTTGTGCATTTGTTTAAACTATAGTGTTTTATCATCTCTTATGGATTTTTATGGGATAAGCATATTTGTGACATATATCATTGCTCTAGCCTACACTATTACAATTATTCTTGTGTGCAAGACTTGTTCTAAGAATTGTGTATGATTTATATATCTTCATCAATGGTTATCCACTCATTATTTGACAAGAGAGACATAAACCATCGAGGTACGCTCACCATTGTTATTCATCTCTTAGACTCGATTTATTCTTTTCATATGCCTATGTGCTTATTTTTCAAGATATTTCAAAGTATCTCATACAAGTGTCATTAAAAGGATTTTTCGATTTTTGAAAGGCATTATTCGATAAAGCTTGTTTTATCCGAGACTCGTAAAGGATTATATTTTGTTTTGATAAAACATTTGATTTTCTCCTTATATCGAAATTATGCATTTGATTGCTCATATTCATTCTTGTCAAAACTCTTGTTCAAATGCTTGTTTTTTTTTAGGTCTCAATTATATGCTCTTGGATTTTCATATTTCAAAAGAGACCTTATATAGCCTCTTCTAAGCTTAGTTGAACTTACATGTTTTATGAAAATCTTGATGATTTATTTGAAAGCATAGTATGTGTTACTTGTTATTGTATTTATTATTATGGATGTTACTATGCTCTTGTGCAAAGATATTTTGTTAAGACTTTGCAGAAATTTTTGGTATTTTGGAACAAGTTTGATGACCAAGGCAAGGTTAGTAGCTCAAAGGTATTGTCATGAAGAAGGTATTGATTTTGATGATACATTTGCTCCCATAGCACATTTAGAAGCAATTCACATTTTACTTGTCTATTCTTGCTTTAAGAAAATTTCAAGCTTTACCAAATGGATGTTAAATCCACTTTTCTAAATGGTTTTATTCAAGAAAAAGTCTATGTAAAACAACCTCCGGGGTTTGAAAAAATTTTCTAGGCCAAATGATTTTTATAAAAGGCCTTGTATGTTTAAAACAAGCACCCCGTGTATGGTTTGATAGACTTAGCTATTTTTTTGTGCAAAATGATTTTACAAGAGGTAAAGTTGATCTACTCTCTTTATTTTTCGAAAAAGGGCAAGATTGCTTACTTGTACAAATTTAAGTTGATTTGGTACTACTAATGAATCTTTGTGCAAGATACTTTTTCTAAGTTGATGCAAGGTGAACTTGAGATGAGCATAATGAGGGAGCTCATATTTCTTCATTGGAATTCAAGTTAAACAATGCCAAGAAGGTGGTTATATTTCACATTCAAAGTATACAATAGAACCTTTGAAGAAGTTAGGCATTGAAGAAGGAAGAACCATCTCAACCTCTATGGCTACCAATGTAAAATTGACAAAGGTTGAGGAAGGCATATTGACAAACATATTCGAGGTATGTTCATTAACTTTTCTTATTCCCATAGACTTGACATTTTTTATGCCTTATGTCTATATGCTCGACTTCAAAAATAATCCCAACGAATCTCATTAAAGTGCCATTAAAAGAAATTTTCAAATATTTGAAAGACACTTCTTCTTATGGCTTTTATATCCAAAATTTTAAAACGTTCATATTTTTCGGGATAACAAGTCCGGTGATTAAAATTTCTCAAAATATGGTTTGTCATAATCGAACTAAACATATTGAGATTCGATACCTTTTTCTAAGGGATTGCGTTTCTAAAAACGAAAATTTGAGATGTGTTTAATTCCGTCTCAAAGATAACTCGCGGACATTTGTTCATTTATCGCCGAGTCTTTTGTTCATATACTCGCGTTTCTAAACATATGACATAATGTATATTGAATGAGGTCTACGTTTGTATTTTGCACGTTTTTAAAACTTAGGGGCGGAAAATTGGATTTTTGGATCAAATTTTGGACTTTTGCAAAATAGACTGATCCAGTGACCAGTTGGGGTGAGGCCGACGGTCATCCACACCTCGACCGGTCACCCCGTGCCTTATTTTGGTTAAAATTCATTGCCTTATTTTGGTTAGCCATTTTGGCGTTGTTCTTCTATATTTCGACCCCTTTGCATTTTTCATACACAATTCACCTCAAATGAGTTTTGTTGCATAAATTACATATTTTGGGGATTATATTGCTCGTATATCATCATCGTTGCTCATATTTACCGATTAAATGGTAAGAATTCTCTCTCTTATCTCAATTGGGTTGAACCCTTGAGAACTTGGCTTATATGTATATTTCTTGATGCAATTCGTATATGTTTGTGATGAGCTTATTAATTGTTGTTGGATTATATTTGTAAAATTGTTTTTGGTGATGAAAAACTTGGTTTGATTACATTTACAAGGGCTATATATATCTTCTTCAATTTTTGATGCCTGCCAAGTGTTCGATAAAACGTTCAATGAAAATATTCATCACCTACATGATTCTCTCGTTTTTGAATGTCTTATATATTTATAGAGATCATGTTTTACAAATCAAATGAGTTTTCATAAGATTCTACAAGTCATTTGATCGACTTTTCCCTCCTACTTGGTTTATAAGCTTCAATGTTCAAATAGCTCGATACATCGGTTTAGTTGCGCACTTTGATATGAATATATGATGTTTTTATCGTGCTAACATTCTTTTTGATGATTCCAAAGGGCGAGAAACAGGTTATAAGCTTATTAGCTCAAAGAAGCTAAAATAAGCTCGAGATAGACGCTATAAGTTGTGGCTATTAAAAGCCATAAGTTGTGGATTATACTTAGTCCATTTGTTGTAGTGTGGACTCATATTCATGTCTAATGATGTTTTGTTGACATGGGGAGGTTATAAGCTCTTGATTCTTAAGCTCAATATGTAAAAGCTGAGCTTTTAGCTTTTGATTGATTGCTTCTACATTACTCTTGTTGTGCATGTTGATAGGGGGAGCTTTTGCAAAAATGTTTTTAAAAATCTACACTCCCATCATTGTGTTTATGTTGCGTGGAATGTTGTCACTCTCAACGGATAGTCTTTTTTAACCGGTAAAATTGTTTTGTTTTCAAAATCGACCTCGTTAAATTGTTTTGGTTTGTAATCATCAAAAAAGGGGGAGATTGTTTGATAAATGGTTTTATCATGATTTTGATGATTTTGTTTTTATACCAAAACAATATTTTAAATGTTGTCCAAATACTCCTAAATGATTTAAATTGTTTCTACTAATTTTCCGGAGTATTTCTTCAAGTTTATTTTCGACAAATATTGGACAACACTTTTGATGATTTTGTGTTAATGTGTTTTTACACCAAAACAATGTTTCTAAAAGTTGTCCGAATACTCCCGATTGCTTTAAAATGTTTCTTAAACGGATAGTTTACTCATAAAACCGGAAAACTGTTTTATTTTTTAAAATCGTCCTCTTGAAAATTGTTTTGGTTTGTAATCATCAAAAAAGGGGAGTTTGTTAGATAAATGTTTTTATCATGATTTTGATGATTTTGTTCAAATGAGTTTTTATAACAAAACAATGTCCCTAAATGTTGTCCAAATACTTCCGATTGATTTAAAATATTTTTACTATTTTTCGTAGTATTTCTTGGAGTTTATTTTCGATATAAAATTAGACAACACTTTTGTTTCAGGCTCGACCAGTCGCCCTATAGGGCAACCTGTACCTGAGTTGAGTTTTGAAACAGAAAACGGGACAATTGAAAAATAGGGGAGGGCGACTGGCCGACCAAGAGGTCGACCGGTCGACCCTAGGGCGACCGGTACCTGGGAAGCCGTCCTCAAGTACAGACTTCTCTGTTTTGTTTTTTTGACAACCCCCAATTGGTCACGCATAAGGGCGACCGGTCGAACCCCTTCGACCCGGTACCACTTCGTGTAAAAATTGCAAAGCAAACTCATTTCAAACTTATCTCTGCGTGATCGGTCGCACTGTTTTATCAAAACTATCCATTGCATTTTGAATGACTTTTCCCTATTTTGTGGGATTGATTTGATACCTATAATCTTGATTTTAAATGGTTTCTTTTGCAGAAAATCACTCCCCAAGGAGGAGCCTATGTCTGGAAATCAAGCCAATGCCTCTCCTATAAATAGAAGCTTCATTTAAGCAACAAGACACAACATATTACACAAGCAAAGAGCATACAAGCAAACACTTTCATAAATGTTGTATTAGCCTAAGCACTTGCACTTGCACATCTTTGAGGTCTAAGCTTTCAATTTTGATTACACTTGCACTCAAATTGTATTATTCATTATCGAGTTGTAATCTTGAATTTGGGTTATCATTCAACACAAGATATCCTTGTGAGTGTTCTTGTGGTAAGAACACACTTGGATGATCTAGGTGATAGGTGCAAGGAGATTGTGCTGATCTTCTTATTGAGGTGTTGAAGAATTTGGATTTCTTCAAGGTTGAAGATTATGGTAATCTTCACAAGGTGCCATTGGAGATTGTGGTAATCTTCAAGAGAGATTGTGGTAATCTCAAAGGTGGTGTTGTAGAAGAGTGTGGTGCTCTTCAAGGTGGTGTTGTAGAAGAGTGTGGTAATCTCAAAGGTGGTGTTGTAAGGTGTTGTATTAATTTTGGTAATTAATCAAATCTTTTTTCTTTTTGAAATCCATCCCGGATATACTGGGGTGGTAGAGGATTAGGCCCTAGATGGGTTGAACCTCTATAAATCGACGTGTGTTATTTACTTCCCGCACCTTTATTATTGTCTTGACTTGTTTGATTCGAAAAAGAGGGCTAAATCGAGAAAATGGAGATAATCTATTCACCCCCCCTCTAGATTATCGTAGCCGTTTGGACTTACATTAACCTCACCACATTTAGCAGGTTTCTATTTCACTTGGAAGTTCCGGGAATGAGCTAACACATTTTCTAAGTGTTCGGCTGAATATTCATAACTTAGTTGTTCCATTGAACCAAGGTCTTGGGATCTCCAATTTACAATGTATTCCTCATTGACTGGGTATTTATAGATGGATTTTCGAGCTTCATACTCATCAATGAAAATCTCACAAGGACAAAGAAATCATTGAAATCTAAAATAACAGCTCATAAGACAAGAAACATCACTGAAAGTACTGTATGACAAGAAACATCACTTAAAAGTTGAAACAAAAGCTCATAAGACAAGAAACATCAATGAAAATGTGAAACAAAGTATGACAAGAAACATCAATGAAAAGCTGAAACAAATTAATGTACTTTATCACAAGATATAACATGATATCAGGTCATACTACTTGGGTATCGAGTCATATAATGGGTACAATTAAATTACAAACTTTATCGAGTACATGTGACCCTTTTGACGACATCTAGAGCATATTATGGACGTTGAGAGCTACTAGATGGACCATTAGACGGAATCCGTCGAGTCCTTGGTCGGCTAGTTTGTCAAGGATTTAGACGTGCCTTGACAACCAAAAGTCGTATCATTTATGGCACATTCCAGTCTTTAGGATGTTCAATGGGCATGACGATTGGAGAGTAAAGTGTCCGCAATGTTTCTGTTTTATAGTAGTTGTGCACGTAAATATAGACTGGTTGATTTGCCTTGCTGAAATAAATAGAAAAAAATGTATATAAGGATATCATAGACGTGAAATAATTAGTAATTTAGTAAAAAAGTTTAAATATACTTGATGGTCTTAATCACATGTGGACACGGCAGTAGATCAAGCTGAAACATTCGGCAAGTACACGTTCTCTTTTCCAAATCAACAACAAAAGAACGCACCCCATCCTTCACAGAATAAATTAGGCTACTAACAGGTGACACGTCCATCTTATCAGCCAGTGCATCTGCTTCTGTCAATCTCTTAGTTGTATCTTTGGTGACTTCATTATTCATGTTTTAGGCTGCATTTTGATGCTCGTAGAATCACTCTTAAATGAGGTTTCGAATAGAATCGAGCAACGAACAAATGGGAAATTTCTTCGACCAGACAAGTCTAGCATTAAGAACCTCTGCTGCATTTGATGTCATGAATCCATATCGTTTAACTAGACAATGTGCACGTGCCCACCTTTTCGTTCCAGTCCTAACCAACTCCTCGTAGGCCTTTTCGTTTGCATTTTGAATCAGGGCCATTATCTTCTTGAATCTTTCAGGAGAATAAGTGTACGCAGCCTTTTGATATAAGCTCACCACTTGACCTCGATAATTTCTAATATTTTGCCGCAAGTGATATGTGCATATACCATGCACAGGGTCAGGAAATACACTGTCAACTGCATTCTTAATACTTTTGTGACGATCGGATACAATGAGCATATTTTCAGGACATCTATATGTATTGTGTAATTGCTTCATAAACCATTCCCATGATTCGTCCTTCTCCTTATCAGCCACACCAAATGCTAGTGGAAACACTTGTTCATTGTCGTCTTTCGTAACCGCAACAAACAACACACCTTTAAACTCGCCCTTTAGGTGTGTGCCATCAACAACAATAACAGGTCTACAACACCCACTGAATTCTTTAATTGATGCATGTAAGGCAATATAAACATACTTGAATCTATTATCGTCATCAGTCTCGTGTAGCGCAATTGTACCAGAGTTCTCTTTTTTCAACATGTACAAGAATGTAGGCAAAATCCCCCAAGAATATAAGTGGTCACCATGTATGTAGATGTAAGCACGATGTTTTGATTTTAGTGCTTCGTTGTACAAAATGTCTATCCCATGTTCAGCAGACAAATCAGCAATAATAACCCTAGGTTTAATGGGTCGTCCCACCTTTAGTAGTTTTGGCGCAAGCAGGGCTCCAATAATCTTCGAAGGCAATTGTCGAGGAGTATGTCTACTTAAGTTGGCTTCACATGTATGAGGTTGCTCGAATTTAGTCACCTTCCAACTTCTTCCTTGGATAGCATTGACACAAAGTAAGAAGGTGCATCCTTTATGTTTGTAAACAGCCTCATAACATGAAGTTGAAGACCGTGTTGTTCTATACTCCACACAATGGTGTAGATGGTAGAAGCCCAACTTTGTTACCATTTCTTCCTTGCTTTCAAGCACTGCACCTTTAAATAAGTCACACTCGATGTTAGGTGGTTCTTATGGAATGGAATCAGGTTCGGGATACCGATAAGACATTCCAGGAGCCATCCAAGCATATTTTGACCTAACCATTGGGAGCTCTGTATGATCATCGTTCTCATTATCTACTTCGTTGGCATCCACAGGAGGTACTTTATGGATTGGAAATAGTCTATTCTAAAGAACATGCTCGTCATTGTCTCCTATTATGATATCAATGTTCACATCATTCCCTTCACGGTCATCCGAAATAAAATAATCATCTTTTTCCCATCCAAAGTGATCATAAATCAATCGGCGGACTAGTTCATTTTCAACGTCGTACTATGGATCGTCATCTTCTTCCTCGGATGTGTCACCATCATTGTCCCCTGATGGAACAAATTGTTCATCTTGTTGGTTATGTTGATCACCAACAAAATCCTGGTCATCATAATGGCCACAACCCCCGAAATCATCATACCTCCTAACATCATCATACCGCCCAAAATCATCATTAAATCCACCAACACCACCACCATCATCATCATCATTATCACCATCCACAAGATCACTACTATTGATTATTGGTTAATGCTCCAAGATAGGAGATTTACTTGGACAATTATCGGGCACTACATGTTGCATAGACGTTGGTTGAGGCTCCAAGGTCTTAGATTTACTTGGACAATTATCGGACGCAACATGTTGCATACAGGTTGGCATACACTGTGGTGGACCATGTATATAATTCATGTCGTAGTGAGAATTATATGGATTTAAGGGCATGGATTGACTGTCGATACCATATGAACAAGATTGAGTAGCCATGAGGTTCATAAAATCATGTGGATTGTTATTTCTGGTGTACGAAGTCCCCACCATCCCATGATCTTTTGGTTGCAAGGTCACAAATATTCGGGGATCTTTGAAAATCTCAACTACTCGTCGAAGATCTCGTTCACACATAATCAAAGACTTAACCTCAGAACCATCCCCAGTTGGCATTAAATAGTGTAATGTGTATTCACACGGACGTCAATCACCATCTACAATGTTATGAACAATATCCACAAACCCACTATATGATATTGTCCACAACAACGTAAAAACAAGTACTTCTTCACCATTCCTATAGAAACTACCATCCCAAAAACCACTATGGACAATCATCACTTTATCATCCTCCATCTGAAACCAACATCAACAGACAAAAAAATATAATTAAAATCTGAAGAAGGCTGACATGTAACTCAAAGTCGAGTAATTAACTCGACATCGAGTCAAAATGTAACTCGAAAATCATTTGACTCAATATCAAGTTACATGTGACTCGACATCGAGTCATATGTAACTCGACATCGAGTCAGATGTCGGGTTACAATTGCAGAATGTTGTTCGAGCTTATTTCGAACTGGTTTTTTTCATGTCTATGGTTTTCATCTATTGTATACCCAACCCCAAACCAAATATGATACTGAAATGAATAAAAGATGAGCTAGAGAACAAAATGCTTACATTGTTTCGAGATTCCGATCGAAAAAAATGGGTCACCGAAAAATCGCCGGAAAATTTTATGTCTTAGAACCAAAAGTGTGAGAGAGAAAGTGAAAAGGAGAAAGAGATTTGTGTGACCTAATGTAATATGCTTAAAGAGTATGAATGTCATTTCACACCCCAAAATAGCTAAAAAAGACGCGTTTGAAAAAGATGGCTATTTTTAATCTTTACACTTTGGAAATGGCCAATTTGACTCATTTCCACATAAAAGTATGGAATATGCATTGTGACCTAGTTTTATTTTTGCATATTTATTTAAACAGTTGATAAATAACTAGAGTAAATCTAGAGAAGAAAGAAATATACGTCGGTTACGATATCACACATATATAGAGAAGGTAATGAGGTTGCCGATCTCCTTGCAAATTCGGCGATTGGTAATGGGTGTGATAGTGTTTCTAATAGCTCTAATTTTCCACGTCAGACAAGTCTATTAACAAAGATGGATAGTCTGTCATCTTTTTATTTTTCGTAACTCTTTTTGTCACGGTACTGTACTTGATTTTTTAGTATAATGGGTTCCAACCCCACCCACCTAATTTTTTAGGTAGTTTTGATGTGTGTGTGTGTGTGTGTGTGTGTGTGTGTGAGAGAGAGAGAGAGAGAGTTTTACAACATGAATAAATTAATACAAATACAATAGTCAATTTCAAGTGCTCTTATGCTAACTCCGAAATGATTGATTTTAATAACAATAAAATATAATAACCAGAGTATTGTCATTAATTTTAATATTTTTTTCTTATAAAGATGGATATGTCATTAACCTTTCACATCCAAATTTACATTTAATTGGAAATTTTTCACATTATACTCTTTTTATTAAATAAATTCAATAATTATGATAATATAAACTAACAATAATAATAAAATTTAACAAAAAATATAGATTTTTGTACAATAAATTAATGACACGAGATTTTAATTAAAATTAAAAGTTGGAATTTAAGAAAAAGAGTATAGAGAATAAGATAAATAATTGTATTTTGTTTATTGTGTTTTTTTGACATTCTTTCTTTTGGTTAGGTCATATTAATATTACTAGGATAAAAAGTCCAAAAAATTTCAAAATTAAAGGAGATTAAGCAAATTTATCGTAAGAAGAAATCTAATATTTAGACTCTAAAGTTACAACGACTTTTACAAATCTTGATACTTATTACACCTCATAAATTTTATTTTCAAATTTGTTTCTCTTTTTCAATCTATTTTATTTTGTTCTAACCTTTTTTTTAAATACATGTTGGTTAAGGTACCAAAATGATAATTCATATAATAACACTATACCAAATTTAATTTTAAAATTTATTATATCAGATCATCCAAAGTAAGTTTAAGAGGTTATTGCAACTTGAGATTCGAATCTTTTTTTACCACATCTGATTAATTTTTATTTCTTTTCCATTAACTCATTTAAAGATCAACTACTATATGACCACATATCTAAAGCAACTTGAGATTCGAATTTTTTTTTACCACATATCTAAAGCAACATCACATTAGAAAATTGGGATGAAATCAATATAAAAAATGTTTAAACCTTATAACAATTCAAAGATGTCTAAACCACCAAAAACAAATCGATATCAGTTATATTTGTACCCACCTTAATCATAAACCTAAACCCTAAAATAATAGCATTACTAGATTTTTTCTTTTACAAATAAAAATTAAAAATAAAAGATAAATAAATGTATTTTTTTTTAATTTTCATAAATTGATATGTCAAAGTAAAAAATTGCACATAGTTCAAATGTCAAAGTGAAATTCTTAACAAAGTTCAGATGGTAAAGTTTAATTATTTCTATTTAAATTTTAGGCAAAGACGATTTTGCCCTCACGTGGAGGGCACGTGCCGGAATATTCAGAGAATATTCTACCGGCGATGAATGTTGTAGGGCAAAATGTAAAACTTGTATAGTTTGTATGGTAAAGTGTAAATAAAATTAGTTTATATGGTAAAGTGCAAAATAATGCATAGTTTTGGGGGTTTAATGTATTTTCCTCTATTTATTTTAGATTGTTTTGTGTTGAACTCCTCATTTGGCCACTATATGTAATAGCAACTGAGTAAAATATGAGCACCACGAATAGTGATCCCTTAGCACTGCTAGCAATGCCACATGTCATTATAGGAGTCACTCGTTTGATGCTCCAGTTAGGTGCCATTGTGGATTTGAATTGAGAATCCAGGCAATATAGACAAAGTTAAATCCTAGAAGACGTTTCATATCTTGTCTGGAGAGAGGGGTAAATTTATGATTACGTTATTAGTGCAGAATATCTGCTATTTACAATGAGGTTTGTACAACATATGACTTTGATAATCATACATTTTAAATGCAGATGAACAAGTTTGGTCTTTTCAAATGAGTTGATGGTCCTACTTCTGAGTAATCAAGAAACATAATTTATGGGTTATTGGAAATGAAAATGAACTGAATGAAAGGGCAATCAATCACAGCCTTGACGAGTCTTTCCATTTATTTTTCATCTTCAGAAGAAAATAGAAAATCTCCTCTTTCTGTGAGATCTTGATAAGAGGCATGATCTTCACATTGTTATGTTCAATAGTTTATTATCAGACATTTCAACAAGGGAAAAGTTTGTAAATACACGGACCATTTTCATGCAGTTGACATTCATGATGTGGAGAAATTAACTCATACATGTATAATAAGGAATTCATGGAAAGTTATTTCATTGTTTAAACCATCAAAAATTACAAATAGGTAGGTAATTGTTTCAAATACAAAAACTAAACTTGTTTTTCGACGTGTAATCCTTGTTCACAGTACTGAATAAGTAGAGTAGAAGCCTTTACTATTTTTCTCTACATTGTAGTTTACTTTTATAATAAGTTTCCAAATTATTACATCAACTAAAACTCTACTTGCAGAAATCCAGATTTTCTTTATCAGTTGGGATCTGAAAAGAAACCGTTGATTTTTGGCATGACCTCGGGGCGTCTACCACGAAGGTACTTCCTAAGTCCATGCTCCTTATATTTTTCCCCTCTTCAAAATTATCAAGCACACCTGCAGCTCTGTTCTCTTTCAAAACCCTGAAATAACAAAAGTCGATCGATCAATCAATCATTATCGTTGATGTAATAAGAATTCAAGTTCTTTCTATGTGCAAAAATGTAGAGTTTTGGCCTAAAGGCCATTGTAATAAAGAAACAAAAAAAAAAGTTTTATTCCCTGTTCTACGCAAGATAACATTTTGGAATTCAATATTTTTTCATGTTTCAATGGTGCAGAAATTAGTGAGAAGTTACCTGACTTCAGGATTGGTGCAAATATTTCTTACTAGTTGCATGGAGCATATTCCCAACACTACACCAACTGATGCGAAAAGTGGATATACCTGTTGAGGTAAAACACCAAATAATTACTATATGGTTGCCCTTTTCTTCAATATTTTTACTGTGTTATTTATAGACGCATGCATAAATATGTATAGTATGAACTACTTATTCCAAGAAAAGAACTACTACCAAAAGCCAATAATTAATAATGAGATCTATACATTCCTTGTAATCTCAAACTATAATACACAATGTCACACCCAAGCTCATGGGGTGGGACCCATAGGCGAATTATCAACCCCAATACAATACGCAGAGGCAAAGCTAGACATTTAATTTTGGGGCTAAAACAATAAACAATAAATATTTAAATACATAAAATTAATATTGAAAAATAATATATATGTATATATATGGAGTAGTGTAGTTTTTGAAAAGTTTGAGGGTTCACGCCGAGGCTCATGGAGTGGGGCTCAAAAGCAAAACATCGATCTAAAATCGATACTCCGATATAATGGGCAGTACTAGTAACTTGAGGCAGGCTCAGACTCGATACCACGTGGCTTTATTAGGAACTATATGAGTCTCGGGCCAAAAATCAAATAAGATACTTCACCGGACTCTTAACCACCAACAAATATTAGGTTGATATTGATACAATTATACATTTTGTTATGCCCTATGGGATGGGAAGGGATGGGATGGGATGGGATGTACTTGGAATCGACTTTGATACCATTTGTCACATCCTAAGCCGATGAAGTGGGGCCCTATATGGTGGGACCATGAGGTGAGGCCCTAGAAATGAGACCCGGTACAATGGGCTATTAGCAACTACTTTACACTCATCCTCCATTATGAGAATTGTTACCATTAGACCCATTTTTAAAAAAAACTCCAAATATCATTTTTACAAAAAAGGAGGAAAAAAAGGTGGGTTGGAGAGAGGGGTACCTCAGGCTTCACCCATCTACTCATTTTCTTGGAGCTGCAAAAGAAACCCGAAAACAGAGAGGAAATCGCGAAAAAGGCTAAGCTTTCCCTCTCTTTGCAGTCCAAGAAGATTCAACAAGACTTGATCGCCAAAATAAGCTGCCCATTGTTGTTGTTGCAATCATGTATTTATATACGGTGATAATATTTTGTGTACCAAAAATGGGTGGTTGCTTGATTTTGTGATAGCCCTCAAAAAAGGGAGTCTTTCTTGGCATTGACTTCTTTTAATTTCCATTCAATTGTTTAGAGTTCAATTTTGATCAATGGGCGCCATAACCGTGTAAGTCAGTCAAATTATGCGGGGGAGGTTTTATAGTTAGCAATGGTCGACTTACAAGCGTGTAATAATGAACGGCTAGAGATTTTCCTATTGTGCCCTTGTGAATTTCCCACCTATAGACCTGAACTATTGCAATTAACCATCAAATTTTATTGTCGTTTCCTATTTTCAATTAGGATTTGGTTTTTTCCTTTTTTGGTTTTCCTTCTTCAGAAACAACCTGTTAGATTAATCATAAGCAAAACAAAGAAATAATGAAGATAAATAGAGTTCTTGGATAAATAGAACAAATGACAAAAAGGAAAAAGATAAAATACATAGCTAGGCTAACAACACAAAATGAAAAGATAAGTATACCTTACTACTAAAAAAAAGTACACCTTACCACTAACAGCAATAGACTAAAATCTAATAAACTCTAACACGACCAAGTACATTATTTAATTTATCAATATATTAATTTTATCAATACGAAACACAGACTATAAGATTTTATTGGTAGTTTCTAGAGAACTGTTTATTGTGCATGCATATGATTTAGATCATTAATTCGAATATTTTCATTAATTTTTTATACCTTGTTTAATAACTTCTTTCCAAATCTTTTTAATCGCTGCCTCTTTTAATTTGTGTGAGTGAAACATGCATGCCATGAACATGTCCAAACCATCTTAGTTGTGTTTCTCTAATCATCTATTGGTGCTACTCCTACTTTGTTTCTAATGTGTTCATTTCTTATTCTATCTAATCTAGTGTGTCCAGCACATCCATCTTAACATTCTCATCTGCACCCTTATTTTTTGTTCGTGTTCATATTTAGTCGCCCAACATTATGCTCCATAAAGCATTGCGGGCCTTATAATGGCCGTTTTATAAAATTTTCCTTTCAATTTTAATGGTATTTTACGATCACAAAGGATAGAAGATGACTCTCCATTTATTCCAAATTTAGTTAATTCGAATCCTTTTATACCCTACTCCAAATCTTTAATCGCCCTTAAGACATAGGAAACATGCATGCCATGTGTAAATTAAAGAATCAAATTCTGAAAGAAGGAGAGGTCTAATTTGTGCATGATTTGTGATTAAATTATAAGAAAGGAGTCAAGGATCATCTTGTAAGTAAAGGAATTTGGGTTAAGAACACTATTGCCCCACATTTCGGAGAGAATGACAGTTTTTTACGCTCGGTCATTTTTTGGACTTTTTTACACTCTCGTACGTTTTTTGGACATATTTACGCTCCCACCAAATTTTTCGGATTTTTTTACTTTGTTGTTTCAAGGTTGTTTCGAACACATGTTTCATCTAATAAAATTTCAGTGAAAAAAATAATTTTTGCCCCCATTAAATAATCAATTTTATACTCGAAATCTTATAAAAAAAATCAAGAAATATACACATAAAACAACACATATTAAAATCAAATAAATTAAAATAATATAGAAACAACATCAATAAAAAAACACAATTCAATTTTTGATCTAATACATTGAAAACATCAAAAACATAGAAACAACCAAGAAACAATGCAACACTATTAAAAACTATATAGAAACAACCCGAAAATAACATAAACAATATAGAAAGCTTTTGGAATATTGTTATCACTAGATTACCAAACGATTCTCTTGTATTTTTTATTAGTTAGAAGCATTTTGGAATATTGTTATCCTATTCAAACAACCCACTTTTATAATCTTACAATCTTATAATCTTTCAAAAATCGCGCGAACAACTCATACCACACCGCCCAAACCGCACCGCCCAAACCGCACCACTCTTACACAATTTTAGGGTGAAAATATAAAAATTTCCATCCATCTTTAGATGAATAATTAGGCAATTAATATATTGAAAACTAACTTGGTGAATCATAAATTTATATTTGCATAAATAAAATGTATTTTATTTTTTTCTTTAATGTTACAAATATAGATTATATTTTGCATCAAAGTAAAATAACATAATGTGTTATGTTTTGAATATAGTTGGATTACAAAATAATGTAAGTTGCATTCTATTTGCAAAATCATATTGTTTAAAAATAAATTAAATCTTCAATGTTTCATATCTTTTACCATTATTCTAAAATAGATATAATATTTTATCAATCTTACAATATTTTCGTTTATTAAAACCGCCCGCCATCGCCTAAACCACACCTTTTGATTTTATTTAATAAAACCCCAATTTCAAATTATTTTTTAAAAACAAAATCACACAAGACAATTCAGTTTGAATTTTCTAAAAAAATCGCAAAATTGTACTGTGATCACCCCTGATCATTTACCCTATACACCTAACATTGGTATGATGGGAATGTTTGATAAAAAATGACTTTTTTTTCTTTTTCTTTTTTTTTTGAAAGAACTTTTTTTTTTCTTTTTGAGGAAAATAAAAAGTGACTTGAACACAAACCGATCGAGAAAAACCTAAAAATTATCTTTCAACAGATGAGTAACGATAAATGGCTAAACATGAGTTCAGTAACAAAAGGTGTCGTGGTGTAGTTGGTTATCACGTCAGTCTAACACACTGAAGGTCTCCGGTTCGAGTCCGGGCGACGCCACTTTATCTTTGTTGTTTTATATTTATTTAATCTATTTTTAGTTCTATTTATCTATGTTTTTTTTTCTTCCTTTGGGCTCGTGGACGTTAAAACCGAAAAAGAAGAAGTGAAATATCTAGGCCCATTAAACTTTAAAGCTTGGATCTTGGCCCCTCACGACAATATGACCTAGTATTTACAAATTATAAGAACAAGTGTGAAATGTAACGTAGCTAGTGATGTAAGCTGTCATGCCTACCTGAAATTGGCACATAAAATGCTCTTTCTCATAAATTAATTACTATTGCTACTATTAAATTTGACAATAATAAGTAAAAGTTTTGACAAAATATTTTATTCCAATCATTTTTCTTTCAATAGTTAAAGCAGACGAAGCCAGTAAACAAATAATTATTAAAAGTTCGTCTATGAGTTAAATAGTTAATTTGACTTTTTTTTATATGCAGTTGTTTACTCGGTTTTCTTCCATGCTGGAATAAAAGATGTCGAATTGATTATCACTTCATTCGGGCGAAAATTGCTCGTGGCGATCTTAAGGTTCTTTAGTGCAGACAGAACAACAAATAATATCATTGATATTTTTTATATACTGAAATATTACTAAATAATACAACTGGTGAATAAGATTTGAAATTTTGATAATATAGAAAATTATCTTAAATTTATTATGATAAAAATATGTTTAAAGATTAGACGATTTTGACTTTGTTTCTATGGTAGATGGATATTATTTAAATATCAATTTGTCTTATGATAAAAATTATTAAATGGTGCAAGTCTCCTGTCAGATGGTCTAACAGGCTTAATTCGTTGGACGGAGCCCCACTAGCTGATCCGATCAACCCAATCGCACAAATCTACTTCTCTCGCATGTGCCCTAGAAATACACGCAACTATTTTTGATATTTCCAAAAACTTACTTCGCCTTCTCCAAGGTTTTCAAGAACCAATGCCCCATCAAATTCAACAGCTATTCTAAAAATTTTATAAATTTTTCTTTTTTGAAATTAGTTACCTGCTTTTCTGTTTCTTTCAAGGTTTCAAGAGCTTGCTTGCACCTATGCTTCTTTGATTCTTCACGATGACGGCATCGCCGTCACTGCGGAGAAAATAGCAACATTGACGGTAGAATCATATTGTTTGTTTAGTTTGTTTGATTAGAGGTTCTTTAAGCTTGTTTTTGTTGTTTTGCAAATTTGGGGTAAATGAGACTCATTTGCAGTTGAGGGTTGAATACTACTATATACCTTCAAGTGGAAAACTTAATATGAGGACTACTAATACGTTTTAGGTGGGCTAGTAATACTTTTGAGGAGAAAAATAATACTTTTAGAAGGACTAATAAAATATTGTTCAAGGAACTACTAATACTTTTTGGAGGGACTGCTAATACTTTTCTGAGGGACTGATAATATTTTTCGGGAGAAAAAGTTAATTATATTTAGGAGAACTATTAAAATATTCTTCAGGAAACTACTAATACTTTTTTGAGGAACTACTAATACGTTTTTGAGGGACTGCTAATACTTTTCGGGAGAAAAAATTAATTATATTCAGAAGAACTACTAAAATACTCTCCAGGGAACTACTAATACTTTTTCGAGGAACTACTAATATGTTTTTGAGAGACTGCTAATACTTTTCGGGAAAGAAAGTTAATTATATTCAGGAGAACTACTAAAATACTCTCCAGGAACTGTTAATACTTTTTCGAGGAACTACTAATACTTTTTCGTGGAACTACTAATACTTTTCAGGATCTTAGTGAAAATATTTAAAATATATTTAGAAATGTAATGAGACAGAGCTAAAATAAATTATTTTAATTAAATCATATAGGGGCAACAAAATAATTAACAACCCAAAACCGCCCACGAAAATGGGAAAAATTACGAGTAGAAATCACTTAAAGCGACCCAAAAACCAAACACTATTTTTTTAAAAATTCAAAAACCTCAAAAACAGAAGAAATTGATGAACACTGTGTTGGAGCCCACCCGAAGCCCACATACATGAACTGCTGCTTGTTGGTCCTCTTTAAATATTAAGGTTTGCGGGCGTTTGTAGTAAGGCTTCATATTCCCTTTAATTAGTTGGGTCTTCCATGTGGCTAATTGTTGATAAGTTGGATTTGGGTTTAGACCCAGACGGTCTAACAGGAGTTTTTGCCTATTAAATAAGCCACCAGACAACCAGTAACATAACCCCTTTGACATGAGATTATAATACTATACGATACATCCAATATTTGATTTAGATACTGCATATTAGAAAATCTATACATAATCTGGCCTTTGAAGATCACAAAAAAGTATAGGTTTTTTTCTTTGGGAAAAAAAAAGAGAGAAAGAAGAGAAAAAGTCACAGGATACCTAGCTATAGGCCATAAAGGATGATAGAAACAATTTAAAAAGTATTTAAAACGTATTTGATATTTTGAATATAAAAAAAAAAAAGCAAAATAGGAGATGAATTTATAGGCCTTGTATGGTTGTGTTTCCAACACCATTTTTCCAGTTTCCAACTATTTCGGAAAATGAGTTTATGTTTGTTTTAAAAGTTTTCAGTAGAAATGAAGTTATTTACAGTTTTCACTTTTTTATGGAAAATATTCTTTTGAAAACACAACCAAACATTTTTCATTCCAATTACGCAAACCTAGGTAAAAATACACTACAATCACGCAAACTTATGTCAAAAGTACATTTGAAAAACTATAACCAAACATATTCTCATTTTCAAACAGAAATTCAGACAACAAACCAAACATATTCCTAATTATTTTTAGAGGCCCCTTTTATTGCAACATCACTAGCATAAAACAGTACAATGTAAACAAAAAAATATCAAAAAAATCATTTAAAATTATTTTTTCTAGCATTTTGAGCTTATCAATAATATTTCATAATCAATTTGATCCCATGCAATATATCTTTTTCAATACATAAGATTGCTAAATTAATCCATATAATAAGATTGCTAAATTAATCCATATAATCTTTCTTGTGACATGGCTAACCGTAAGTAAGTTTTTAATTATTTTAACTTAGTGAAACCTCTTTTCTACAGAGATGCCACGATTCTGAGGCCTAGTTAACAATGTTCTATAGGCAATCAAGACATTAGGATAACAATACAAAGCTTTTACAAACTCTAAGATTTGAAGTGTTGTCTTTTCTTCTACTTGTAACACTTTCCGTTTAGTAAATAAATCATCTGAATTATTATCTAAAAGGCTACCATGTTAATGCCAAATAAAATGTCATGTCAAATTATCATGCATAAAGAAATTTGAAATTTTTGTTACTCGTATTGTAAACTCTCAATTTCACCTTTTGTTTTGGTTTCATCATTAGTGTCAAGTAATTTTAATAAGACTTCTTTTATTTTGGGAGTTTGGTATCTAATGGCTTTCACACTTCCAACACGACTCTCCCAACATGTATTGAACAACGATTCAAGAGTTAAGCCATGTGTATTATCTTGTAAAATCTTCTCATTTGATGTTGTTGGATTTTCCTTCTGAATAACCCATAAACTTCAGATGAAAACAAAGTTTTTGGCGGATGGATGAAGAACGGTAAAAAGACACGAATATTGAATACAATATCCAAAATGTGATGATTTTATAGAATTATAGCAGTGGTTATTGACAAGTGTATAAGAAGAAAAACAAAATTTACACACACACACACACACACACACACACATATATATATATATATATATGGTAGACTAATGGACCCCTATAACTTTGGGGACCCGGGGCGGTCGCTCTTTGGGCCCCTCCTCAGCGGATGAGATCTTCTATTCCAAGATGGTGTTTCATCTTCTATTCCACCGCACGGATGATTGCCACGTATGTAGAAGTTACCATATTAATTTTGGAGATCATCCGTGCGGTGGAATATGAGATGAAACACCATCTTGGAATAGAAGATCCCATCCGCCTCCCTAGGGCCACCACTGCGTGAAGTTATGACTTTTTTTTTTCCAAAAAAATAATGATTTGTTATTTTGTTTTCAAGATATTAGCAGATTTTGTTAACTTTGGTCACATTAAATGCAAAATTGTTATCACAAATATTTTATAAGTTTCATGGTATCGATTTATCTTTGTCACTCAAATCTATATATATATAATAGCAGAAGTCCGAAACAAAATTTTTCCCGCTCATTTTACTTCTTATATTCGGAAATATTTTATTATACAATCCTAACCCTTGATCTTGATTTGTTCAAAGATTTTGTATATAAATTAGGAAAGTATTATAAATGTTATTCCTATTTTATATGTATGTAAATTAGGAAAATATTATAAATGGCAATTATACTTTATATGTATATAAATTAGAAAATATTATAAATGGTATTCCTATTTTATATGTATGTGGATTAGGAAAATATTATATATGGTATTCCTACTATATACCAAAAGTGATTATGTAAGATCAATTCTATCTATATATATTATTCATATTTTAAAAAATATATAGTCTTTGTTTCAATAGTTACAAGTTCAATATGAATATACATGTTTCACATATATATTTATATTTATATATATATATATATATATATATGAATTGGTTCAAATGAGACCACATTTCTCCCGTGAGACAGGATGTACCAATCATATCTGTTCTTTTTTGTCTTTAATGGTTGTGTTTTTCTGATTTTTTGGATATTTTCCCATTTATTAATTCATTAAGTGTAGAATTATACTTTATAATCTTGCGATTTTTTGGTATCATTTGACTTTTTGAAACCATCTTTTATGGGATGAGATTGTAACTGCCGTATTTAATGGCGATTTTTTAGGAGTCGTTTTTTCTTTTGAGTCCAGTATAATTAGAGTTCATTTGCAGCTTAGATAGTTATTAGGTAATGCTTATTTAGTTTTTTATTGCACAATTCATGACACCTTGCATAGCCGTGTATAATGGACTGTTTAGTTTTTTTTTTTTTACACTACATAGATAGTTTTTAGATAATGCATAGTTGGTTGATTTTTGTTACATAGTTTCAACTATGTAACATCTTACAGATATATGCATCGTTTCATAAGTATCTATGCATCGTATTCTTCGTGAAAATTACAGTTTTTAAGAGTTTATTGATGATGGTCGTTTCAAGTTCTCCATCGATGTCTACAATATTAATATTAATGGATGGAGTTTTTTCTGCCATTGATGATTGTTTTTCATCATGATTCGAACTCATTACATTGATTTTTGGTTGTTTCTCTATAATATCGAATCATTTTTTTTTCTTCTGGTTTGTGACTGCAAATATGATGAATTCATTAATGGTGGTGTTGAGGGAGAAAACGGATCTGAATTTGCGATGAAGATGAAGTTGTTATGGAAAGTGGATTTTGATTGATATTGACTTCTCACTCTATAAATGTAAGCCATAATTAGATTATGATATCGACTGTGTTTTGACAATCTTACCCTTTAAGGGATTTGATTAATTATTTAATGAAATTTTAATCCTCATTATCCTAACCTTTGGTTATTGTATGGGGGTAGCTGAGATTAATTCATCATGACTCACCGCATGATATGCTCGCACTGGATCCTCCCTATATAATTGTTGAGAGAGAGAGAGAGAGAGAGAGAGAGAGAGAGAGAGAGAGAGAGAGAGAGAGAGAGAGAGAGAGAGAGAGAGAGAGAGAGAGATTGAATAGTAATATAGAAATAATCGTAGATTGAGAAATATAAACGAGATAAATTTATATTTAAATTTAGAATTGAAATTATAACTTTGGATCTTTAATAGATAATTTTTTTGTTTTTTTTACCTCAAATAAATATTATTATAAAAATAAAGTAATAAATACCCATTCAGATTAATAGATATCTGAATGATAAAATAATAATATTAAAATAAAAATACACGTGCAACGCACGTACGAAATTACTAGTTTATTTTTAAATACTTAAACACCTCTAAAACATGGCCACAAACACGAGTGTTGACCTTCTACACTTGCTATCTGAAAATGTGTTGGATCACACATACATACTATCCTTGGTCAATATCATTATATTTTGTATTATCTATTTTTCTTAAATATTTCTCTCTCTTTTTTTCCTCCTTAATTGAGTAGTAATTAACCAATACCTACATTAACCAATACCTACATGGGGTGGAGTCGAGGGGTCAAATCCCCGCTCCACCAAATTGTTTGTGGGGTGGAGGTCGGGGTTCATATCCCGCTCCATCGCTCCAGGGGCATATGCGGTGGTGAAGATGAATAAAATAAAGACAAAAGTCGGGAGAAGAATTAGTAGATTGGGGTCGAACATAATTGTGCAAAACGCAAAAGCGAGTTATCAAAAAAAAAAAAAAAAAAAAAAAAAAAAAATACCTACATTACTGCCGGAGAATAGAGGGAAATGAATAAAATTGACAAAAGTCAAAAAAAAAGCAAAAGCAAAAAATTTCATTAATATAATGCAGAAAGAAAAGTAGCCCTATAATATAATTTTTGTAATAAGAATTTCTAGGTCCAAAGTCCAAAACACAAAACACAAAAATCTAACTCATATTTTCAATCTACCAACAAAAGGTTCTAGAATTGTCCTTGGAATATTCCAATCTAAACACATTGTTTCAAGACAAAGCCCACATTTACAAAAATGACCATAGCTTGTTTTCCAAGCACAAGATTTCTTACAAAAAACAATTATGATTATTATTTACCTTCTATTTCCAACCATAATTACCTCACTATCAATGGAAAATCAAATCAAATGAAATTCTAACTAATCATCAATATGCAAATCCATGTTTATACATAATTCGATTCCACTATGTATGTTAAGTTATTAGCATTTATATATAATTTCAATATTTCAAATCTACATACTTTGGTGTAGGATAAAATTAACACTTATACCCATAAATAAATAATTATTAGCACTATGAAAAAGGGTAAAAATAATGGAAAAGAATTCCAAAGCATAAATTCCATCTTGAAGTCTATGATACACAAATCTATGTACTCATCCAGATTTGCGAGATAAACAAAGGGTATTTACTATTAATCATATTTTCTAATTACACAAATCGAATTTGGTTTTTTATTTTTTTTTGGATCTTTTCTTTTTCCCCAAGAAAAGTAGAAAACCGCTAATTTGACCCACCATTTTCACAAAAACCGGGTTTGAGCCCCTTAAATAGCCCTCTTCACTGTCTCATTTCTCCACACTAATCTCTATCTGCCTTTTAACATTTTTCTTCTTGCACACACTCTCTTTCACAACTCAGTTTTATATCATCTCAAAACCTAATGGGGAAGGTCAAGATCGGAATCAATGGTACATCATTTTTCACTCAAACCTTGAATTTCCATTATTTTATGTGAGATCTGTTGAATTTATGTGCATTGTTTTTTTTTTTTTTTTTTTGAGTACTTATGTGCATTGTTTTGATCTGTCACTGTTGTTTGTTTTATATTATTATTTAATTGAATTATTTGCATTTATAAGTGGGTTTTCTCTTATCAGTGTATACAATAAGAATCAAACATTTTGTGTTAATTTGATGTTTCTCGACCAGGATTTGGCAGGATCGGTCGTTTGGTTGCTAGGGTTGCTCTGCAGAGAGATGATGTAGAGCTTGTTGCTGTTAATGATCCATTCATCAGCACGGATTACATGGTAATCTTTCGATTTATCTGTATTAGATAATAGATTTACTGGTTGGATCTGCTTGTCCATGTGATTAATGGTGGTGAAAAATGTGCAGACATACATGTTCAAATATGACAGTGTGCATGGCAACTGGAAGCACCATGAGGTGAAGGTGAAGGATGAGAAGACCCTTCTTTTTGGTGAAAAACCAGTCAGAGTCTTTGGATTCAGGTAGTAGGCCACAGTTTAGTATCATACTTTTTTTATTTTAATTTGGTGAAAGAACTTGAAAAGAATGGGATTTTTACTTTTTTTTTGGTTGGGTATTTATAGGAATCCTGAGGAGATTCCATGGGCTGAAGCTGGTGCTGATTTTGTTGTGGAGTCTACTGGAGTCTTCACAGACAAGGATAAGGCTGCTGCCCACTTGAAGGTGACTCTTTATACTATTTTCTGGATTATTATCATTTTTTTTATCAGATCTGTCGTTTGTTTTAGGCCATTTTATTGATTTATGTCATATGTTCATTTATGTTATGTTTATACCCACTGCGTGGGGTATAAACAATTTTTATATGTATAGATGCCTGAAATTGTGGGAATTTTTCATTCCTAGGCTTCCTTAAGTTTTAGTTAACTGAGAATTATTGGAACAACTCACCTGGGGCATCACGATTGTTCTTGAACTTATATTGATTATCTATTTACCTTCCTTTTGCAGTTCCTTTGTCATTTTTTTATGGATTTAAATAGTCCCCTATTAGAAACTTTGATCTGATGGTTGTTTACGAAGCTTCCTGTTTTTAAATAATTGATTGTGCTATGTTTGTTGATAATTAAAATCAGGGTGGTGCCAAGAAGGTTGTTATCTCCGCCCCGAGCAAAGATGCTCCCATGTTCGTTGTGGGTGTTAATGAGAAGGAATACAAGCCTGAATTAAACATTGTTTCCAATGCTAGTTGCACCACCAATTGCCTTGCTCCATTGGCCAAGGTCTGAAACATTACACCCTTCTGTGCTCTTATGAACTTAGTTATTGACGAGTTTGTCTCAGCTAAGTATATTTGTTATTAATTCAAATTCTGGCAGGTCATTAATGATAGGTTCGGTATCGTGGAGGGACTGATGACCACTGTCCACTCCATTACCGGTGAGTTGTTGCCCTATTTGTTTGCGTTATTAGCTCAAAACTGAGTTTTTTCGGAGTATTGATACAATGATTTGTATGATATTTTCATTTCAGCCACTCAAAAGACTGTTGATGGTCCTTCAAGCAAGGACTGGAGAGGTGGAAGAGCTGCATCATTCAACATCATCCCCAGCAGCACTGGAGCTGCCAAGGTACTTATTCATTTGTGACTAATAAGTGCGATAAATCTATAATAAGCTGAGAGCTTATAAGCTCCTAAAATATGTTTGGTAAATTTTTTCTGAAACGACTTATAAGATCCTTGAAAAAAGCTGTTAGGAGCTTATAAGCTCATTTTTAGAGATCCCACTTTATTTTTTCTTTCAAAAAAGATCTTATTTTAACTAACTTCAAAAAGTTTTACTATTTTAATTGCAAAACTGCTATTACTAACATTGTAAAAGTTCCATCATCTTATTTTGTCCAAACACTTCAATATATTATTTTTAAAATTCGATCAAGCTCTAAAAACATCTTATAAGATGTCTTTTATATAAGCCTTAGCCGTACGCCCTCTTAATCTAGCAACATGGCTTTCCACTGTTTTTGCTAGTATAGTTCGAAGTAATGAGATTTGATGTGCAATGATCTTACCCAATTTTCTGGTTTGTGTATAATTTGCACAGGCTGTTGGTAAAGTGCTTCCAGCCCTAAACGGGAAGTTAACCGGGATGGCATTCCGAGTTCCCACAGTTGATGTTTCAGTAGTGGACCTCACAGTCAGGCTAGAGAAAGAGGCCACCTATGAGGAGATCAAAGCTGCCATCAAGTGAGTGTTTATACTGTTTTTGCTTTTGAACAATGTCAAAGTTAGATTTAGTTTATATTAGTCAATAGTTTTTATGGAGTATCACATTTGACTGAGTATTACAACCACCTATGAATTTTTTCAGAGAGGAGTCAGAGAACAAGCTCAAGGGCATCTTGGGTTACACTGAAGATGATGTTGTGTCCACGGACTTTGTGGGTGATAGCCGGTAAGTGCCTTTAGTCTAATGAAGTACCTAAATCAGTCCTTAGATTTTAGGGTTAATAACAATAAACTACTCATAAGGTTTAGCCTAATTACAAATAAACCCATTTATCTTTCAAACTTACAAATACCTCTTTACATTTGTTTGTCTTTTACAAATGAATCCTCAACAGGGTTTTTTGTGTTAGGTAGATACAAACCCCTTCTTTGTAACACTTTAAGGGAGTATTTGTAATTTTGAAAGATGATTGGAGTTTTTTGTAGATAGGCTAAATCTTAAGGGTAGTTTGTAATTATCCTTGATTTTATTGTATTGCTTAAAACGTACCTGATATGGTCCTCACCTTTATGCAGGTCAAGCATTTTCGACGCCAAGGCTGGAATTGCATTGAGCAAGAACTTTGTGAAACTTGTCTCGTGGTATGACAATGAATGGGGATACAGGTAAAACATCTGTCTCAGCTAATTACATCAACTAAATTACAAGCTTTTTACATTTTTTTAGTTCAGATGAAGAAGATTGTAGATTTCTCCCGTGTCAAGTTTTCTTGACATAATGTGTGTTTTATGTTGCAGCTCTCGAGTGATCGATTTGATTGTCCACATGGCTTCTGTTGCTTGAAGGCCTTCCTGCTTATGCTACAAGAGATGCTATTTAAGTTTTTTGTTTTGAGTATCACTGTATTACTTCAACTTTCAGGCTTTATGGTTTTCCTTTCAAGATAGCCTCTGGAATAAGTTCTGTTACTGCAATTTGGCTTTGCAGTTTTTATCTGTGTCATTACCATGTTTAAGAAATTTTCCCTTGCGAGTTTCTATTGAGAATCAAAGTAAATCTTTTTGATATATTGTATTCCCTATTTGCAAGTATGTTCTTTGGAATTTTGGAGACAGCCATGTTAGAAAACAAGGTTCTTTGTAAATTTTCATCTGCTATCTTCTACGGGAATGATGCAGGGTCTGATACTACCTACAATGCTTACAAAAGCTACCCAAAAAACTCAAATTATATTTTAAAATTACAAACACCCCTTAGGTTTGTAATTTATCTAACAAATACACCCTCAAGGGGGGTATTTGTTATATAAAAACAAATGTCAAGGTTAGTTCTTTTGGTAATTAACCTAAATTTCAGGTTAGTTCTTGTATTTAACTGCAATAAAATATATTCAAACTTGATCTCTTGTTATACTACATAAGAATCATGCTCGGTTATACTTGTCACTTGACAGAACCTATAAATGCGTTTTCTCAGAGAATATCAATTTGAAGTACTCATGGGATTGTACGAGCACATTATATTTAGGATAAAATTTAGTAAGCACAAAGTTCTACTTTGTTACTCTTAAAACTAATTTCTATCTTTTCTTTGAACTTTAGTAACCATTTGGTTGATATATGCAATTTTCTTCCACAAGAACTTAACCTCTAAATCATAATTTCATCTAGCATGGTCCTGTTGCAAGTATCTCAAGCTTATTATCTTCGTTTTGACTATTATTAGTTAATCTTACTTCGTACTTATCAAACGCACTACCACGAGGTTTTGAGTTTCTTTCTCAAATTTCATATGTAACAATAGGATTAGTATTAGGAGAAATATCCACAAAAGTCCATGATTTTTTTATTTTTTTAGTACGATGGTGGATAGTAGTGGAGGGACACAATATCATATGAGATCGAAATCGAGTTAGTTGTCTTGAACACAAACTTCTATCACTGAAGCACAAGGTTGATTCCAAAAGTTCATATTGATTTGATCTTGTGATTCATGTTCACACAATTTCTTTAAGGTTCCACGGAAAGAATTGAATATGAGGGGATGATTAGTGGAAATAATTTCAAAGGACAATATTGATTTGAAAATAGCTCAATATTTTGATCTAAGGATATGCATTCATTGACTTATGAGATTATTCAAACAAGGTCAATGAATTTCTTACTATGAATTTGAAATCCTTAACTCCAAATTATTTCATCCAATCAAAAAGATTTAACCTCTACAAAATTACACCCGAAACATGACAAAAAACTTGTGTCAGACCATTTGATGGGTCGAATTCGTTATACAGATCCAAAACCCAAATCCGATGGTATTTTATATTCTAGGGTGTGTCATAATGTGACTAACGCCTTAAAAAGAATTAGTTTTTACTCTTAAAAATATTAGTTTCTCTGAAAAGTATTAGTAGTTTATTTTACTAGTCCTCAAGAAAAACTATTAGTTTTTCATCTCAAAAGTATTAATAGTTATTCTAAAACGTATTAGTTGCCCCCCTGAAAAGTATTAGGTTTTTCGCTTAAAGGTATTTACTAATTCCTCTTAAATGTATTAGTTTTTCCCCAAAAAAGCATTAGTAATATTAAAAGTATTGATTTTTCTTCTACAAAGTATTAGTAGTCCTTCTACAACGTACTAGTTGTCCCCCTGAAAAGTATTAGATTTTTCGCTTAAAAGATACTTAGTAATTTCCCTTAAAAGTATTAGTTTTCCCCCCAGAAAATATTACTAGACCATCTTAAAAGTATTGAATTTTCTCCTAAAAAGTATTAATAGTCATTTAAAACGTATTTAGTAATCCCCCTAAAAGTTAGTTTTTTTCTGAAAAGTATTAATAGCACTCACGAAAAGTATTAGTAGCCCCTAAAATATTTATGAGGCGATTCAATCAAATCAATAAACACTTGGATGGAATGGTTGTATGCACTTTTTGAAAATAATGGCTAAATTAATTTATAACAAATCCAAAGCAAGATAGTTTTGAGATATTTGAAGTTATCCTCCATCACTACAACCATCACACGGTTCATAAAAATTTACAGAAATTTTAAACATTAACCATCATAATTAAGAAATCGACTAAAAAAAGGAACATGTATTTGTGATGATGGTAGGCTCGATTTTGATCTTGAAATTTAGTCTTGCAAGTATCAAATGAATACAAAATGGTGGTGCTCACCAATGCACCAACTGCACCGACACTACAGGTTCCATATCAAAATCTAAAAACTTCAACATTTTTCACATACACGATTACAAAACAAGAAAAAGAATAAACTTTATGAAACTAAATTTGAGTTAGCGTTAGGTGGAGATTGGAAAAGTAATTACAATATTTTTGAGCAGCCAAGATTTTGGTCGCAGTAATCGCGTTGGTAAACGTGGAAGGAATGAGTGTTTACAATGTAATATTGTTCGGTGGAGTGGAGGTGAATAGAAGAGGAACCGAAAAGGCAACGTCAAATATTTTGTTGTTGGGTTGGGTCGGGTCAGTTATTAGAGCTCTGTCTAACGGATTAGATCCGTCAGACCGTCTGACAGGAGATCATCTCTGGAACATAATATCATTTTGTAGGGAAATATTGTGAACTAAGTAGAAAAACATTCACCACCTTTATCTGATCTCAATCATTTTGACCCTTAATTGTGTGAGTTTTCATTATTTCTATAAAGATTATATAATTGTTCCTCCTTGGTTCTAAATATATACATATAGCTGGACAAACTCTCGCGTCCGGCTACTCACGGCTTCTTCCACAGCGGCCTTGATGAAGGAAGACATCTGTTGGAAGAAACCAGGTCCTAAACCACCTTCACCCATCATTGGATCAGCAACTCCAGTCGCCCCCGGAGGAGGGCAATCAACTCCAACACCATGTGCGCGCGGCGGACGTGCACGCTCCCCAGTCACCACCTCCGGCGTCTCAATCGGAACCTCATCCAGGTCATCTCCCAGATTCCGTCATACATCCTCCATAGCTACCTTGAACTCACGTCTTAAAACTCAAATTTCCTACAGATGGCGCCAATTGGTTGGTCCAAGAATGTCCATCGTCCAATAAAACCACACTACGATGTGCAATTGACCGAGACACCGCAAAACCACCGTTAGAAGGGGGCCGGAAGGGTTTTCCGGCGTACCCACTCCGACGCTCAAGTCAGGATCGCTCTAGAGAGAGAATATATGAGAACATAATAGTATGTGAAAAGTGCGTGTATGGAAAAATCTAACCAGCGGCGTACCTTTTCGTGTCCTATTTATAGGTTTGCCAATTAGAGTTGCGTAGGCATCAAGCCATACTAAAACCCTAATTAACACGCAGGCCTAGGTTAATCATATGTATTGGGCCACATACCCCTCCAGCCCAATAGATCGGTAGGCTCTTAAGTTGGCCCATTTGGGGGTCCAACCCAATAGGTCAGTAGGCCCTTAATTTTGTCCCTTAGTTGGGGCCCAACCCATTCACGTCGGCCTACCAGACCCAGAGTTCGGATTTTGCCCAACTATCAACCTCCAACCAATCCTAAGCCCAAATTAGAGCCCACATTCTTACCTTCAGAGGTCGGCCCAACCTTTGGAGGTTGGACCCATTTCATTAGATCAGCCCACTCCTTAGAGGTTGGGCCCTTGCTAACTTGGGCCATCACTGAACCCCTTTCACTGGGCTCATACAATGAGATCGGCCCAAGTAGATCCCCATCATAGTGATTGCACACACTTACTTGGAGGCAGTTTAAATAGCATTTTTGCTTTTATTTTTATTTATTATTTATTTTTTGGTTTTACAAATAACCCCTTCTTCTTAGTCTTCCTCGTTAACATTCGCTTTCGTCTGGAACTCGTTGTGTCTTACAGGTACGGTCCTAACGTCTGCTTTACGCACACATACACAAACAAACCCACATATTTAAATTTTTTAATTATTTTAATTATTTTTCAGACCCAGTTATGTGCTCTCTATCAAGTTTACGTGTTGCTTGGCTGCCCATTTTAAATTTTCTTTTTAATTTTTTGCTTTCTTGAAAACGGGTTGCTGATTTTTGTTGTATGCATGTTTACACGATATGGGCTTCGATTAATTTTTGCCGCCGCAGAAAAAGATTGGGACTTTAATTTTTATGTTTGTTTTTGTGTCCTTAAATTTTGTTGCTTTATTTGAAGAGCAAAAGAAACTAATGCATTTGGCTTTACCTTTTCTAGGGAGAATTTAGAAGTGCTTGTAAAATTGAACTTGATGAGTTGGTGCAAATAAGGGCTAAATACTCGTTGAATTGACGATGAATTTGTTAGAATTTATGGCTGGTTCTATGAAAACTGAGGGGCATTTTTCAGTTACTTGGTGTGCATGATTGCATTTTATAAATTACACAATTACAATGGGCTGTGAGTTAGTTAAATCTGTTTTTGGAAAAGTTGTAGGGTTCAACAATTGAACACCATATCTAGGCTGGTGGCCCCTTCATGGTTTTGCGTGGCAAAATCCTCTCTACACTTAACAACTTCCTTCTTTTGCCATTGGAAACTCGTGTTGTTTCCCCAGTTGTCTCCAAAAACAGCTTTCATCAATTTTCTACGTCACATTGTTCTGCCGTGAGAATTTACCCCTTATCAGGCGATGTATCTTTGGACCAACCAGAAAAATGCATAGATTTTGAAAGGAAGCATGATGCTGATGTTGTCATTGCCAAAGTTATTGCAGCAGACAGTGAAAGTGAAGTCTTTCAATCTCTGGTTCGCGACTTTGGATGTAACACAATACAGATCACTCACAGCTTAGTCGCGAGGTTGCTTCATCGTTTTCAAGATGATTGGAAATCTGCATTGGGTGTATTTAGATGGGTGGAAACATATTCCGGGTACAAACCTTTGCCAGAAATGTATGATAAATTGGTGGACATATTGGGAAAGATGAAACAAATTGAGAAAATGAAGGCACTAGTTGACGAAATGCGAGAAGACCGTCTTGTCTCGCTCAATACCATAGCAAAGATGATGAGACGATTAGCAGGTGCAGGAGATTGGAAAGATGCTGTAAGAATATTCGACGAGTTGGCAAACTATGGACTGGAGAAGAATACTGAATCCATGAACGTTTTACTCGACACCCTTTGCAAAGAGAAAAAAGTTGAGCAGGCACGTGCAATATTCTTGGAGCTGAAATCACATATTCCACCGAATGCGAACACTTACAACATTTTTATCCATGGCTGGTGCAAAATAAGGAGGGTTGAGGAGGCACATTGGACAATTCAAGAAATGAAGGGAAATGGTTTTCGTCCATGTGTTATCAGTTACTCGACAATTATCCAGTTTTATTGCTTTCAGAGCAATTTCTACAAGGTATATGAGGTGCTTGATGAAATGGAAGCACAAGGATGCCCTCCTAATGTTGTCACTTTCACCACTATTATGCATTCATTGACAAAGTTGGGAGACTTAAAGGAAGCCTTACAGATAGCGGAGAGAATGAAATTGGTCGGCTGTAAAACCGATACGCAGTTTTACAACGCATTGATACATACGCTAGGCAGGGCTGGCCATGTTGAGGAGGCATTATATGTTTTTACGAATGAAATGTCCCAGAATAAAGTTAAACCAAATACATCAACTTACAATACGATGATTGCTATGTTTTGTCATCACAGACAAGAGCAAAGGGCGGTGCAATATCTCAGGAACTTAGAAAGTTCGCCGTATTGTAAACCTGATGTTCAGTCATTCTATCCATTGCTCAAGTTGTATTTTCGAGATGGGAAGACGGATAAATGCTTGATTGGTTTGTTAGATGACATGGTTAAGAAGCACCATTTATGTCTTGACTTGGCGACTTTCACTCTTTTGATCCATGGGCTTTGCAGAGCAAATAAATGCGAGTGGGCGTACGAGCTATTTGGGGAAATGCTAGGTCAAAACATAAAACCTAGATATCTGACATGTTCATTGCTTTTGCAAGAGATTAAACAGAAGAACATGCATGATGCAGCTGAGGTAATTGAAGATTACATGAAGAAAATGAAATCCTCCTGAATGAACACTGCAGGTAACCATCATTTATTACTGCTTATAAATTCCGTTTCATGTTTATTGTTTTCCGGTCTTGTGTATGAGCATATTGGAAATTTCCACTTGCCGCATGAAATAAATTGGTGACTGTGTACGCGGAGATAGTCTTGTGATGCACATAATTATAGAGATATGAAGGAACCCATAGTGTATTTTCATGTCGGTGATCAATTCATTGAAAAAGTTGCACTTTCTTTTCCTTTTATGTAATTTTTATGCCTTTTCATACAGGATCAGAGGGGAAAAAAAAAAAGAAAGAACCTAGAATTGTTTAATTTCCTATTCTGTCTTTAGCACATTAACCCATCATAAAAGTAAACATTGTATGTTCATACTTCCAGTTCTAGTGTGTATATGTGCTTCCATCTCCATGAGTGTGGTATAGATGCACTGATGAATAGATGCATCAAAAGGTAGTTTTGCTTTTATCTATCATGTGAATACTTTACCTGTGACTGTTTGGCTGTTATATGCTAAAAAAGACTGTTCTTGTGCTCACATTGCTTCGACTAAGAGGGTGTTTCGTTGAGCTTATTTAAAAGATCTTATAAGCTCCTACATCTTATAAAATGTTTTTAGAGCTTATAAGATGTTAGGTCTAATTTTGAAAATAAGTTGTTGAAGTGTTGGATAAAATAAGATGATGAAGCTTTTAAAATGTTAGTAATGACAATTTTGTTATTAAAATACAACAACAACAACAACAAACTAAGCCTTAATCCCACTACGTGGGGTCGGCTATACGGATCATATCGCGCCATCGTTTACGGTCATAAGCCATATTTTCATTTATTTCTAGGTATAACATATCTTGTTTAATAGCTTCTTTCCAAGTCTTTTTAAAATAACCAAAATTAAAGTAGGTTGTTAAAATAAGATCTTATTTTGTAAAACAAAAGTTGGAACAACTTATAAGCTCCTAAATCCTTATTTCAGGAGCTTATAAGATCTTTTTTTTTAAAAAGTTTACCAAACACTTTTAAAGAGCTAATAAGCTCTCAAACATTTGAGAGCTTACTCAGCCAAACACCCTCTAACCTTAGATGTAATACCGCCTCTAAACTCCATTTGGATTGACCAAGATTCAGTAGAGAAAGTTTAGACGCTGTAACAGGATGACAACTTGGTGATGCACGGTGCACCTTCAATTAGGTCTAATCTTAATAGTAATTATATTGATGCATCAGCAACTTATCAAAGATTCACCGGCATCACTGATTCTATTCTTATGGTCGCCACCATAAAGATACAGAAAGGGAAAAAAATAATGCAGTCGGGATCTGACTATGTAAACGAAGCCTTCCGACTCATTGCTGGTTTTTCTTGTTTAAGTGTCGACTAACAACCACTAAGATTCATTACTTGCTTGGTGGGAATTGAGGAGTTTGAGTGCCACGTGAATTGTACGAAGAATGGCTTGATACTTGTTATATAATTTGTTTTGGTAGCCTGCTGGGCAATGAAGAAATGTGGCTAGCTGGGAGAGCTGGAACGATATTTTCAGATAGTATATCCAAGACTGATTTGGAATATTCCAGATCAATCTGGACAAGTAGTCGGACTCGGCCCCGTCTGGCAGGCATGACACTTTCACTTTGAACCGGAGCCTGAAGACATTAGAACAGGTTTCTCAGCAGCTATTGCCTATAGTAAGCTTCAGTTTTCTATGTCATTAATTTGGTTTAGTTGTGTAATATCTATCTAGTGCACACCCGAAGGGCAGTGGCTGCATATTCCCTGTTATTAAAAAAAAAAAAGGTAAACAAACAGAAATTGTTAAAACTAAAGTAGGAATTCCTCAAGAATGCTTCGTGATTCTGCTGGCCTTTGAGCTTTTTCCCAATTCTTAATTTTTTATGCATCCTCCAATTTCGTTGTGGATGGATTTAAATCATTTAATTGAGGTTAGCATGTTGACAATGAGTAACAAGGGTACAATTTTTTTATTTTTATTTTTTGAAATCAAACACGGGTACAAAAATTGAAAAGTCTTTTAATGGTGATATTTAATTTTTAAATTACATTCACGCGTATAACATTTATTGGGAAGTCCCAAATATGGGAATAAAAATGAAAACGATGAATTTTATTAAGTGTTGTAGTGAAGTACCATATATGAAGATGAAGCAGAAAATCCAGAGGGCAAAGCCAAACCATCAACTTCAAGTTGGAATGTTTGGCGATACGTTCATTGGGCCGGAGTTGTTGAAAGTTGAAACATTAATTGCGCAAGTCAGAACCAAATTTATGTTGGATTTTCCGGCCGAATAATTAGCTTCTAAACATGGCACAAAGGCATGCATCTGCACAAAAAACTATAAAATATATTTTCCAAGAGAAAATAAGCTCTTGAATAAAATAAGGTCATATTAAAAGGATTGTGTCCGCCTCATTATTTTTTATTTCTTCTCTCTTTTGCCAAGTACTTCTTTTTTTTTTTTTTTTTTTTTTTTGAAAGGAAGTACACTTAAAAAATTGTAACTCTCTTATTTCTCATAAAATATATTTAAAACCAATCTTTAGAAAAAAGTCTGGCAAACTTTTATTGACATACCATAATCTCAATAGTCAATGATTATAATGTAAGAAGATTGGCATGCCCCCCTTGCTTTGGTCAAAATGTGTTGGATTTTAACCAACTAATACCTAACCTTGCCGCCTCTTCATATAATTTCCCTTTATTACTTTCCCCTCTTTTTTAAATGGAAAATCACCACTAACGTCTACTTATCTTTTTTTAAATGGAAAAAAGTCTACTTATCTAAAGAAGAAAATTACAAATTTCATAATGGATGGCCAACATCAATTTAATAAATTAATTTCATTACTAATTTTTTTTAGCACATGTTTTCATGTTCCAAGGTATGTATATTGGTATATAAGGGATGGATCTAATGAGACCAGTGTCTGCTGTGAGACCGTATGGACTGATCTCAATCATTCCAACATAATAATCAAGGTTGTGATTAAATGGATTAAACTTACGTTAAATATTTAATTTAATCATCAAAATGTTAGCAATGTAAAAACAGAAATAACTTGTAATCTAAATACAACAAGAAACTGTTATAAACATGGAAATGAATCAATCACACAATCTATTACATATCATATCGATCGAAATCCCCTACAAAGACGTCATTACTCAAACCAACACAGTTTTTTCTCTTTCTACCCCATTAACGAGCTCTGCATATTTTACAGAGAGAACAAAAATGTTCTGCAGATGAAGAAACACCAATAATTCTGCATAGAAACTCTCTTGGGCAACTTAGAGAATGTTAGAAAAAGTGAATTCGGAAACAGAATTGAACTAAATCAGAACTCCTTGAGGCGTGATATTGTCATTTTCCTAAAAGCAATATTTCCTCTAAACATATCCCATTTCAACAGTCATGCCCCTTATTTCTAATAGGCATGTTTTACTGAAAACTCAGATGCTCGATTGAAACTTTCGAATTTTTGAAAATAAATTCGAATATATTATTAAGTAAAAATTTAGACTAATATATTAACTTTTCTTCAAGTGCTCAAGTGCCCAATCAAGACTTGTAATAAATATTAATACAAGCCCATAGTATTTGGGCCTAAAAATTCATGTAGCCAATTTAATTATATATAAAAGACTATCTCATATATGTTTTTTTTTTTTGAGAAAGCTATCTCATATATGTTAGTCTATACTTCCTTTCACACTAGATGTGGGATTAATTATTGTGAACAACTTCACAACAAAGTTGACATCCATGGAGAACTCGAACCTGGTATCATACTCTTAAAAACTAAAAATTATCATGAAAAAGATGATACATGAATACTTTGGGAACAATTCATAAATAACTATAAGATGTTGTGTTGTTGGAAACTATGCAACAAATCAACTAACTATGCATTGTCTAAAAATTATCTATGCATCGTAAAAATATTAAATATGCAGTACATTATACCTACCTATGCAATAAGTGTCAAACTATGTAACAAAAATAACTAACTATGTATTGTCGGTCTATTTATGCAGTATAAAAAAAAACCTATGCAATAAGTATTATCAACTATGCAATAAAAAATAACTAACTATGCATTGTCGAAGACCTATCTAAACATCAAAAGAAAACTAACTTTATTTACTCCCCACCCACCTTTATGGTTTTTACATTTCACGATTTCACCAATATATGTCATAAAACAATCCAGCAAAAAATAATTACTTATGCATTATCTAAGAGCTATCTAAACAGCAAAAAACACTAACTATGATAAATCTAAAAAAAAACAGCAAAAAACATTTGAAAAAAAACTCTCCTAAAATCGCGCCATTAATAAGGCAGTTACAATTAAACGCCCTATAAAAAGTCGACCAAAAATCACGGCAAAGATGAGAGAGATAAGACACTTTTACCAAAAACACACTTTGTTTCAAAATCACACGTCTCTCTAAAAAGAAACTGTCAAATTGCAATATTACTAATTTACTATACTTCCCTTGATGAATGGCGTTTAAAACAAAGTTGCCTAAAATGTTGGAAAATTCACACCCATCCTAAAATTCCAATCAATGGCTAAGATTTGGGCTAATTTGACAGTTTGTGGCAAATGCCACAAACTTTTGTGAAACTAGGGTGGGTTGGGAGGGTTTTTATAATTTAAGTGTAGGCGCCCATGGTATTGGCGCCTACAAAGTAGGCGCCATACTCAAGGGCGTCTGCCAATCTTCTTTCTTTTTTTTTTTTTAATTCTGACACACAGTAGGCGCCAGTCACCAGTTTGACTGGTGCCTACTACCTATTTTTTAATTTTTTTTGTTTTTTTAAAAATTAATTTTAAATATTAACTAAATACACAATTTTTGGATAACTATAATGTGAAAATATTACTGAATGAAAATACAATAAATCGGTACACGAACAATTAAAACACTGCACGATCGATCTTAGCATGAAGAAGAACTTGATTGCTCAGCATTCGATCGTGATGCTAAGTAACGTAGCATAGAGGTGAGCCGACAAGTTGCTTGAGTTGGAAAAGTTCCAATTGTTCGCGTACTGGTATAAAGGGTATAATTGAGAAATTTGCAGACTTACTCTCTTTTTTATTCTTATTTGTAATATATTCGAATATATATGAATCATTTTGAATATTTTTATTCAAAATTATAACCTATTTTTATTGTTGGAAGATAATATGTTTTCTTGATTCTTTTAAATTTTGGTTTACTACAAAATCATTAACACTTATTTATTTGATCTAATAGTAATATTCCATTCACTAGTCTAACAAGATATGTAATATTTTATTGTATTTTCATTCAGTAATATTACTTGCCATCACCACCTAATGTTGAGCAATCAAGTTCTTCTTCATGCCAAGATCGATCGGGCAGTCTTTCGATTGTTCGTGTACCAATTTATTGTATTTTCATTCAGTAATATTTTCACATTATAGTTATCCAAAAATTATGTATTTATTTGATATTTAGAATTAATTTTTGAAAAAAAAAATAGTAGTAGGCGCCAGCGTGTCAGAATAAAAAAAAAAAAAAAAGGGCAGTAGGCGCCCTTGAGAATGGCGCCTACAATTAAAATATAAAAATCCTCTCAACCCACCCCAGTTTCGCAAAAGTTTGGGGCATTTGCCACAAACTGTCAAATTAGCCTAAGATTTGTCTACACTGTCTCATCTTAAGAAATTGGTCTAATTTGAACCTATATATATATATTATGGGGTAAAATTGACTTTTCATTATTGTCTATTGATTACATTACTTAATTTCGAAGTTAATTATTTTATTACCCATAATTATCAATTGTTGGGTCAAATTATCGCCAAACTGCGCACCCCATTGCTCACAACTCATGATGTCCGCAGTCTCATGTATAAATAGTCCATCTCCTCTTATTTGTAAGTAACATGAAATTAATTACAATTTTTACATAGTTAATCCCTCTGCATTTTGGATTATTCTCTTGACACTTGCTGACTTAAGTATTATAAGGGCTTCCCTGGGCCGGGACCCAGAGCCCTTTTAACCTTACTAGTAAGAAACGCGTGCGTCGCACGTGATACACATGACTTTACTTAAATAATTATATTATTTAATAATTTTATTAATTAATATTTAAATATTACAAAGTATTTAATATATTTTTCTTTACTTTAATTATAGATCGAAATGAATTGTTGAATAATTATTTTCAAAAACTCAATCCAACAAAAAATCTAAAATTAGTTAAACAATAATATAAGTTCTATATTAGCTTACAATGACATTTGTTGGGAAATTTATTGTTTAGATTTTGATGAATGCCATGTAAAACTTAGAATAGGAAGTTGGCACCCCATTTTTGTTGTAAACCGCATTGTAACAAAATATAATGGGTCAAGTGAGTTAAGTCACATATGCCTAAACATGCAAGAAGACAACCGGAGACTAGAAGAAAGACTCATTGCAGACGAGTTGAGTATGGCAAAGAAGAGAAGACGGAACTCGATGAAGGTGCGGTGAGATGCAATGAGTAAAGTATCGTCAAGTCAACTCAAGATAGCCAAGTCTCAAGTTGAAGTGACGGAAGAGTCATTCAATGATTGAAAGTCGACTCTAAGTCACCTGGGAAAAGCAAGGAAACGCTTGATAAGTCGAGATAATCGAAAGAGATCCGTTACGAGTAAATCAAGAGAATTACTTAAACAAGTAATATCTCCATGCTACCTTTCTCGAAGTGCTCACCCCGAAGCGTGCAAAGGGAATGAACCAATGGGAAGCACTATACCGTGTCGAACTCGAAAAGTCAAGAACAATTCATACGAGGAAGTGGCAATTCCAAGGATCGCAACAAGACAAGCCAACGACCACAAGTGACTTTCAAAAAAATAAGCCTATCTCTTCAACGGGCAGATTTTTGAAAGATCACTATAAAAGGCTGAGGAATGACTCTGAGAGAAGGTTACCAAGGTTATCTAAACCACGAACATTCAAGCAAATATTTGAATGTAACCTAAGATATTCTCAAATCATTCAAGATTAATCCTCAAGCCTACTACGAAGAAAATCAATCCAACACTCACCTGTGAAGGAAAGATAACTTCAATCGGTTGAAGAGGAAATTGTTGAAGAATCAAGGGATCTACATTCCACGAAGGATTGTAGGAAGGTTCAAGGTCGAACCGGTCTCGAGTTCTTGGAGGGCTTCGTGATCAAATCCAAAGAGCTTGAGCAAGTGAGTCAGAGTAGCAAGGCGGTTTTTGCCCTGTGAAGAAGCCGAGTCATACGAGAAGGTGAGTGATCAAGGCATCTCTAGATCGAGTCCCAAAGGATCAAGTCATTTGTGTGATCAAGACTTGTATCCTGGACTACATTACCACTTTGTATCGATCAATACCTAGTGGATTCCTCCAGGAGTTGGAGAAGAGAGAAGTAGAAGAATTACCCCATCTTCGAACCTCTATAAAAACTTATCGTGTCATTTACATTTCAAAGACTTTAATTCTGCATCTTATTTGTTTAATTCTCACGACATATTGCTATCCAACCGATAATCTCTAAGTACTAAAACCAAACATTAAATCATTACTAAACCAAACTTAAGGGTGTTAAGTCTTCCGCTAAAAACAAACCACAAAGTGAGCTAATTCGGTCTTAACAATGAGTTATTCTATCAACAAACTCGATCGAGTCATTTGAGTGACTAACTCTACTGATTAACTAAATTGGCTGTCCACCAAGGACACAACTGTGTAGTATCAACTCTGAACTTTTAAAAGGACCAAAAGTGAAAATTTGGTAAGGTTTATTCAACCCCCCCTTCTAAACCTTACACTCACACCCCTTGGGACCTACAAGTGGTATCAGAGCGGTTGGTTCATTGAGCCTTCTGCACTGGTTACTGAACTAGATCTCCAAACTTTTCAAAGTCTGTTTTAGTACTTAAGTTTTCAAAACTCCTTTTATCATTAAAAGTTATTATCATGGAAGCAAATTTGACACGCATCCCTATGTTCACTATTGAAGAATTTGATGATTGGAAAATTCGTATGCAGGCTCATCTATCAGCATTACATGATGAGATGTGGATAGTGATAGAGGATGGGCCACTGCAAATCTTAAAAGTAAACACAGCTGTAAGAAGAGCTACAGCTGAAGGTGAAGAGGATGTTGCCCCTAGACCAGCTATGGTTGAAAACCAAAAACTGAATGGACAAATGATGACAGAAAAAGATACAACCTGGACAATGTAGCCAAGGACATCCTTTACAAAACCTTGGATAAAGCCATGTTCAATAAAGTCAAATCATGCAAAACGGCTAAAGAAATCAGGACAAGCTAACATTGATTTGTGAAGGCTCGAGCAAATCAAGGAAAATAAATTATCGGTGGTCTGTACAAAAATTTGAGAATTTCAAAATGATCGCAGGAGAAAACCTGGATCAACTGGATGCTCGGTTCACGTAAATCACCAACGAGCTATCGCACTTGGAAAGGAATATACACAAAAGGAAATGTGTATGAAGATCCTAAAAAGTCTCTCGGTGAATGGGAAATGAAGGTCATGGCATCGAGACATTCCATGGACCTATCGAAGACCTCCAACCATGAACTATTCTCGGATCTCAAAGCCTACGAATTTGAGTGAGAAGAAAAGATCGAGGAAGAGACAATTTGTACCCAAAACAAATGCTTCTAATTGTTAAGGATGGAAAAGAGAGCCGAGATCAAAGAAGTCATTGATCCGAAGAAATAGCCACGATGGTTAGAAGGTTCAACAAGTTCTTCAATAAGAACTACAAGAGAGGCAAGGGCGAATCTTCCGAGGAAGACACTCACTCCTCCAAGTCAAGGGAAGATAGGCCAACCAAGAGAAAGATCATCAAAAAGCTGAATATCAACAAAGGGGCGACAATCCAAGAATGGAAAGAGTCGATCAAAAGGTTGAATATCTATCTTTGAACCGTAGGCAACCAGGTCACTATGCCATTGATTGTCCATATCATGTAGTCAACAAATACGGGAATGAAGAAGAAAGAAAGGTCTTGAGAGAAAAAGACAAGAACGAGAAAAAAAAGGCAATGTTGGCTCCAGAGATGCCGAGACAAACCAAGTCAAGAGAGACGGTGATTGAGAGAAGCGATGAAGCCGACTACTCAAGTGACTCGAAGAAGAAGCTCCGACCGTTTGATGGCCAAGGAACAAGATCAACCGACCAAGAAGATGAGGTACACTCTAACTCATCAAACTCGATTCGATGATAGTGATCGTGATACACACACTTCATCACCCACTGGTCTTTATGATTCATTAGGCAAAATGATGAAAGATTTTGAACACATTAAATCCTCACACACACTACTAAATGAGGAAAACAGACTACTCAAGAGCCAAAACTCACGGTGACTAAGGAGCCGAGTACTCTAAGTCAAATAGCCGATGAGAATAAAAGTTTAAAAATTTGAAAATGCCAAGCTAATAAGCGAGAAATATTTGCCATAGAAAAGAGGGAGAATGACCTCAAAAATGTGATTGCCTCATTCACTAAGGCATCTAAATCATTGGATGATCTTATTATGAGTCAAAGAGAATGTGGAGACAAGACAAAGCTTAGGATTTAATTCATCGTGCTATGTCAAACTCCAAAAGTAATTTTGGAAAAAGGATCTTCAAGCAATGAAGTATCTCAAAAATCCAAAACTCCAAATGGTGCACACACATTCACTCCAAAGCACAATTACAAACAAACTGGCCTTGGTTATAAAAGAAAAGGAAAACACCCAGGTTGGGTGCGTTGAGAGGACATCCGAGAAGAAATTGACCAAGTTCCTCAAAAACTCCAAACAGAATTACTCAGAAAGAAGAAACAGAGCTACCAAAAACCCCAAAAGTTCTATAAAAAAACACATATGATGGGAATGGTAGAAAATATCCAAGCAAGGTGATTGGAACGATGTAAACTATCAAAGATAAACTTATGGAATATAAGCCCAAATGGCAAAGGCCTAGAACTCAAGAAAGGTCATTCCAAAAGTATAAGAGCTTTCATCACACACATATGCACCTAGGCACTACTCTCGGAGAGACACCACAATTACCCAAAGAAGGCAATTGCTAAAACACATATACAGGCATATAGACAAAAGAGACATTTTGTATGAACCTAGAATCCCCAAGCAATTTGCCAAAATTAATTATGATTATGGCATCGATAGATGGCAACCCCTTAGAGCGATCATTTGGCTATAGGCTGGTTGGATCATCTTACAATACTAACCCCTCGTAACCGGACAAGTATGGGTACCTAAAACTTAATTTCCTTGATTGCGGGTTCAAGGAGCAGTGAGTGCCAAGGAACCTGGTACATGGATAGTACATTCCCGGACATATGACAGAAACAAGAAAAATCTGTCAAAATTCAAGGAAGTTAAAGGAGCAAAAGTCATATTTGGAGGAAATGAAGCTCAGGAGAAATAAGAGGCAATGGATCCATCAAGAAGAACGGATTAGAAATCACGGATGTTGCATATGTTGAAGGACTCAACTTCAACTTGCTAAGCATCACCAACTCTCTGTGACAAGGGCTATAATGTTGGATTTAACATGGGTATATGCCAAATCAAGGATATTGAATCAAATGAAGTTGTGTTGCAAGGATGCGACAAAGGAACATGTATGTAGTAGATTGGTCAACCGCTACACCCAAAGACTTTGTCTATTAGCAAAGAGCACAATGAATCAAGTTGGTGTGGCACAAAAAAGTCGAGTCACTGAATTTCAAAACACTTAACAAGCTTGCCAGAAGTAATCTTGTGATAGGTCTTCCAGACTTAGTATACAAGAAGGAGAGTATATGTGACGCATGCCAGAAGGGAAAACAGATCAAATCATCATTAAAAGAAAAGACATGCCCATCTTCAACAAGGATATTGCACCTGCTACATATGGATCTATTTGGTCCAGTTGAACCAGCTAGCATAAGTGGGAAGAAATATACATTGGTGGTAGTAGATGACTACTCAAGATATACATGGACAACATTCATGTGTAAGAAGAAAGAAACTCTACAGAAACTACCGCAGCTGATGAAGAGGATTCAAAATGAGAAGAGCCAAACCATTATCAAAATAAGATCAGACAGAGGAACTGAGTTTGTCAATGGTATAATAACTCAATATTGTATTGAAAATGACATTGGTCATGAATTATCTGCAGCAAGGACTCCACAAATGAGAATGGAGTTGCGAGAAAGAAGAATAGAACTCTCAAAGAAGCGGCAAAGGACCATGTTAGCGAAGCGGGGTTACCAAAGAGATTTTGGGTCAAGCAATCAACACGACTTGCTACACTCAAAATAGATGTATGATAAACAGACGGTGACAAAGACTCCTATGAGATTTGGACAGGGAGAAAACCAAATGTTGCATATTTTAGAATATTTGGATGTAAATGCTTCATCCACAACAATGGCAAAGACAATCTAAAGGCTTTCGATGCTAAAGTCGATGAAGGTATCTTCTTGGGATACTCGGTGAAAGCAAAGCCTCTGAGTACTCAACAAAAGGACTATGGTTGCGGAGGAATCCATTCATGTGATATTCGATGAGCCAAATGTAAATGGAGAAGACATTGAAGAGTCGGTGATAATTTGAATCATCCAACCATCTGAGAAAAATCCCTATCTTTCAAGCAATTTGGAATTATAAACTCGGATGAAGATGAGATAGCCGAGTCCCATAGAATGTTGGAAAATTTGCGGCTAAGTGATTGCGAGAGAGTGATCAAAGCAACACAACTGCTAGATGATCAATCCGGCTAACTTACTTCAACTCGATGTAAGATGGTGAAAGACCATCCACGAGAACTTGTCATTGGAGATATAAGAGAAGGCGTCAAAACAAGATCGAACTCAACAAGAAGCTATGTTCACATGTTTTATCTCACAAATAGAGCCTAAAGACGTGTTACAAGCATTGGATGACACACATTGGATTCAAGCTATGCAAGAAGAGTGAATCAGTTTGAAAGAAATGAAGTATGGGAATTAGTTCAAAGACCCACCCATCAAAATGTCATTGGTACTAAATGGGTGTTCGAAACAAGATGAACGAGGAGGGTTACGTGGTAAGAAACAAAGCAAGACTAGTAGCCAAAGGATATTGCCAAGAAGAAGGAATAGATTTTGATGAAACATTTGCTCTCGTAGCAAGATTGGAAGCTATAAGGATGTTTCTTGCCTATGCACGACTCACAAGAATTTTATTGTATATCGATGGACGTAAAAAGTGCATTCCTAAATGGTCTCTTTGGAAGAAGAAGTGTTTGTTGAACAACATCCGGATTTGAGCAGAAGACTCTTGGAGATAAGGTATACAAACTCAAGAAAGCTCTATATGGATTGAAACAGGCACCCATAGCATGGTATGATACTTTGTCACAATTCCTAATCGAGAATGGATTCACAAAAGGAAAAGTAGATAGAACACTTTTCGTAATTCAAGACAAGAAGAGCATCTTGCTTGTTCAAATATATGTGGATGACATCATTTTTGGATCCACAAACAAAGAGCTATGTGAAAAATTTTCAAATCTCATGCAAAGCAAATTTGAAATGAGCATGATGGGAGAATCGACATTCTTCCTTGGACTCCAAGTAAAACAGTGAAGGATGGAACCTTCATAAGTCAAACAAAATACACAGAGATTTAATGAAGAAATTTGGTATGGAGGAGAAGTCTTACGTGAAAATACCAATGAATACATCAGTCAAAATGGACATGGATGCGGATGGCAAGCCTGTAGATCAAACAAGATCTGAGCACTTATTGGATCATTGCTTTATCTCACAAAGAAGGCCGGACATCACCTTTGTTGTAGGTATATGTGCGAGATTTCAATCTGCTCCAAAAGAGAGCCATATGATCGCAAACTGCGGCTAAGAGGATTTTGAGATATTTGAAAGGAAGCCAAGAAGTTGGCTTATGGTATCCAAAGGAAGGTGGATTCAAGCTAATTGGCTATTCGGACTCGACTATCTTTGGATGCGAGTTGTGAGGAAGAGCACCTCGAGGCACATGTCAAATGCTTGGAAACAAAGCTAATTTCTGGTTTAGCAAAAAGCAAAATTCAATAGCCACCTCTGGTGAAGCAGAATACATATCGGGCGGTTGTTGTGCCCAAATCCTATGGATGAGGCAAAGAATGAGAGACTATGAAGTTGAAGAAAAGGAAATTCCAATCATGTGTGATAACACAAGTGCAATTGCGATCACTCGAAATCGTGTTGCACTCAAGAACAAAGCATATCGATGTCGATATCACTTCATAAGAGATCATGTTGAAAAGAAGGACATCATCTTGAAATATATTTCAACCGATAAATTGGTTGGGCGACATATTCACAAAACCATTATGTGAATCAAGATTTGAAGAACTCAAGCATGAGTTAGGGTTAATTGAACCGAAAGTGACACTCGGAAGACTCAAAGAAAAGAAATGAAACACAAAAAGAGAGAAAGGACTAAATTCTCAAAATCGCCTAAATGAATCACCATGTCCGAAAGACACTATATCGAATTAGTGACAAATTTGAGTCATTGAGAGAAGCGTGACGAGAAGAGTTAAATCGACTAAGAGATAAGCCGAGTCATTTATGAGCAAAATGACAAAAACGCAATGATCGTTTTTACTAAGCGGGAATGTTTTTAAGAATGACGTCAAAGATAATGATGATGTGTATAGACAAAAAGTCTGCATACCAAGCTTATGATTGGATATAAATGCTGCCGCATTAAATTCAAGACATTAAATGCTAATCGGCGTGCAAAATCTAAGCCGTTGATTTCGATCACATTTCAAAAACTATCCGCACGTCCTTTCAGAAACCATACTTAAACGTTTTCATCTGTTTTCTCTCACATATTACCAAAACGTTTCATTTCTATCTCAGAAGCAAAGGCAAAACACTCTCAAAACCCTATCAATATTCAAATCAACTTCTAAGTTTCCTTTCGTGAAATACTAAAAAAATTGGCACCAACTTATGATTTCGTCAAGCTGGGGAAGCAAATCCACACTGGGTCTACAGTGGATTTCGAGGAATGGTCAAACAGGGTCCGATGACGCCCTCATAAAGAAAAATTGAAAAGCTCAAATCGTCCGGTGAAACCATTTCGACGATGGAGTTCTCGATGACCTATGTGGAAGAGGTCGCACGATTCTATGTGAACGCCGAGATTCACGATGAGTGGATTAAATCCTCTGTTCACGGGAAGGAGTTCATCATCTCGCCAAGGATTTGGTGAACACGCTCACTACAAGACGGAAGGAGCATCGTAAATCAACGAAGTTGATGTAGACACTGGGCTCTTTGCGCGCTCGGAGGAAGTAGCCAAATCCTACTATCTTTGATAAAATAGTCTGAGCAAACAAGAGGTTTGAAGGAGGACTACCACAAGTCATTGGACATAGTTGCCAAATGCATAGACATCAAATTTGGCGGCTTTGACCAACTATCAAAGCAAAGTTGATCGTAATGGCTGCGATCATTGAAGAAAGGAAAATAAATTGGGCTGAGTTTGTCTACACGCAGACAGACGCGAGAATGTAGGGAACAAATCCTTCAAGGAAGATGGTGCATTTGGAGGATCCCCGGGATATGGCACGTGTGATTGGCGGTTGATGGAGGTGAAAGGAGTCCTCTTCGACATGAAAAGGCGTTCCATGTAAACAAGAGGATGTTGAGATCAAACCTCTCGGTGCACTGAGAAGAGAGCCCACGCCAAGAGAGGCGATACAAGTGAGGGGGAATCGGTGACCTCGAAGATCTGTTGTTTCCTCTCCACCAAAGAAGAAAGTTGCCCTACAATCTAAGAAGCTGCTGCCCCTGCAGCCTAAGAAAAACAAACCGCTGCTCCCCCCTGCCTGAAGTCGCATGTTCCCGCAGCCGTGTCTCTCCCCGCCAAAAAGAAGCCGTGCCGAGAAGGAATCTCAAATACCTTCTCCGGTCATCAAAAAGAGGAAAACGATAAGCAAGACGGCTGCTCCTCGAAGAAAACCAAAGACGCCCCCGCTCCAGGACTCGAAGAAAACAAAAGAAATCCCCGCGAACCAAGACTCGAAGAAGAATCATCAAGCAATCCGAACTTGAAAAATCCCGAGTACGAACCAAGAGACTGAAGAAGAATCATCAAGCAATCCGAAGGCTTGAAAAACAATTTGTAGTTCGAACAAATTTGAGACACAAGAAGAAAGCTGAAAGAGATGATGATGTGATGATCCTATCCCCACCTTATCTAGACATCCAAAATTGTCTGCGAGAGTGGAGGAAGTGGAAATTGAGTCGAACCAGGGAACAGTTCCAACGGCCCGAGTTTATCGAAGAAAAAGGAACTATTGAACTTTCTTGGGATCGACCATGTGATCAAGCCTTTGGATGAAGAAAGCCGCACGGATATCTTGCGGATCTTCAAGGACAAGGAGAAGGAGAGGCGAGAGGAAAGGCGAGGCACGAGAGAAGGCCAAGATCGCCCTCTCACCGGCACCACTGAGAACATACACATCCTCACCTCGACATTCTATCGAGAAAGTGATGAGGATCGGACCCTTCTTTGCCCGCGACGAAGAGTTGCAAATGCAGCAAGCAATGCACGAATCCGAATTCTTCATGAGAAAAGAATGATGGAGGGACCAGGAGAGTCCTCCAAAGCACGGTGGAATTGGACCCAATGGGAGTGGTGCAAAGATATTGCCACGATTGTTCCGCCACCACTTCCCCATCTCACTCGGAAGAAGGAATTAAGGAACTGGCGATGAAACCGGGTTAGTGGGGACCCCGGTCGAGCCAACCCCTAATGAAGGTGTCTTACCACCGCCCCAACGGTGAACACTCGCAGTAGAAACAGCCGGGAGTTTGGAGACGAGTGACCCCATTCCAAGTCACTCGGTTGATCGCCCGGTGAGGGGAAACTCCTCAACTGCAGCAAAGGTCGGAGGATCTGAGATGACTCCACAACGAATCTAGGAGGCGAAGTGGAGAAAGTACAAACACAAAATACACAACAAGTTGCCATCAACGAAGCTCGGCGAGTTGAGACTGTCTCGGTGAGGTGCCAACGCTCGAAGGCTAATGACGCGCGATGCGGTCGAGGCACGAGGAAGGAACAACCCCGGGAGTTAACACTGGGCGATGAAAGTGCAATCCATGGGGTTGAGACTCCAATGGATGCCACCACGAAAGACCCTAAGACAATCGACACTGTCGAAAGGGAGGTCAGCCTCGCTGCGATTGAGGCTGCAGGAGGTAATGAAGGCCAACGGGAGGTTGAGACTTCCGGGGTAAAGAAGTCAAGTAGAGAACATCCCTCCCGCTATCATTGATCCATCCGAAAATGAGATTAGCGCACTTCACGACTCCCAGGATAATCCTCGATGTAACTTTTCCGGGATCGGAAGAAGACGATGAAGCCGAGTCATCCCCGTGACTAATCCAAAAGACTCGACCTAAGGATGTTCCAACCACGAGCAAGTCGACCTCAATACTACTCGTCAAACTTTCAATTTTGATGATGAGCCACCCATGGAAATCTCATCATCGTCCGATGACGCTCCGATAAGGCCGAGGACGGTCAACTCAATTGGAAAACCACCGAGACCGACGAAGCCGCTGTTGAGATGGTTGAGGCTCGAAGTCGGGTCCACTTCACAAAAGACCCCACCGCAATGAGTCCACTACGCAGCTCCCCCGCAGCAGGTTCGACTCTACAAGGAACTTCACACGCCGCTCTCATTATTGAACAAATCCCGGTTGGCCGTGATGATTCCTTTGTAGAATCATTTCCTTTCTCTCGGAGGTACCCGACCTCCCCGACGAGTCGAAAAAACGATCTTGCTGCGCTTCCACGACTAGATCCTGTCATTCCATCGATACCATCATTCCACCGCTTATGATTTTTGACGTTGCTTGGCCATCACCGCAAGAGGAAACAATGAAGTTCGGGAGGTGTTCAAAGCATTATTTGCGTAAATTGAGCGGATGGAGAGGCACCAGGCCTCGATGGACATGAGATCGACAACATAGATGCCAACCCGATCTGCCGACTTGAGAGGCATAATAGTCGAGAATCGGGAATGGTGGCAACAACAAAGAAACAATGCGTGTGGAACAAGCTAGATACTTCAGGACATTGTTCAACAAGTTGTTGGTATGGAGAGTCGAGAATGTTGATGCAAAGATGAAATTGAGAGAACACATTGACCACATGCATGAAGCTCACACTTCCGAGATAAAGGCTGCTGCGTGAGCAAAATAAGAGTGATCTCCAGCGTATGGGAAAACAAAAACATGGATAGAAAATTCAGCCTTCTCATGCCGAGATGAAGCTAATTTTAGCAGAGTTCAACGCTACTCGCTCGAATTTCGCGCCGCATACTCCGAGCGCAGACTCGAGGCGAACTCGGCTATCAACAGGCTTCGACTTCCTACTTGCAAGTATGTTTCAGGGGGTTCTCTCTCCTTTGATGATGCCAAAAAGGGGAAGAGGAATACCTAAAAGCGTCAAGAGTTCGATGTTGAAAAGGAAGGAAGCAGATGCAAAGGGAAAAAGCGGTGAGAAAGTGTCAAAACAAAAGAAAGGAAAGTCGGTTGAGGGGAAGGATCGAAAGATATGACATTGATGATTGCACAAACCCCCAACAAGGTCTTGTCACGGTGATATTATCAACAACAAACTCCCAGTGACTCGCCACTCCAACACTCTTTGCATCTATGGCCGAGAAGAGAAAAACATTGAAAGCAGGGATGGAGGAAGTGGAAGGAAGGTTGAATACCCGAGTTATGGACATCTTGAAACAACATGGAGGCATTCCAAGAGAGAGACACTTATGCCATCTCGGATGTCGGGGACCGAGCCACGATCGAGTTGATGAATTTAAAACGCTCGCATCTCGAAGGATACTTCGCAAACATGTCTATGGCTCAAGCACGGGACTTATCTTTGGGAAAAGGGTCTCACGTTATGTGAAGAAAGCTGACGACAGCAAGCAGATCACGCTCTGGCTTTGGTCACTCCGCCTGGTCACTCGGATGGAAAGAAGAAGACCCCAAGTATAATACACGCCCCGGAGGAAGAGGAAGAAGCGTGTGGTGGAGGAAGAGGTTTGGACCAGGCCTCGCCCAAAAACATTGAGTACATAGATCCGGGCAAGAAAGGAGGGATCTCTTGGGCTGGTCTTGACCAAGTAGCCAATCTGCAGCAAGTGGCTAAAAACAATCTTGAGTATGTGAAAAGAATCGAAGAAGAAAATAAAAGACAAACTCAGCTATGGGAGGAGAGACAAGAGAGATTAAGAAGAGATGAAGTGCCGGAAAGCATATGAAAAGAAGAAGAGAAGCGGTGAAGATGAGAAAAAGAGAAGAAGACCAGAAGATGAATGAAGAAGATGAAAGAAGGAAGGCGGTGAAGGAGATGAAGTGTTCTTTGTCCCACCCCTTCATGTATTTTACTATGTAAATACATACTATGTAAGTCTTTACGTAATAAATCTGTAAATTCTCTATTTTTTGCATAGACATAAATGTTTGCTTTGATACACCGTGTAAACAGTTGTGTAAAAGAACAAGAATGTTATGATCAATAAAAGGATTGATTCTACGCATACATTCTCTGTGAATGCACTATCTCAGTATGTATCTTTGCTATTTACATTTTGAATGTTTTAAGTTTTGGCATCATCAAAAAGGAAATTGTTGGGAAATTTATTGTTTAGATTTTGATGAATGCCATGTAAAACTTAGAATAGGAAGTTGGCACCCCATTTTTGTTGTAAAGCGCATTGTAACAAATAGGCTGGTCAAGTGAGTTAAGTCACATATGCCTAAACATGCAAGAAGACAACCGGAGACTAGAAGAAAGACTCATTGCAGACAACAGAGTATGGCAAAGAAGAGAAGACGGGAACTCGATGAAGGTGCGGTGAGATCGAGATGGACAGTGAGTAAAGTATCGGTCAAGTCAACTCAAGATAGCCAAGTCTCAAGTTGAAGTGACAAGAAGAGTCATTCAATGATTGAAAAGTCGACTACGTCACCTGGGGAAAGCAAGAAAACGCATCAAGTCGAGATAATCGAAAGAGATCCGTTACCACGTAAATCAAGAGAATTACTTAAACAAGTAATATCTCCATGCCACCTTTCTCGAAGTGCTCGGTCCGAGAAGCGTGCAAAGGGAATGAACCAATGGGAAGCACTATACCGTGTTAGAACTCGAAAAAGTCAAGAACAATTCATACGAGGAAGTGGCAATTCCAAGGATCGCAACAAGACAAGCCAACGACCACAAGTGACTTTCAAAAAAATAAGCTTATCTCTTCAACGGCGATTTTTGAAAGATCACTATAAAAGGCCGAGGAATGACTACGAGAGAAGGTTACCAAGGTTACGAACCACGAACATTCAAGCAAATATTTGAATCAGTAACCTAAGATATTCTCAAACCATTCAAGATTAATCCTCAAGCCTACACTACGAAGAAAATCAATCCAACACTCACCTGTGAAGGAAAGATAACTTCAATCAGTTGAAGAGGAAATTGTTGAAGAATCAAGGGGTCTACATTCCACGAAGGATTGTAGAAAGGTTCAAGGTCGAACCAGTCTCGAGTTTTTGGAGGGCTTCGTGATCAAATCCAAAGAGCTTGAGCAAGTGAGCTGTAGTAGCAAGGCAGCTGCCCTGTGAAGAAGCTGAGTCATACGAGAAGCCAGCTGAGTGATCAAGGCATCTCAGATCGAGTCCCAAAGGATCAAGTCATTTGTGTGATCAAGACTTGTATCCTGGACTATTACCACTTTGTATATCGATCAATACCTAGTGGATTCCTCCAGGAGTTGGAGAAGAGAGGAGTAGAAGAATTACCCCATCTTCGAACCTCTATAAAAACTTATCGTGTCATTTACATTTCAGCACTTTAATTCCTGCATCTTATTTGTTTAATTCTGCTGACATATTTGCTATCCAACTGATAATCTCTAAGTACTAAAACCAAGCATTAAATCATTACTAAACCAAACTTAAGGGTGTTAAGTCTTCCGCTAAAAACAAACCACAGTTGAGCTAATTCAGTCTTAACAGCTGAGTTATTCTATCAACAGCTCAGTCGAGTCTGTTGAGTGACTAACTCTACTGATTAACTAAATTGGTTGTCCACCAAGGACACAGCTGTGTAGTATCAACTCTGAACTTTTAAAAGGACCAAAAGTGAAAATTTGGTAAGGTTTATTCAACCCCCCTTCTAAACCTTACACTCACACCCCTTGGGACCTACAACATTCATCAATATTTTATTTCATTTTTATGGATAGAAAAGTATTTTCTTCTTAATTAATCTTTGAATTATTTCAGCATTGGATGTATTTCACATAATAAGACAAGCAATTTAGCTTATAATTCACAAGTTATCGAATTAATTAAAAAAAGTAATTAATTAACTTTTATACCAAAAATCCAGCATAATGTCATCATTTTATATTTTATGTTATTCAATTCAAAATAAAATAAAATAAAGGTTAATAAAATTCTTATACTTCTTGTGCTTACTTCTTTTATTTTCTCCCAGTTCTTTGATTCAAAAAATTAAAAAACAAAATTACAATATAATATATATGTAAAAAAAAAACTTGTTCCATATATTATTTTAATTCTAGTAACAAAGTCAATATTTTATCATAATACTTAAACTTAAAGTTTGTAGTCTTCATGTTTCCACTGTCTTAGAAATAATAAACATTAACCTAATATAAAAGTTAATCCATTATTTTCATCGAGAGTCATGTATTAAATAAAACTATGAAAAATGATAAGTCGAAATCTAAGTTTTGAAACTCTATTCAAATGCACACAGAATAACTTCACTTAACAAATAATAAAACCAAAGATAAATTTATGAAAGAATAATAAGCTAACAATTTTCATGTGTCAGTCTTTAATAATCAAATATAATACTAATTAATTTTTATGTTTGAAAATTATTGCAAACACTTAAGGTTTTAAAAGTTGTATAATAAACTAAAAACTAATTTAGTTTTTTTAAATTTCATAAGATTTTAGAAAGATACGTTATGCAATTAGAGTTTGTATTTGCAATTGAATTTGGCTCTTTTGGCCAATATTAAAATTTACATGGTTAGTGAATTTTATAAGACGTATAGTCAAGAAAATAGCAATTATTCTTAGTATACTAAAACTAATCTATATTTGTTTGAAGAAAATGTACATTTAAAATTGATCTCTTTTAATCTCGTTTACAAAATCATATTATTTATTATAAAATATAATTGTCAATCCATTTGTAGTGTCTTTATTGCAAAAAAGGTATATAGTACTTTAATCATTATTTGAAGGTTTTATTGAATTTTTGATCAAATAAGAAAATAGTTGCCAAAAGTTTAGATATCAAGTTGCAAAAAACCCCTTTAACTATTCTCTTATGCCCAGGAAAATTCATATTACTTAGCACTAATCATGGCCACTTCACTCTAATTTATTTTTGTATGGTTTAACACAGTAAATTTGATACATAAAGAGTATTTTGAATATTATACTAGCACCTGAATTGACATGTAATTTAAGAAATATTAAACTTTGACATAGATATCAAATTATTTCATATTAAATAAGTTTATTTCATTTATTTATTTTAATACAAGTTCACATACATACAGTGACTTTCCAAATTTTATAATAATTGTTTTTGTTCTTGAATTTGTATAAGTCATAAAGGTGTACTTTTATAATGAACTGATATTTTACCCAAAATGACAAATTACACATATTATGAAAGTCATTTAATTTTTTTTTTAGAATTTCCAGCTTTGACACACGCATTTTTTTTTTACTATTTACTTTTATTCTTTCAACTTTTTATAATTTATTTCATTTGGTTTAATCCTGAACTATCTATATATATGAAATTAACCCTTAAAATTATTTTGGCCTGTCTCAACTCATTAATGTCAAATATAACTATTTCTTTTAAAATATATTTTATTCTTAGTTTTCACTTTAATTTGTTGTAATTATTTAATTTACTTAGTTTTCACTTAGTTTATTATGGAATTTTTCTGTCAAAAAAAAATACATATGGATTTTTTTATTAAGTTTTCCTTATGATTTTTTATATAAATATATTTATACACAATTTTTAATATGTTTTGCACTTGCTCTTTTATTTTATAGGAAATAAAATAATTAAAAGATTGAAATCATAACATATTCAAAAAAAAATAGTAAATTAGAAACTAAAACTTATAATGTAAGATAAAAGTCATAACAACACATATAGTTAGAATTTAAAAGGTAAATTTTTTTGTTGCGACAAACTTGTTTTGGTTCTTATTCTCTTTTTTTTTCATGTTAATCTCATTCCTTTTATTTTATAATTTTTATTTTACTGATATGGCTAATTAAAACAAAATATGCTTGGGAATTAAATAAAAATAAAATAAGAAACTTTATTTTTTCAATATTATTTTTTTAACAACCATAAATAAAATTAATTTTCAAAATAACATATTACTAATTGAGGGAGTTTTCTGACCATGGAGGAATTATGTATTTTCTCTACTTTTTATTTATTATCAAAACCACTAAAATATTTTTATTTTATTCTTTCTTATCATGTCTATTGTAGTTTGATATGCTTCTTATAAATTATAGTCGACATATTTAATTATTGAAAAAATTCAAAATAATATATGAAATATACTTTTTCATCATACTAAACTTTAAACAATTAAAATTCACTTCTATAATGATATATATTTAGAACATATGGTTGACGATTTATTGAGACCAAATTTAATTTGAAAATAATTTTATAAGAAATTTAAAGTATTCTTAGTTATGATTAAAAAATATATTTTCGGTTTTCTGAAAGAAAAAAATGGGTGTAAATGAACATTTTAGAAAAGTTTAAATAAATAACAAAACTATAAGAAAACATATATAAATTCTTAATTCTACATAGTGCTGAACTTTATAAGGTTGGAAATTTCTCATGTGAAATCCTTATATATGCTTATGACATATGGTTAGAAAGCTCTCGAAATGTGTAGAATAATATTTTTGATGTGTAGAATATAAAAAGTCACTTCTCTTTTAATTGAACAAATAGAAACCAAATAAATATCAAATTACTTAGTTGCCCCTAAATTTTACCATGTCAAATGGATATTTTTGTCAAATAAAAAATTCTAAGAAACATTCACACTTTCAATGGGCGTTTTGAATGGTCGTAGACATAATATCATGAGACAATTGATCTCTAATGGTGTTATATCAATTGACTATGTAAAGTCAAAGGATAACATAGCGGATCCGCTCATGAAAGGGTTTAACAGAGATCAATTGAGTAAATTGCTAGAGGGAATGGGATTAAAATCCACAATTTAAAGAATGATTAAAGTGGTAACCCAACTGGTGATTTGGAGATCCAAGAACTTGGTTCAATGGGAAAACTAAGCTTTAAAAGTTGAGTTAAGCACTTGTCAATCAGTTAACCCATCCCTAGAAGGCAAAACAAGTGCAATAAACTTGTTGGTTGTGGTAAGGTTAAGTCATAAAGACATTTAATGATAAATTGACTCGGTCAAGAGAGATCACCTATATAAGTGAGAAGTGAGGGCCGCTTCAATGTAACACTTATGAATCCAAAGATGTTGTCCATGGCCAAAAAGGACACAATCAAGAACGGAATGTGAAGTCATATTGTGTAAATGTCATTGACTAGGTGTACACGAAGGAGGAATAGTTCAAGGCGTTGCGTCACTAGGCGCCGGTATATCCGATGTCAAAGTCGCAAACTACCCGTCCCGATCAATATGGTTTCAATTAAACCGAGTACAAGAGTCCGCATTTTCATGTGCATTTGATTTCCACTCATGTGGGGGATTGTTGGAAATTGGTTTGAGAAGTAATGGTTGATACCTAACTTTGACCAATTTTTTAGTGACTAATTATTTAATTTTGGAGGAATTAAATATTAAAATAAAATTCTACGTTTCGAGTAGATGAGTGTGGTATATTTAACTTCTCAAAACCATTTAGTGGTGAGTAAGAAATAAAATCCACAAGATAGTCACTTTGAAATGGGATAATGGATGATGGGAAGGTGAAAAGACACCATCCCACATGGGAATAAAATATTAATTTTATTCAATCTATAAGTAAGTGGGTGTATAAGAGTGTGCAAGATGAAATAACTATACACATGTGAGGTGTGGTGGGCAAGGCCACACGCGCGCCCGCCCGGCCCGGCGCCGAGCCCGAGCTCGTGCCCCGATCGGACTGGGCCTAGTTTTGCACAGAAAATATTTGTTTTTTATTTTTTAGAGAATAAAAACAAATAAAGTTACAACTTAAAAGCTCAAACTGCACTTTTATAATGGACAAAGACCACTCCGCCCACTACTTGAAGATTCAAAGATAGTGGCCATTGAAGGAGTGCCCACTACCCGGAGGTTACAACCCATTATCCGAAGTTATTGCCTGCAAAGAAAGATACCCCAAGACTGGTTGGAAGTCCTATAAATAGGAGCATTGTTGTTGTTCGGGATTACACACTTTCATACTCATTTTCTTTCTTGTACTTGCATAGTGTCTTTCGATTTTGCACATTTCGATTCGAAAGGTGCCTTGTAATTTTGATCTTTGCTATTACAAGGACGAAGTTGTTGTATCTTTGGGGATAATACGTGCTGTTAAAGTCAAGACTTATATGGGGCGTGTTTATCTTCGGATAGAGTGTTAACTCGCGCCGCCTTTTCTGCAAATTTCCATTCTCTGTAATAGATAGTTTTCCTTGTAATCCAGTTTACAGAAATAAACACCAAAAATTTCAACAAATTTCGGATAAAATTAAATAGAATATTTCAAATGAATGTGAACTTAGATTTATTCGGATCTCATCATGCAACATTTGCTTCAGGAAAAATAAATCTCATCATGCAACATTTGCTTCAGGAAAACAAGAAATTGGGTGATTCTTTTTGTGACATCAGTCATGCTTTCACTTTTTCGCATCTGTAACAGTAAAGGTGATTTAAATCCTGGTAGAAAAAACACTTTAAAGTTTAAACAGGACAACACAAACCCCACCACAAACGTTGTGGTCTTCTTATTAATTTTTTCTTTCCCTCTGTCTAGATATCCATATCCATTCACGAGCGGAATAGAGAATCTTCAAAAATCCGACGGAATTTCAAGATTTATAATTCTGAGTAATTATTTTCTGTGTCCACATAAAAAGGAAAAAAAAAAAAACCCAACAAAATCAGCAAACATGTGGTCTTTTTTTCCTTTCATTATTATCTGCAAATTGTTATCAGTTGCATAAAAATGTTCATCACAATTCACATGTTCTGCCACAATTAGCGGTGCTTGTCTGGTTCCCCTGTTTCTCTTCTCTTGCCCTGCACAAAAAACCCCATAACCCTCTTTCTTGATGTGTGATTTTGCTTCTTTAATTAGTTCTTTTGTCTGATTTAGCTTCTTTGGAAACTGCAAAATCGTGATCCCAGTAATTCCTAACTTTCTGTGCAATTAATTTCTTATTATTGCTCAACTTTTGGCTGATCCCACATAAAATAATCATTTCTATGCACCTTTCTGTTTTATTTTCTTGAAGTTGCTACAAATTTTTATGCTCACAGTTTGCTGTCATTAAGTGCTTTTAGCTTTTGCTGCTGATTTTATTGATTTTGGACCATAATTCTGTTATAATGCCTCCCACATATTTCCCTTTGAGATGGGAAAGCACTGGAGACCAATGGTGGTTTGCTTCCCCAATTGATTACGCAGCTGCAAATGGGCACTATGATTTAGTGCGAGAGCTTCTTCACATTGACACCAATCTCCTCATCAAACTAACATCTCTCCCAAGAATCCGACGGCTCGAAACCGTCTGGGACGATGATGAGGAAAAATTCAGTGATGTAGCCAAGTGCAGGTCCCAAGTGGCCCAAAAACTCCTCCAAGAATGTGAAACAACAAACAAAGGGCAAAACAGTAATTCCCTGATCAGGGCTGGCTATGGTGGTTGGCTTCTGTACACTGCTGCCTCAGCTGGGGATGTGGTTTTTGTTAAGGAGTTGTTGGAGAGGGACCCACTTTTGGTGTTTGGAGAAGGGGAATATGGTGTTACTGATATGTTGTATGCTGCAGCTAGGAGCAAGAGTTTTGAGGTTTTTAAGCTTCTGTTTGATTGTTCTGTTTGTCCGAGAGGGCAGATGAAGGAGGTGTCTTTGGTTTCCGGTCGGAGATGACGAATAGGGCGGTTCATGCCGCGGCTAGAGGCGGCAATGTGGAGGTGTTGAGAGATTTTTTAGGGGATGGTGTTGATGTTTTGGGTTATAGGGATGCTCGGGGATCTACGGTGCTGCATACGGCGGCCGGTAGAGGGCAGGTTGAGGTCAGCTTGTTTACTCCCCCCTTATGTTTTTAGCATTTGGAATTTCATGTTATCTTTGATATTCTGAGTTATCTGTTTAAGTACTTGAATCTCATTCATAGGGAGTCCGGCTTTAAGAAATGTAATCTTCGACTATTTGGGCCTTTGGGGTGCATGAAGTTGGACTGTGTTGGGATCACGGTGTGGTTTTGCGGTTTTTTTTTTTTTTTTTTTTTTTTTTTCTTTTGACTAATTTTAGAACGGATTGTCTTATGCTAAAATGAATTTCAGGTTGCGGTTTTACTAAGTAAATCTGAAGGTGCTGTTTTGGGTAGTTTTGCGGTTTTTATAAATGAATATCATGTAATCAAACAAAAAGTTATATTCTTTTGAGGATCTTAGAAAAAAAGTACTGAAAAAAATGTAACAAGTTGATGAATGCCAAAACAAAATATGCATTTTGCAAATAAAATGCACATTGCAGTTTATTTAATGCAAGGTTTCAGTCGGTTTTTTGAATTTATGATTTCCCCTAGTTGGTGTTAGTACTTAGTGCATTCAATTCTAGTTAGGAGCTGCACGAATGGTGCTTAATCTCAACCTTCTTTTTACTTGTAAGTTAAAACTCAAATTTAGCAGGCATCATGCATCATGCCTTCTTCAGTAGTTATTGTTCTTGTATTTTTCAAAAATATCTTGGTATATTATGCTTGGTTCTTGAAAACGCTAGCAATAACTTTCGACAATATGTTTTTTTTCCATGCCTTGTATTTGGTGATATATATAGTTGGAGTTTTACAGCTGTGAAATTTCAAAATTTTCCTTCTTACTCGTGATAAGTCCTATCTTAATCTCTTTTCTTTACACCACTATATGCAGGTAGTTAAGCATTTAATATTGTCGTACGACATCCTAAATTCGGTGGACAATCTAGGCAACACAGCCTTACACCTGGCTGCGTACCGTGGTCAGCTATCTGTCGTCGAGATCCTTACATCCGCATCTCCATCTTCCGCTTCACTAACGAACAATTACGGAGACACGTTTCTTCACATGGCGGTTTCTGGTTTCAGCGCTCCAAGTTTCAGACGAATGGACCGACAGATAGAGCTCATGAAACAACTCGTCAGCGGGAACCTTATAAATATCGAAGACATCATCAATGTTAGAAACAACGATGGCAGAACTGCCCTTCACTTGGCTGTAATAGACAACATCCAATCCGACATCGTGGAGCTACTCATGTCCGTACGGTACATAAATCTAAACATTCGCGATGCTGATGGGAACACTCCTCTAGATCTCCTCAAGCAACGGCCGCTGTCGGCATCTTCCGAGATTCTAATCAAACGGCTGATTTCGGCCGGAGGGATTTCCGATTGTCGGGACGAAAATGCAAGAAATGCTATTGCTTCTCATTTGAAAATGCATCATGGCATTGGTGGTAGTCCGGGGACTTCTTTTAGAATCCCTGATGCTGAGATATTTTTATATGCCGGAATCGAAGATTTAGGACCTTCGAGCTGCGATCTCACGAGCACGGAGTATGGTTACTCAGGTGAAATAACTGAGCATATTGGTTCGACAGCTGAATCTAACTCATCGAAATACAAGAAGTTTGGTTCTATGAATAGGCATCTCAAGAATCTTCTTCGTTGGCCAGGGAAGAACAACGATGCTTCTGATTCGGAAGATAACTATTCGATCGAATCATATAGAATGGGGTTGAGTTCTAAAAACAGCCCTATTCCACTCAGACAGCAATTCTCGAGATTATCGTCTCTACCGAACAACAAAAGAATAATGTCTTTACCGGGTAATCTTCCGAGCCCATCCACCAAGAACAAATTTGCTGCGGGGCTAACACGAGGCGTTCTGCAAGTGCTGCCGAAATCGTACTTTGGATCGCCTTCGAGTGCGTTTTCTGAGTCGTCTTGGTCGTCATCTCCGGTGTCAGCTGATAGAAGAAAGGGTGTGAATCGATCGATGAATGCAGACGACCTTAAAATGAAGCGTAAGCATGGTTCTTTCAACTTGAGGTTGATGAATAACTACTTGTGTTTTGGTGCTCAAGGTCTGGCTGTTGAGAACTCCATTAGCTCCTCAAGACAGAGCCAGAAAGAACAAAGTCTAGTTGTGTAATGAGTTGATGATGTGCATGTTTTTGTATCAGTTGTTAAGTTTTGGACCAAAGTTCATGGTGTACATGTTTTTCCCTAAGTATGCTTGTGTTCCCTATTACTTCTTTTCCAAATGAAAAGTTATGGAAATTAATTATAGAGATATTACATACACAAACTACCCTTGAGGTTTAGTCTAATTACCACCCCCTAGTGTTAGGCAAAGGATCCATTAACAAGAGTTGACACCTAGCTTATTCATAAGTCTCATTTAATCCCATCAAAAATTGCACCAACTTCGTATTTCTATCAGTTTCAGCATTTGTTTGTGACCATCACAAGTACAATTAGATGCAAGTACAAGATGGGGACATTCATTACATAACTTGTAAAATTTCGTGAAATAGGTCATAACTGAAGCATTACTTTTAACTTATTTACTAGCTATTTATTTCCCACTGCAATTGATATAATTGTGGACCATTACTTTGTCCAAATCTTTGTTCTATATCAATCCATAATTCTCTAGCAGTCTTAGCATAGATGATAACATCTGAGATGTATTTAGAAATAGAATTCCATAACTAGCTAATCACTATAAAATCAATCTTTTGCCACTGTTCAAATTAAGGTGAGCTTTCTTCAGGTCTAGATAGATTTTCATTCACAAAGCGTAGCTTCGTTTTAGCTCTTAAAATAATTGACATTGATCTTCTCAGGTAAGTAATGATAGACTAATTGATGTATTCATTGCAATTGAGATAGAAAATATGATTCTTGGAAGAAAGACAACAATAACAAATAAGAACGAAGGCTCCTAAATATAGCTATGGTTACAAGAAAGATAAAATGACTAAACTATCTTAACAATACAAATAAATAACAATAATAACAAAACATTAAATTACTCTAACAAGTAATTCATACACGTCAATGATTTGTAACAAGCACCAAACCAGATGGGCTGCAATGGCTTATCTTTCCTGACAATAGTTTGATGTGCGTTGATCCACTAGAATTTTCACTGGAATGGCCCCAGTTATTTTTGTCGGTAGCCAATGGCGGAGGGGAGGGGGAAGCTGGCCTCCCTATTTTCACAAAAAAAAGTTATGGTAATTAGAATTTATATAATTTTTTTAGGTTTTTTTATAGGCCACCATTATATTTTTCCTGGTTCCGCCATTGCCTGTAGCTACCATATTCCACCGCGGAAATTGCAGATTGTGATCGGCTCTAGCTACCATGAACTAATCTAATATGTCTGAGAGATTTCAGGTGAATACAACTCAAGATCACTCAGATGGAAATTGAAAAACTATTTATACAACGCGCTTGAAATGAAAGAAAGAAAACTGACGAAGGGTGGCTTTCTACACTTACTAATAAGAGCAAAAGACAGTGACAACTAAAATATATCTCAACTGGGTGCAAATATAACTAATGCCCTTCTATGTTGGGGGACCAGATTTCCCATTTCACACTCCAATTCCACTCTCAGTTCGACTTGACTGGGTGAATAATTAACACGTGTACATGACATCATCTTGTGTACATGACATTCATCTGACATAGATAGTGGAATAAGAACATAAGATAAGAAATCTCATTCCCTAAAGTGGTTTGAAGACAACAACTGTGGTTAGCCCAGTGGCTAAAGAAATTACCCACAATGACGAAGCCCGAGTTCGAGTACCTGCAATAACAGGACCGAACTTATAAAAAAAAAATAGTGGTTTGAAGACCCCAATATTTGGTCAATCTTTTCAATAAAATTACACTGTGTGTTACTATTAATTCGGACAAGATCTTCTTTTGCAAAATGGTGTTTCATCTTCTATTCCACCCCACGGATGATTGACATGTGTATAAAAGTTACCATATCAAATACCCACAATTTAGGCATGATTTATGTTTCAAATTAATATAGTAACTTTTAGACACATGTCAATCATCAGTACAGTGGAATAAAATATGAAACATCATTTTTGCAATATAAGATCCTATCCCCTATTAATTCATCTTGTGCTATTATGGCATTATCGTTTTTATTGACGTGGAATATATAGTCGCCAAATATGTTCTTTTATATATATTTTTTAAGGGGGAGGATCAAGTGAGACCATGTCTCTAGGTGAGACACAATGGACTAATCTCAACCATCCCCACTATTAATCAATGGCCATGATTTAATGGATAAAAAATATACTAAAATATTAATTTAATCAATATAAGGGTAGTAGGGTAAAATAACATAACAAGTTAGTTACAAAAATGGAATCAAATTTCTTTCTCTCTCATACATCTCCCAATTTCTCCAATCTCACGTCTCTCTCTCTCTCTCTCTCTCTCTCTCTCTCTCTCTCTCTCTCTCTCTCTCTCTCTCTCTCTCATACCTCCATTAACGCAAATAAAGAAAACTGTGAAGAACTCGAAAATTACAGTTCATGAAAATTACAGAGAAAAAACAAGAAAAATCGGTGCAATATTACAGAGAAATAACGAACAATGAGTTCGAAAACTAAATATGCAACAAAGCTCAACTAAATATGCATTATCTGAAAACTATCTATGCAGCTTAAAAAAACTAATATGTAGTACAATATATCCAACTATGCAAGACGTCATAAATTATGCAACAAAATCAACTAACTATGTATTATCTAGAAACTATCTATGCATGGTGGAATAACTAAATATGCAGTACATTATGTAACATCTCATTTTTATAATTTCCAAAAGCAACATCCCATTTTCATAACTAAATATACATTATATTGAACCTATTTTGAACCTATTTATGCAGTGTAGTATAACTACTTATGTAGTACATTATATTCAATTATGTCTTGTTTTCGTAAAACAGTGCCAACAAAATAACTAATTATGCATTATTTGATGTCTAATTATGCAGTAGAAGAACCCTAACTATGTTGTAAAATAAAAATATTTGGAAAGAAATTAGGTTCCTTAAATTCCGCCACAAAATCCGGCAGTGTCAATTTGAGCCCATAAAATCCGCTGGGACCACTAATTTGAATTACAAAACTACAATCTTACCCTTAAAATCAGCGAAAATTAGGAAATAATTAAAAAAACTGAATTAATCACATCCCTTCATTTTTTAAGATCAATGGGTAAGATGAGTCCACAATATCTCACCTAGGGAGGGTGGTCTCATTTGAACCAAATCATATTTTTTAAAATAAGTTGGGAGTACTAGTTGGAGGGGAGAAGCTAAATTCTAAAGAAATTGAAAGATACAAGGTCAAATCATGATTAATACCCTTATAAAGGATGAGTGATACCACATTAACTATTGAGAAATATGTTCTCTTATATTGACAACAAATGATCTTCATTTTAGGTCAGCTGCTATTATTTAGATACTAATTGATGCTAAAAATCGTACGTCATTTACGTTCACACAATTGTTACAATTATGAGGAAAGTTTTTCATGGACATCAATTAGTCCATTTTTCTATTCATTCAGACTTAGGTTGTTTTGATTTTATAAATTAAATTGAGTCAGAATCCTTATTTGATTAGTTCAATATAATAAAAATCAATTGACTTTTTTGGGGAAGTTTTTTAATTTTATTTTGTAAATAAATCTAATAATTTAATGAATTGGATTATTCTGATTTAGAAACTAAAATGAATCAGGTTCTTATTTTAGTTTTTTTTAGCCGAAGTCAACTTTTTTTGACTTAGTAAAATACATTGATCAGATTTCATATTTTAATTATTTTGATATGGTGAATAAACTGGATCAGATTTTCTATTTTGATTAGTATAACAAACAGATTTAAAATTGGGTCTTTCTAATTTACTAAATTGAAAAATAGACCAGATTTCTTACTTCGATTAGTTTGATTTGGCAAAACAAACCGAATTGAATTCCTTGTTACTATTTAGGAAAACAAATTGAATCAGATTTACAAAAATAAAACTAGGAACATACCAAAATAAGTAATATGATATTCAACACTCATTGAGTCATTGTAGGTAATTAAGTGCTATAATAGAATATATCTTTTTGCGATGGTTTTATTTAAACGTCCAATGAATTCGAGATTCTAATTTAATGCTAAAGAATCTGAGGATACTAATCGGTCCTAAGAATCTTCATATTACGTTCACACAAATATATACAAAACCATTTTTCCGTACTAAAAATAGACACAGATCTTTCATGTAACTGTAACCAAATCAGTTAAATTAGGTATGAATACTAAACTCTCGTCAAAATTCCAAGGATTGAAATTCAACTCCACACAGAAAAATTAGGACAGCCCTCAAAGGTTAAACGGAACAAAAACTGTCCATCCATGCATCCCAAGAAAAACCACTATATATAAACCTCCATTTTGCATCCGAAAATTGTTCAAGGTGGCTCATGAATAAACGGTAGAGCTGGTATTCAAAGGAATTTGATCACCAGTTCGTCTTAACATTGATCCCTCTCAATCAAAGACGACGTTTATTTGTGCAAGAAAGATCTTGAGAGAGAGGGAGAAATAAAATGGCCATAAGTGAACCGAACAACGTTGAAAAGACAGCAGAGGAGAAGGCAATCGACGATTGGCTTCCCATAACTTCGTCCCGAACAGCCAAATGGTGGTACTCAACTTTCCACAATGTCACGGCCATGGTTGGTGCTGGTGTCCTTAGTCTACCATATGCCATGTCTAACATGGGATGGTACGTTTGTGTCGAATCTTGTCTTAGCATTTGTTATTTTTTCGAAGAACAACCAGATCCATTTCATCATGGCTTTACATTCTCTGTTCTATTTTGTATTGTATATTGCGGATCATGATGTGTGTTTATAAGATAAAAATGTGTTGTTGAATCTTTATATGAAGAAAATATAGGAAAAGTATAATAGAAAATTTAAAACCTTTCGTCATTTGGGCGAAAAGAAACATCCGATTTGTAAGAATCTTAGGGGCCCTTTTCCCTCAACCTACGTGTGCCCTTTTAGAAAATATTGATGGTTTTAAGATTCAATATTTTTTCAAGAACGAGATCCCACTCTATCATTGTTTTTTAAATTTCCATATTGTATTTCATTTTATAGATTCATAACATGTGTTTATAACATAAACATGTGCTTCGAATATTTGGACTGACTTTGTATTATGAACATGTGTCATAAATCTAAAAAGATACAACACCAAACAAATTCATATGAATCTTAAACACCCCTACGTCAATTGAGATCTTCTATTGCATTTAATTGTTCATCTTCTATTTTAGTAGTATCAATACATGCCATGTATACATGACGATGTCATTTTAGTACACGTAGCATTTACACATTACATATGAATATAAGATGAAATATATAGGACATCTTGATTGCCCCTAGGCCTTTTTCCCGTTCAATTCCTACGTTATCATCTCGACAACATTAATAAACAAACATTTGATCACATTTGTAATTAATGTTATGTAATGTGTCCGAAAATCCCTTAACTCTGTTTTACTTTGGTTTTTGCAGGGGACCTGGTGTGACAGTGATGATATTATCATGGGTCATCACCTTCTACACACTATGGCAAATGGTAGAAATGCACGAAACAGTTCCCGGCAAGAGGTTCGATAGGTACCACGAGCTAGGCCAACATGCTTTTGGCGATAAGCTAGGGCTATACATCGTCGTCCCACAACAAGTGGTAGTCGAAGTTAGCACATGCATCGTCTACATGGTCACCGGTGGCAAATCTTTGAAAAAATTCCACCAATCCGTTTGCCCCGATTGCACTGAGATCAAGCTCACCTATTTCATCCTCATTTTCGCCTCCATCCACTTTGTCCTGTCTCATCTCCCCAACTTCAACTCCATCTCAATCGTATCCCTTACCGCGGCCGTCATGTCCCTAACGTAAACCCCTTTGACCTATTCAGACAGGATTTTCTATTACAATATTGTACTGCATTTTCTACTGCATTACAATATTGTAATAAAAAGATCGCATTTGTGTTCTTACAATATGTTTTCGAGATAATTCCAAAAACTATACCCCCAAGGTTTAAGCTAATAACAAAAAAATCTACAAGTTTTTGGAAATTATAAATATCCATTTGAGGTTTGATTCTATATTACATTTGCTCCTTCATACGAAAAAAGCATTTCAAACAACCCTTTGGATTTTTTGTAGTTTTGAAACTTCTTTGGATTTTTTTGTAATTATATGAATCAAACCTCAGGGTTAGTTTTTGTAATTATCCCTAAGTTTCCTCGTGAAATTCTTACAAGATTTTTTTTTTTCTTGTAGCTACTCTACTATTGCGTGGACAGCTTCACTTGCTAAGGGAGTTCCGAACAATGTGGACTACGGCCTTAGGGGCGAGACGAAACAGGCAAACGTTTTCAACTTCTTCAACGCCTTGGGAGATATAGCGTTCGCGTATGCCGGACATAATGTTGTGTTGGAAATCCAAGCAACAATCCCTTCAACTCCTGAGAATCCTTCGAAGAAACCTATGTGGAAGGGAGTTATATTCGCCTACATCATTGTGGCATTGTGTTATTTCCCTGTTGCCTTTGGTGGTTACTACATATTTGGGAACACTGTGGAGGACAATATCTTGCTCTCACTTGAGAAGCCAAGGTGGCTCATTGCTGCTGCTAATATGTTTGTCTTGATCCATGTCATTGGAAGCTATCAGGTTTGTAAAACAAAAATAAATACCACATTTGTAATTCTGAAAGATAACTAATTTTCAAGGGCAATTTTTTTTTTTTTGTAATTAACCCATCTTTATGTATATCTAACCTCATCTTATTAATCTTTTCTTGAACCAATATTGTTAGATATATGCTATGCCGGTGTTTGACATGATGGAGACATACTTGGTGAAGCAACTTAAGTTTAAGCCTAGCTTCAAGCTTCGTTTCACAACTCGTACCTTTTACGTAGGTAAGGTTTTTCTATATAGTTGCGAGATGAGTTTCTCATCCATAATCAAAGGTCGATCGGCGTGATAATCGATTAGTCAACTTGTTTTTGTTTTGGTCCGAGACGACCCCATCAACCCAAAATTCGATGTTCTTCGTCGATTTGTGGACAATGGCGTAGATAATGGGTCATACTGGGCCCAACTCACGCGGATCTCTGACCCGACAATGCTAGAAAAGATTAGTTAGAGCTTATATTATAGTCTTTTTCCTGATGGAAATTAATTATAATCACTTTTGTGCAGCTTTCACTATGTTCATTGGCATGACATTCCCCTTCTTCGGTGGTTTGGTTGGATTCTTTGGTGGATTTGCTTTGGCCCCAACAACATACTTTGTAAGTCAACCTACTTTGGTTTAATATTCATCTACTTTGTTTTTCATAAAATATTTAATTAATTCTAATGAACAAAATTATGACAACATCCATTTCATTTTTTTTTTCTAGCTTCCTTGCATTATCTGGCTTATTATCCGAAAACCAAAGAAATTCAGCTTCTCCTGGATTATTAACTGGGTAAGTTTTAACCAGAAATTAATTATTGAGATATCACAATATATTATGTTTCATGGTTTTTATTGGAGGGACGATTTAATGATGAAAAATTGGTTATTTAATTTTCAGACGTTCATCATATTGGGAGTTATATTGATGACCCTATCACCCATTGGAGGGCTAAGGAACATCATTCTATCAGCCAAGAACTACAAATTCTACCAATGATCAATTCATCTATGTAGCGTTATGAAACTCACGATAATCCTAGATTTGTTTCTCAAGCATAATAGAAGTAGTAGTTACGTTGCCATTTGAATTTGTAAATTATTGTCTTCTTTTCCGTGTTTCGATGTACATATTATCGTCATTATTGTTGCCAAGGCAGAAGTTAATAAAATAAGATGTTTAGTTATTTCTTGACTTTTGTCGTTAATTAGATTGTGTTATAATTTTTAGTTTTTCTAGAAAAAAAAATTTTTTATGAGGTCCATCCAAAAATTTCACTTTTACGAGAAATAGAGCAATAAGACATTAAACTTGTCTTTTCTACTTCAAAAATACAAATACCCACTCAAATCTAGAGAAAATCCTTTAAATTCGTGAAGTTATTAATTAAAAACTAGCTTATGGCAAAATGCAAAGAATCATCTTTAAAAGAAAAGGCATATCGGTAATCGGGCTTAGTTTATAATAATAAATTGAATAATCGATCAATACTATGTAAATATTTGGAATTTGAATTTCTAACTCTAATCGGGACAAATAATATAGGGTAAATGTAATCTCAATTTATTTTACTATACTCTCATTAAATATCACTTGATCTCTATTGTGTCACTTTACCCCTTATCAATTTACCCACTATACAATTTAAATATTATTTAATCCTTTTATTCCTTTATTAAATGATCTAATTGTTCCTACTAGTATTTTAATTTGACAATGGCATCAAATACATATAATATTTTGAAAAAATTATTTGCTATTTATTAAAATTAATATAGTTCTTGTTAAATAACTACATTGTAGGTTATTATCTGTAAATTAATATATTCATAATTTTTTCTCATAATAAATCTAAAAATTATGTATTATATTGTAAAATAATATTTTGTATTAAAGAAGAAATAACCACTAAAATGAATATTTTTCTATTTAACATAGTTTTTTTATTAAATTATGATTATTCAATCAATTATTAAAAAAATACTAATAATATTTCACATCTTTAATAAAATTATGATATATAATTTTTAAGTTTATGATGAATAATAAATTAAAAGTATAAATGTATTAGCTAATAGAAGTATCCTATTATTATTTTTTATATATAGGGACTATATTAAAGTTAAATAGTTAGCAACTAAATATCAAATATGATAGATTTAATATTAAGTGTTAATTAATCAAGTTGTGAAAGTTAATTTAGAAAATAAGTATAATTTTATTAATATTAAATGTTTTTAAAATGATTTTTTTATTTAATAAAACTAATAGGTAGGGACAAAATTGTAATTGTATTGAGTATATAAGCATAAAATAATATTATAAAGCATAAGGGGGTAAAATGATGCAATTGAGAGTATAATAGGATAAAGTAATACTCAATGAGAGTATAGGGAGACAACGTGAGATTTACCCAATAATATAGGAATATTATATAGAACTATGTCCTTAAACCTTTTTAAGCACAAGGAACATTTTTGTTCCAATAAATTGATTTTCTGGTAAAATGATTGTAAGCACTCCATATTAATTAAAACTAGCTTGTGACAAAATGCTAAAAGAATCATCTTAACAAAGGCATATTGGGATTTAGTTTATAATTATAAATTACATAATCGATCAATACTATATAAATATTTTAAGTTTGGATTTTTAATTCTAATCGTGTGATGCAGATGGAAACTACGAATAAACGAACAACGAACAAATGCAATACAATTCTTCGCAAAGAAACGAAAATTGCAATGAAAAAAAAATCTCAAAACTTAATAATATTCAATTTCCCTAAAAATAATAGTAAAACAACTATTTATAAGACTAAACTAAAAATCATAACTTAATTAGAAAACATTAAAAGATAAATCAGAATAAAAGACTTCTAAACACAAATCACTTCCTAAAATATAAGATAATATAAAATCCTAAAAGATATATTATATCTCCATCATTCTCTCCGGTTCGAAATGATTCGTCCTCGAATCGGAAGGGAGATTGTCACTAGAATAATTGTTAAATCATGGAGAGGCACGAGGAGGACAAGATGGAAAAATAATCCATTTCTAGTCTATAGTTTCTCTTCAGCACACCTGTAGCCATATAATAAGGGATTTCCATGATCTCAATGAATCTCTTCATAGGCTTGAAGAAAATTGATAGTCCAAAATCAATGTCTTTAAATGGTGATATTTCCTTTTCAGTATTGAACAAAAAAATTCCCGGCTTAAGATCATGTTGCATGACCTCATGCGTATGGCAATTCTCAATTTCATTGGCAAAAATTGGTGGTCAGTCATAACCACAAGCATCCTCGTCAAATTTCGGCGGTTTTTCGTAGTCAACCATTGAAATTGTATCGTCACCTTCTGTATCAAAGTATGTGACCCATTATAACCACCAATATCCTCGTCAAATTTTGGAGGCTCGTCATAGCCAACCTCCATAATAGTGTTGTCGATTTCTTCATCAAAAATTGGTGGCTCATTATAGCCATCATTTCAATGTCACTTGAGAATAGAGCATCTATGCCCGTGGAATAGGTTTCCAATGGGGTGAACTGGGCACAATAACGTAGACAAATTCACAACCATCAAAAATTTATTTTTCCACAAGCCTCTTGATCTCTTGAAATTGGATGCGCACGATATGAAATTATTTTGTCAGCAAGTCGATCCGTTGTGATCGGTGTGCGGTGTCGTTCATACGTTGTGGATTCGGTTTAGACAACATGGTTCAAGGAGCATAGACTGGTCTCTGAATACCAACTGATGTAGACGGAAACTACGAATAAACGAACAATGAACAAAGGGAAAAATACAAAAATGGTCATGTAACTTTAGGTGCTAAGCAGTTTTAGTCCTGTTTGTTTTGTAATTTGTAAATTTATTCCTATAACTTAAAATTTATCGCGATTTTGGTCTGTAAAGTCATCGAGTTCAAAAATCCGCAACTCTCTTGCACATGAAGGGCACGTGGCCCATATAAATGCTGAGGTGAACCCGTTCCATTTCAGTCAAAATATTTGGTCAAAATCAAAGCAAAATTGGTCTTGTAACTTTATTTAGCTAGTAAAAAAATGAAAGAAAATGGTAAAAAGAAAAGGTAAAAAGAAAAGATATAATTATTCATATATTAAAATATAAATTTATATAAATGTTATAAATATACATATATTAATAACTTATAGAATAAAAATACATATATCAATATTAAAATATTTTACTAACATTTTTTAAATTTTTATGAATGAAATATATATATATATATATATAAATCATATAAAAATTAAAAGCTATAAAGACATTTTTAAAGTTATTTTAATAATAATAATAATAATAATAAGAAGATAGAAAATAGTTTACATTTATAATTTTTAAGTATCGTAATGTTAAAAATACACACACACACACACACACACACACATATATATATATATATATATATATATATATGACAAACCATATATTAAAAATAATATGTGCACCTAAAATGTATCTTTAAGTTTAAAGTCAATTTTTTAATTAAATAAAAAAATTCAAAAATTAAATTTTTATACAGTTATAACTAAAAATAAAAAATAAAAATAAACTTTATCTTCCGCACGAACACATGTCCCTCAAATTTATATTTTTTGTTTTTTTATACATAATGGTTTTATTTTTATTTTTATAATTTGCTTTATTAAGTAAAGAAACTTTTAAATTTTCTTTAAACAGTTTTTTATGTTATTTAAATTTAAATATTTCAGAATTTAATTTTTAAATGTGCATTTTTTCATTTGTTAATACTATTACTTTAATGAAATATATGTATTTCTGAAAACTAAGATACTTAAAAAGTATTATGTTAAATATATTTTATTCATTATTAGTGTTATAGAAGAAATTATCTAATATTTTTATAATTTCTTATATGTAACATTTTTAAAAAATAATATAATGTAGGAAATATGTGCTATCTTAAAATATATTTGTATTTTTAAAATAATTTTCACATGGTTTTATAACTTTTGTATTTTTTATATGATTTTTATATATAATGTTTTTTTATTTATAAAATTAAAAAAAATTATTAGTAAAACATTTTCATATTGATATATATTTGTATTTTATAAGGTATTAATTTATTTAAATTTATATCATTTATTTAAATATGTATTTCTTTTCTTTTATTTTTACCATTTTTCTTTTCTTCTAGTCAATAAAAGTTACAGGACTCATTTTGCTTGGATTTTGACCAAATATTTTGACTGAAATGGAATGGGTCCACCTCAGCATTTATATTGGCCACGTGCCCTTCATGGGCAAGAGAGTTGCCGGATTTTTGAACTCCAGTGACGGACAAGACCAAAATAGCAAAAATTTTAAGTTACAAGACTAAATTTGCAAATTACAAAATAAACAGGACTGAAATTGCTTATCACCTAAAGTTACAGGACTATTTTTGTATTTTTCCCATGAACAAATGAATACTATTCTTCCCAAAGCAACGTAAATTGTAATGAAAAAGAGAATAATTACTACAACCTTCCCAAGGCAATTTGGGCTTCATCTAAATGGGCCCAGCTTTGTACCTGCCGCAAATGTACGATGGCCCTTTCAACCCGAACTAGATAAAATATAGAAAATGAATTCCGAATTCTGATATAGTCGTTTATTGGAAACCTTGGAGGCAAATATTTCCCGCCATTTTCCTACGCCTCTCAAGGTCTCATCGAAACCCTAACTCTGAACTCTAGATCGCGAAAAATGGAAGAGGAAATCAAAGCAGAGTTCACGAAGAGCAGCTTCATCTTCGACGACGAGGAAGAAATTCTTTCGAAATGTGTGATATTTTCGTTTTCCACATTTTTGCCGTTTGTGAATTGAAAAAGGGCCCCAAATTTGTAACATCACTTTGCTTTTTATGCGAATTGTTTGATATTCAGGTCTGACATTTTGTATACAGTACAAGCTCAGTGCTTCAGATCTTGTGTCCAGCTGGGAGGCTTACTCGTTCACCAGGTTATAATTTAGTATATTTTTTTTTTTTTCTGGAGAAGAAAGTTTATCTTTTATATTTTATTTTGTTGGTTGCTTTGTGTTCTTTCTTTCGTATGGGAGGAATGAAGAGTTCGGGAATATTCAGATTTCTCTTCAGGTCGTTCACAGTAGCCTTATTTTTCGCAGCGATACAAATTTTTGATAACTTATTTGAATTAAGGAATATGTTATTTGAGTAAGATCATTAAATTGATTAAGAGCATCTCCAAGAGAGTGCTCTATGTTTAAAACATCTAGTATGATTTTATGAGATATTCTAAGTTAAATTTTGAGTTGTTAGGTTCTTATTAAACTCGAAAGGTATGCTTTATTTTTTTCTAAAATTCAACATTTCCCTTGTTTTCACTATCTTATTGATAAGTAGTCATTACTAACATCTTAAATACTTCATGATTTTATTTTATATTAATATCCAAATACTTATTTTTATAACAAGTCGTTGGTATAACCTCCAAAAATATCTCATAAGTTATAGGAGGATTATTTATATAAACTTAGCCAAACATCTTCTAAATGCAGTTATTTGTGTTAAGAAGGCTGTTTTTTAGTGGTGCGATCAAATTAGGGTGATTTGAATCAGGCTTTGGTACAAATCTGCATTACCAAAACATAATTTTTATATTACTTTCCCAAAATGACAAATTCTTTGGGCGAGAAATGTGTCTCATTTTCTTTTTCTTTTTTCTATCTTTGTCCATGTTTGGTTTGATGTTTATTTTCATTTTTATTCTCCCCAAATAAAACCAAATACGTCTACACATTTTTTCCATCATGTTTCCTCCCAAACAATCATCTCTTCTCCCCAAATATTTCAAAACATCCTTAATCATTGCGCTCATTACACTGTAAAAGACATTCCCAAAATAAAACTGAACATATATCATGTTCCGACGTCTTTTCAAAATAAAACCAAATATCTGTTTCTGTTTTTAATTTATATCTTATTAGCAATAAGGGCATGACCTGTTTTTGTGATTATGATTTGCTATTGTTTCAGGGGCCTAGAGTCGACAGTGCGAAGCTCACATATGGGTGCGTTTTTAGAGCAACTGCAGAGGGAACAGAGGGATAAAGTCATAGGAAAAGATTCCGGACTGCATTTTTACTCCAATGATGTAGCCATGTGAGTCATCGTTTTACAGTTGTCAGGGTCCATTGTTTTTTCTCTACTGTCCTTATCGAGTTTGAACTATATGAACTTCTGCAATTGGGTTGACACACTAATTACTTGGTTTACTGAAACTACCTCATGTCTCTCGGACTTCTACTAAAAGATGGTCATTTTTTATTCTAATCATTGAAGTGTGTATTAGTTAGTTTGCGGATGTATTTAGTATTTCTTGGAGAAGACAGGATCAATACATTTATTGTTTTGTAAACAATTCAACCAAAACCGCTTCCTCATCCCTCTTCTGGGGCTTCTACTGCAGAATTTTTATAAATCCTTTCGTAAAAATGTGAAATGAAGATTTATTGAAACGCGCAGTTTGACCTGCACAACATTCTTGACTTCTTTTTCTAAGTGTTTTGTTATCAATTTTGTGAATTCCATTTTATGATTGAAGTCACAATAAATCTGCAATTTTTAACAGGATATTGAACGATAACTTTGAAGACACAGAAGGCATACTGGATACTCCCACTGATAAACGCACATTAGCACATGAGAAGCCATCTGATTCAGCACAAAAAACAAATGGCAGCAAGTTTACTTTTGAAAAACCTCTCGAGTCAGTGACACCTTTTGGGTCAAGAAAGAACAAGTTTGTCGTGCAAGCCATACTTAATCAGCATCCCAGTACGCAGAGCATTAAAGTTGAAGAGGATAGTGCAAATTCTGAGGATGATATCATCAAGAGACTTCAACCCAGCCAAAAATGTTCCTTGCTAATTAATAGATCTCAGCCTGAGCCAGGTTGCAGGTTCATGTATGATAGAATTGAAGACAAGGTATTGATATCTTCTGTTTTGCAGTTATCATACTTTTCTTTGTTATAAAAGTCTTATTTATTTTTCTGTGATTTAGTTCAATTTCCTGGAAAATTGCATCAAAAAGCGAGCAATTGCTTATGTATCCTCCGGGCGGCATGAGGAACCAGTTGACCCTTCCGTAGCTTCTCAGGTAATTCAGCTACTCCACATATGCGAGGCCAGGTGTTCATGCAATTGATTATGAAAAAACTTCAAGGAATTTTTGGGAACTTTTTTAAAATTGAAGGGATAGTCTCCTTCAATTATCACTCTCAGTCTCTTACATGCCTCTCGCTTTAGTTCAATATTAATGTGTCCATTTAATAAACCATGTTGTAGAAAAGCATTTTTGCTGTTGGCATGATCTGTTGTGAGGAAGAAGGCCGCCTGAAGGAGAAGCCTGTTTTGCTGCAAAGCAGGTAAAGGCTCTTGCTAGTTGCTATGCATATTATTCTATCTTACCTTGCTTGCTCATCTTCTATATCTGTTTCTTGGAGACTATCATCTGGTTTGTGAGATAAAAATTGTGTAAAGGCATTTCAACCTGCCCAGCGTACCCTTAAGCAGTTTACATAACAGTGTTGGATGCAATCAATGATGAAGCCAGAAATTCCACGTAGGGGGCCCCAACTAAGATTAAGATTAGTATAAAAATAAAATACAATACATCATCTCTAAAAATAACACTATAATGGTTACCAATTTGATAAAGTCAATGTATTAATTCAATTACATCTTAATATTAAAAATAAATAACATAATACAATTACATTAATATATCATAAAATTTCTCTTCTATTTTTCATATTTTGAAATTGTCGCATAGTTTCCTTGCTAATATTTCGAAATAGGCTCATTGTATATTTGCTTCACTAACTTATATTTAGCTGCACTTTCGTCCACTAATTTGGGTTGTGGTAAAATAGAACATTAACTTCTAATTTGTTGTACACTGAGTCCAATCTCTGTCGGCAATTGTGAAATCTACCAAAATTGCTCCCAAATTCTAGACATTTCAACCCCTCCGACCATTTTCGGTGACATTGGCATATTGAATTATGTTTTATTTCCAATGGACGGATTGAAATCCCCAAAATTTGGGAATAATTTCGGTTGATTTTGCAATTACTGGTAAAGATTGGACTCAGTGTGTAACAAATTAAAAGTTATCCCACATTCCTACACCCCTAAATTAGTGGATGAAAAGTACAACTCTGTATAAGTTAATGGACCAAATATGCAATGTAGCCTTTTGAAATATATCCTTTTCAATGTATGTTACAAAAAAAAAAATACTAAAAAATAATTCATATAATAATCAGTGATACAATAAAGAAATTGAATAAATATAGAAGAAACAACACATCTTGTTAAATTAATTAATTTACACGTTGATAACATAAACCCTAAATATAATTTATTTTCATTCAATTTAATTTTTCATGACATAAGGAGAAAGGTTTAGCTATTTAATACAAACTTAATGGCTGCTAACTTGAATCCACAACATCTACCACTCCTTGTTTAATCTCACCCACGAGCCATAATCCTGTTAATGCAATTTTTTTGACAAGGAATGAAATGATTTATTGTTTCTTCATCAGCGCCCTGTTTCTGGTTCCAAGAAATTTGCTTTTCCTATTAATTGTTCATTTCGTATTAAATTTTTAAGTAAATTACAAAAATACCCTTGACTGTTTGGAAAATCCCAGGGGGCCCAGTGCTCCCCTTGGCCCCTATGTCCCTTCGTCACTGGATGCAATCCCAGCCCAATTTCATTAGCTTGCCTTGATGGCTAAGATTGAAACTCTTGATGGATATAAGTAGCATGGTATAGTTGGATGATTGAGAAAACACATGAGGACATTTATTTCACTGTTCCAGTTTTCATTTAGGCTGCTGCATTGGAGACGGATTGTTCTGTTTGAGTGTGGAAATAACCTCTATGTACCTAGTCAAGGCATACACTATTATGAATTGCCAAAATATCATGAAAAATTACCATAATGGTTAGCAGTTCATTCTTCTATCTCTTAACATCACTGTTCAGACTAATACACATGGTTTGACATTTTTGACAGTGTTGAGCATTCTGGCGGGCAGCGTGTTCGTCTTGACTTGCAAAAGTTAAACCAATTTTCTATTTTCCCAGGCCAGGTTGGAATGACTTTTTGTTGGGAAGCAAATATCACTTTCACCTATATGTCTTATTGTGTTGTATAAGAATAACTTTAGATATTGGCTACTATACAGGTAGTGGGTGTTGAAGGGCATAATCCTAGTGGACACTGTCTTATTGCATCAAGGATTATTGATTGTGTACCCTCGTCTGTTATTTCTACCGAACATCCTCCTTCCAAAAGACCAGCTTTGGATCACAATCTTCAATTCACCAATCCCTCACAACATATGTCGGAGGTGTCATTGGTATGTAATTTGCAGGATGCATAATGAGGACGAATCAGTGTGTTTTGCACATTAGCAATTGTAATTGTCAACGATTTGTAGCTTGACTACCTTGGTTATGTATTGGTTTTTACTTATATCCTTTCATGCTTCAGTTTCTTGTTGCACTTTCTTAGTTTTTTAAGAATGCAGCAGTAAGTTGCCTTTATGTCTACTCATTTACCTTCTTATTTTCAGATATATGGTAGACGTAATTGTCTAGAGAAGTTATCACAGGGACTAAGAATCTGTAACTGGCAGCATCTATTAAAAAGTGCACTAAACCTTTCGAGTCACTAGCATTGTGTGTGTCATAAAGTTACTTTCATTTCCACTTAGTTACCTACTGGATTGGTATTGTATCCGGAGGAGGTTGAACAAGGGATTCTAAAACATCTTTCTTTATATAAATTACAAGAATTGGAAATTACATGGAATTAGAAGTTACACACGAGTTGTTTTGCAGCATCCTAAACATTGCTACTAAATTATGATGACTCTTCTTGGTTGAGATTTATGTATTTATCGCTCAAATTTAAGAACCTAAGGCCCTTTCTTTGCTACTTGATTTTAAACAGATTGTTGCAGCAGGTCCATTTACCACGAGTGATAATTTGTTATTTGAGCCTCTAACTGAGCTTCTGTCCTATGCACGCCCGAAAGCAACCTCAGTTGCTTGTCCTGGTGAGGATCTCCCAACCTCACATGAATAACTGCTGCTATTTATTTTCCATCGATAAGGATGAAAAGACACTAGATCTTACTTCGTTTTGTCCTTGACAGCTGGGACCATTTATTGATTCTGATCACCCGGAGCTAAGGAAAGGAACTGTCAGTCAGACCTTTGATGAAATGTTTCACCTTGAGATCCTTGGAAAGGTTGTCCATGTCAAAACGCATATAGTTTGTTGCATCGACATATTCAACTTCCTTATACCTTGTTCTTTCTATTGATTGTTTATGTAGCTTCAAGATTATGTCGAGTGTATGGGTTCGATGGTGCATGTGATTCTCATGCCATCTGTCAGGATGCTAATCATGATTTTGTTTTCCCTCAGGTGAGCTAGTTTCAAAATTTTCTTTTGTGTTCTCCAAATGCTGACTTTTCTCTCATTAAGATAGTACTGTACATCAGCTATAACATTAAGACAGACTTGGGTTGTTTTGGCAGCCTGCTTTTGAAATTCATCCGACAAATTTTAGTCCTCAGGTACAGAAATATTTTATTATAGGGATAATTACAAAAACACCCCTAAGGTTTGGGCTAATTACAAAAAAAACTAGAGTTCTTTGAAAATTACAAAAAACCCTTGAGGTTTGATTCCATCTTACATTTTTCTCAGTGATTTTCAAAAATATTTCAAAAAACCCCTAACATTTACAAAAATATTACAATTATCCCCCTTAAATTTAAGGCAAAACGAAACCTGAAGGGGTTTTTTGTAATTCTGAAACATCTTTTTTTTTTTTTTTTTTTTGTAATTAACCCAAACCTCAGTGGTGTTTTTGTAATTATCCCTTTATTATATTAGGAAGATTTGTATGGATTCTATGTTATTATCATGAATGATGATGACTGACAGTAGTTTTTTTGGTTCATCAGATACACAGCATTTCTAATCCAGGAATGTTCTGTGCTAATGAGGTAATGATGAAATCTTCACACTCATAGTAGTTCCTCTTTGAGGTGTATGTGATCAATGCTTTTATAATTGCTACCTTAAATGCATATTTTAGAAACATGAGTGAAAATTGTTGAAATTGTATTAATGCGAAATAGATCCAAGAGAATTGGTCTCCGGAAATCCAATAACCTATGATACTCCTAAAGATATAATTTTTCACGTTTCATGACTGCAATTACTGTCTGCTATTGTTTCAAATGCAATATTCTGGAAACTAATTTTCCTTTGGGAATTAGGAAAATCGAGTAAAATAAAATGTACTTACTAGAAATCGCCTTTTGCTAAGCCCCCTCCCATTCGAGGCCGGGTGGCCTCGCCCCACAAGCACCCAACCTTCCTTTTGCTCTTCCTTCGGTTTGCCTCCACGAACGCGCCACCTAGGAGCCCTACTCATATTCCAAAGGCGACCAGCTTTCAATACTAGTTGTTACCTTACGCTGCCATTTTTCCCCAAGGAGATAGACTATGATCATGAAGTGTGATGGATGAGCAGCTTTTTTAACTCTAGATACTGGGATTAGTGGTAGGCTGGTGCATCATTAACTCGTAACCACTACTTAAATTAAAAATTGCAAAATTACTCAAAACTATTCACTTCTTCAACTCCAGTTCAAATCTTCATGCCAATTCAAACATGGACACAAATTGCACGGAGAAAGTATTTAATTTAGGAAGCTGTCACTATATATGTATGAGGATAATGGTGGAGGATTTTCTTAATTAATCTTCTTGATTTACAGGTGAATGTGGCCTGCTGCACAGTGGATATACTAAAGCATCTTAGTGCAGAGGAAATCTGTCGAAATCCACAAGGAGGGTCCAAACAGCGGTTGACTAATCTAGCAAAGCATATCTTGAACCAACACAGGCATGTTTTAATGGTCAATGCTTGGGATTTATCTTTTGTTTTATAGCAAAAGTTTAACGACAGATTGTTTAAATATGTTTTTTGGTTCTGTTCTCTCCTTTTCTTTCATTAAGTCGTCTTTGTTCATTTCGTTATTCCTCGAAGCAGCTTCTATCCCCTATATCCACCTGCAGAAGACATTCCCTTGGATTTTTCTCTCGCAAACAAAGCACTCCATTTTTCATCAATTCCAGATATACTCATATTACCTTCAGACCTGGCTCACTTTGTGAAGGTTAAGAACCAAGCTCCTTTTGACATAAGATCTTGAAAAAGATTACATTCATCGACTGTAAAATAACCAAACACGATTAAAAACTCTTTTCCATTGAACAGGTGCTCTCCCTTGGAGAAGAAAATGATGGAGAAGAACAACTCAAGTGCATTTGTGTGAATCCTGGAAGACTTGCCAGAGGCGAAGGCGGGGGTTGCTTTGTAGAGATTAATTACAGAGGGAACCCAGACTCGTCAAGTGCTTCAATAATCCGCATTTAGGCCTTGGACCATGACTCCAAAAAAGGATAATTGTCATCTATTATGCTAGCATGTTGAGAATTGAGACCTCAATAGCAAATGGAAAACAAATTTAAACTAACTGAAAGAACCTTTCACCATGAACCGCTTCTTGAAGTCCAGAAGCTCACGATTTCAGCCTCTCGTTCCACAATATTGGTGATATGATGGCTGTCTGGCACTCTGTAGGTGGTATGTTCTCTTTGAACTTTTTTGTAATATATAGAAGGTTTAGCCTGGCTAACTAATTTTCTGGTAGTGAGATGGCTAAACAATGTATTATATATTAATAGCTTTTTCATGCTTTGCCTAGTGACTGCTTTTTAACTCCCTCTGTATGAGGCAATATATGCAGTTCAAATCTCGTCATAATCAGTAAAGCCCCTTAAATAGAAGCTCTTGGTATATTTATATTTAGGGATAATTACAAAAACTACCTCTGAGGTTTAGACTAATTACCAAAAAAATCCAGTTTTTTTTTTTAAAATTACAAATACACCCTTGAGGCATTACAAATAGCATCTTGAGGTTTGTATCCATTATACAAATAACTCACTACAGCACCACATCAAGAGGTGTAATTTGTAAAATACAAACACACTTCATGAGGGGTTCTGTTATTTTGAAAGATAAGTGGGTTTTTCTGTAATTAGGCTAAAGCTCAAGGGTAGCGTTTGTAATTATCCCTTATATTTGAAGACCCTGGAAACAACAATTCATATTTCATAGCCAATGTACAGAATGATACAAAAAATAAATTGGGCTATCAAAATCCTAGTTGACTGCGTTTAGTTGGTAGAACATAGCAGGAAAACAAAAAGAATCAAAAGAATTTTGCATTAACTTCCTCTTTAGTTTTAGATTTAACTTTACAGTGTTTTATTCAAGACTTCTACATTAATCACAATGAAATACCCTAACTGAATTTCTTAAGCTCCTTCGTGGATTTCTCTCTGTACAAATCAATCCATAGATGCAGAACCCACAATATGCTTAGCCCAATCCCTGCAATTATCACAACAATCCAAGAAATCCAAGCCCACCTAGGAATCACCCCATTGTCCACTCCACTAGCAAAAACCAATCCAATCTTGTACACGAACAGTGGTCCAAGAATCCCCCTTACCACAGTATAGTAAGCATAGAAACAGGGTGACAAGAACTCTAACACTAGAGCAGCCTTTGCCGAGTCGACTTTTCGGTATCTAACAAGGGTCCATGTGTTCTGGCAAGTAGTTGTAACCTCAGCAAGAACAAGGATTCCTAGGATGGCCACTGCCCCATGTTCGATTACATATCGGCACGTCATTAGGACATACAGTGTGGCTAAGTGGTGTACAATGAAAAGCACATCACTTGGTACCATGACCATATAGTGTAAGAGGTCCATCAAGAAATAAGCTATACTGTATTCAAGAACTAAGTTTTGGAAGGAAGTGTTTGGAGAAGTAAAATTAAGTTGGGATATGGTGTTTTGGGTTTGAAAGATTGAGAATATGGATAGGATAAGTGCAGGGTGCCATGAAATAGGGACATGAGACAGCTTGAAGCTTCAGCCCTGTATTTTCTATTCCAATTCTTGAAGATGATGAAATATCCCAAGATGTATATGAAGATGAACCAGAGTGTAAACACAGGAATAGGTGGATCATAGAGATTTGGGATGTCCATTGGAGAGAGAGAGAGAGAGAGAGAGAGAGAGAGAGAGAGAGAGAGGATAGTTATCATAAGAAGAATAAATTTTGCATAAGATGCAAACAACCCTTTTCAAGCTTATGATAAATTTTGCATAAGATGCAAACAACCCTTTTCAAGGACAAGGATTGTCAAAGGCTAAAAAATGCAGATTTCTGAGGGCCTATCAATTTTTTTGAATTGAAGCCAGTGTATGGTCTCCACTTTAAAAAAAAAATCAGGGGAACCATATGCATGGTGTCACATCAGTTGGCAATGCCCAAAATTGTAAGGAACACTTTGTGCTAATAGAATATTCTGATGCCATACACCATTTTTTTTTTCCTTCCAAAACTGAACACATTACCTTGTCTATCTTGAACTCATCCTCTTTAAGCAACCACAAAACATAAAATACTCTTCAATTGCAAGTCAGAAGCTCTTTTTATTTATTTAGGTATTTCCTAATTATTTTTCAGTTGGTATAACTCTTAGCTTTTTAATTTTTAAGAATTTGTCTACAGATATCATCCAAGAATGAAAATGGAGGTTTCTTGGCCTAGGGACCTACTCAAAGGCCAGATTTGGGTCAAGCTTTTTTAGTGGGTCATATTTGATTTTGGCAAAGAGAGACCAATTATAAGACACAACATGTGTTTTGGTTTCAACTTTTACTTGTGGTTTCCACCTTATCAAAACTTGCTTAATACTTAATAGAGAGAGATTTTCACCAACATTTACAAGTCAAAAAAAAAAAAAAAAAAAAAAGGAAAACCGCCTAATTGAGGGTTGCGTCTGTGTGTGTGTGTGCCCAGGACACATTTGTTGCCATTGGGGATTAAGAACGTGAGTGATAGGTATTTCTTATGGAATTTGTTGATTTGGAGACCAAATCCAAAAACGACAAATTATGTGGGGCCAGGCATTGTTGAATATTAACTTGGATAAAGATTGTAATAAGTTGATTAAGTGGAGTAATCATTCCAATTGTGGAATTTGATGGGCGTAATTTATCTTCTATCGACCTTAGGTTTTTCTTTATTATTATCACAAACGTCTGGGTAGTTTTTGTTGTTATCCCTTTTACTTAATAAATACCACTTGAACGAATACCTCTTTGGGCGTAATTTGTAAAATAAAAACAATAATTAAGTGAGTATTTGTAATTATGAAAGATAGATGTACCTTTTTGTAATTACACAGAACCTCAATAGTATATTTGTAACTAATCCTTGATATTATTATTAACATCCACACTCCATTTTCTCACTTAAAAGAATCTCAAAGGGCCTTGACTTGGGACTCCAGAATTGCTTAAAGATTATCAAGTAATTGGTTAAAGATTATTATCTAATGCTTTCGCTTCTTAGCTTCTCTATCAAAAAGGGTAAGCAGCGTGTTTTAATCATATATGTAGATATTAAGATGCCCTCGAATTTTCTTTCTTCGTGCAATAGAAACAATATAAGCTAGTAAGAGTCAATCTGTCTTCCATCATGTAAGTAGAAAATCGATTCACTACAAACTGCTTCAAATTACCTCGTGCTGGAAGGATTGAAGAAAAGAAGATTGGAAAATTGCTGTCATTAATCTTTCCTTTGGTATGTTGAAAAACCTATTACAGGTACCCTGCTGTTAAAAGTAGTTGAAATTTGGTACATATCACAAGAAAACCTGGCTTCGCTACATTATTTCAAAACTATCTATCTCTAGACTGGCAGTGAATATGAAGGATAATTTAACAGAAGCCTCTTACATCACCATGCCTCCATCAATGGTCAATACCTGAGAGATTAAGGAAAGTTAAAAAGAGAGCAACTGAGAATTCTAATAATGATACAAGAGCGAATAGTGTTGAACGCTATAAAATGCACAAGGTGTCTTATAGGCCATATAGCTTCTTCCGGATAAGCACGGTGCATTACCAATGCGAAGGGCAAAAATTAATGTGTTATAAACAAACCTGTCCGGTGATATAACCAGCGGCAGGATTAAGGGCCAAGAACTCAACGAGCCCAGCAACTTCCTCTGGTTGACCGTACCGTCCTGAATTTGATATAGAAAAGTAGTTACTAGAAATCAAACATTTAAAGAATAATAATTGAATACACCAATTTCATTAAGAACTATGGATTTGACATGCCACGATAAAAGTGCCCATAAGCAATATTTATTCATGTTAGTGTTCACAAATTAATTTGATTATGCAGATTAATGATCGTTACAAGATAATTTTGATGATTGACAACTGTCATCTTGTTGAAAATTCACTAAATTAATCTGACATCTTCGAGTCAAACAAAGCACCACGGAAGTGTAAACAATGATAGAAAGGAAAAACTGTGGTTCCCCATGAACTTGTTCAAAGAGGACAAGAAAATGCACTTGGTAAAGAGAAATAACTAACCCAATGGGATGGCCTCCAATAACTTTTTCTCAAACTCCGGCCCAAGCTTTGCAGTCATATCAGATGCAATGAATCCAGGAGCAATAGCATTTACCTGTCAATATAAGCATCCATTAAATTTCAAATTTCCACATCTAGCACAGGTTGATGTTTAACAATATGCGTGCCACCAAATAAGATAAATGGTTCCAGAAAACTCACAGTTATGTTTCTGCTTGAATATTCTTTGGCAACTGTCTTAGTCAATCCAATTACCCCTGCTTTTGCAGCACTGTAATTGGCTTGCCCAACATTGCCCACAAGACCAACAACAGATGTGATATTAATTATCCTTCCCTACAAAGTCAATAGCTGTCTCGTGTTAGAATCTTAAGACCAAAACAAAGAAACAGTAGTCACACAAACTGTTATGTAATTTTCTTTTTATCTAATTCTAAAACTAGAAAGATTCAATAGTCAAATAATCCTGCAGAACTTGAATGCGAAAGATAAAAACTAGCAATAAAACTTAATTGCAAATAATTACATTGCTTTCGCACCCACACCAACCCACCTTCCTCTCCACTCACAACAAATAAAAAAAAAAAAAGATATATAAATGTGCACATATAGAAACAACGAGGATTAAATTACAAAAGATGAGCTCTTCAACTTGACTACACCCATTAGCAAACTAAGTAACTGGATACCTTTTTTTTCTTCATCATTATCTTGGCAGCTGCCTGCAAAGAAAAAAATGAATTAGTTTAAATGAATTTAGGCATTATTATCTGCAAATAGAGGTCTTTGAGAGTTGACCTGTGTGCATAGAAACACCCCAGTAAGGTTTAGATCAATGACCTCCTGCCATTGAGATGTCTTCATTCTCATCAACAAACCATCCCTCGTGATTCCTGAGATTTTCTCAAATTTTTAAAACAAAACAACTCCAAAATGGATTTCAAGTTCAACCAAAGAAGGTTGACCTTTTGACTACCTGCATTATTGACCAAAACATCTACTGTTCCCCATGCTCCAATTGCCTGCAGATGTCCCGATAACAAATGATTGAGACAATGATCTATTCGGTGTAATATGAATTTTAACAGAATTAGAGAATTATCTAACAGTTTTTATCATTGAATCCACATCTGCTTCTTTTGAAACATCTCCACCAAAAGAAAGAGCCTGTCCACCAGATGCCTCTATCTGCATGGAGGAACAATGAACATTAACTTTCTATTTTAAGGTAAAGTGAAACACTATCTAGTATAACCAAAATACTTCACGCCGAAACCCTAAGTATATTATTATATGAGTTATTCCTTAACTGAGTTATACTGTAGTTTGAACTGATTGACTAGACAGAGGTGCCTAGCAACTATCAAGACATAACTTGGATCAGTCTGAAACATATTTTCAATACATAGCTAAAAGAATGGGTCGCAATGATCAGGGCAAATTAAATGCATAACACTCACCAAAGTATCTGCACATCACAATCTCTAACAGGTTTGAGGGAAAGTCTTTTCCTAGAATAACTCAAATGAAATATTGAATCCAGGTAAACATATTATTATTCTATAAGTTCTGAACGAAATTTGGGGCAAGATAGGTTCAAGAATCTGTATCTATATACAAAAGTAGTTCCACGATGCACGTTATGCATTTATTTAGGTGGTTACCTCTTTGCATACTTCCTCTGCCTCCTTTGACGACCTTGCATAATTAACCAGAACCTGTAATAGGTAATGCATGATCAGTTTGTGCAACAATATAGGTGAAAGAGAAGCCTCACTGTACAAATCTCATTGATCGTAATTACTATATGTTACAGGCAGCATAAAAAGATTCAATGTCCACTGACCCCACTCTAAATGAGAGTAACAAGGGTGTACAGTGAGTAATATGGTGTATATTCATTCATTTACTTGTTCACATGGTATGATGAAAGCTCGAAAGAGTCTCCAAAAACAAGTAACTAAACAACGAAAAAGGGAAAAGAAAAGATCCTAAGTATCCAAGAGTATTCTAGATAGTAATTTATTTAAAAAAAATACAGCCATCATATTTGGCACCCCATTTTAATCAACAAGTGCTATGTGAAATTTGATCACTAAAAAATAGTATAACTTTCTAACTGCAGAAATTTACTCCAATACAATACATACAATAATGGTGAACATCTTAAAGTAAACTTGTCTGGTAGTAAAGTAGAGAACTCAACCTTGCAACCAGCTTTCCCTAGAGCCAAAGCAACAGCTTTGCCAATTCCTCTGGAGGCTCCAGTAACAACAACAACCGGAGCTTCTACTTTCTGTGCTTCTTCAGTGCTCACTTGTTCAACGGTTGCAACCATGGACTTAATGCCTGCATATACAGTTTAATTAAACAAAATGTCAGCACAATAATGATAATAAATTTTGGAAGTCATGCAGTAGTTTGACTAGTTCCTGGACATGGCTAATCTGATACACCAACTCAGGCCAACGCGAAGCTGCTCCAAATTTGCATTGATGCTGGCGCCATATCCAGCTATTTTCATGCCGTGAGGAGTGCTATGCCAAGTTGTTCACACCGTTATCTTTTGTTTTTTTGTTAAATAGATTTTATTATTACTTGTGTTTAAAAATATTTCAAAATCTTTCTGTTTTACCCTATTCACAGATTGTATATTTTTCAATAAAACTACTCCCTTTTTATGCCCTATAAGTAATTAATATTTTTAATAAATTTTAATTATGTTATTTATAATGTTATTATTTATTTTAAACATTCACGTGATCAGAAATTAATCCTAATCATATAATATAAAACTCAAAAAAGACAATTATTAAATAAGTTACTGAGAACACGAGAATTATATAATCTATGATTACAATTAACTAAATGTAAAACACGAACTGAATATGTAATTGTATAAATATATTAACAAATAAATCGAATAACAGGAAATTTTTGGTGTAAAAGATATTCTAGTGGTACAGCTGCACTAAAATAGAACTGTAGGTTGGAGATGGCCTAGTAATCCATTGTTCCACAATTACCAAACAACATCATATATATCTTTCGTAAAGCAAAAGGAAAAGGGCCGCCTAAAATCAGATTATTTTTTTCCTTAACAGCTAATTTAACTGAAACGGAATAACAGCTACAAAAAGCGTTTGCCCAATCCCAAATTGAAACTAGGCAAATGGGAACGAATATTTGTACAACTCGACGATTCAAACAAGTAAGACAGTAAAGCTCGGTATCTACAAAGTAATGATTCTGAAAATACTTGTCGATCCGAGCTAACCCAGTTTCACCTAGCATTAAAGCACTCAATCCAAACATATACCTGAGGTCGAGACGGAAAGGGATCTGCATTGCCAATTGAGCGACCCTGAAAGCTTCACCGGCAAAGAAGGCTGCCTGAAATTGGCGATTTTGCGTTGACAAGTCCCGACAGGATTGAATGCAATAACTGCGGATCCAGCGGCAGCCATTCTGGTTAGAGTCGCGAGGTTAAGAAGAAAACGAGAAGAAATGAGAGTCGCCACTGAGGAATAGACACAAACACAATGAGGGCTTTATTTATTATATATAAAGGTGGAAAAATAGAGGTGCGGGGGTAGCAGAAGAGTATAGAATAGAGCTTCGGAAATTTCTTTTTTTTTTTGAAAAAAGAGCTTCGGAAATTTCGAAGAGGAACTTTAGTGAGTAATATGTATGGGCGATGACTACAAAGTTCTGTTACTTGGGTGGTTGTGATTTCATTTGGTAATATTTTAAGTTTTTAATGCATACTAAATAGACACTTGAATTAAATATTATTTTTTATAAATAATAATACAAACACTTCAACTATCTTTTTTTTTAATTTTTTTTTTAATTTTAAGGTATGGTCTTGGTAATGTAATCGTACATTTTGTCCTTACAATTTGAAAATATTTCGATTTGTAGTTGTGCTAGTTCTTTTTTTTTTTAAAGTACCTTTATTTTGATTAATTGTGATATAGTAATTTTGATAACAATTTAGCTTTAAAATTTGTTAAATAAATTATTAATTTTTAGAAATTGTGCACACGAGATTGTGTATTTTGGAAATAATAAGTTTTTTCTTATACAATATTGCTAGTATATACGTAATTGTCAAAATCTTACTTATTACTTCATTTATATTTTGTTTCATTTTCATCTGTCATATGACATATCTTACAGGGTTGGCAATTTTGCCATGACCCGCCCCACCCCGCGTTATTTGGGTCATCGCGTGAGCCAGGGCGGCCAGGGCGGGCATGGATATCACGTCCACCCCGCGAGTAATCGCCTCGCCTCGACCCGCCTAATTTTTTTAAAATATATTTAATATATGTTTTACATATATTATATATTTACCAATGTAATTTTTATATACCTAATATTATATCTAACATATATATATATATATTAAAAATGATAATTTTTATAAATAATATGCATCAACAAAACAAATACAAGATAATAAACTTATAAATATACTTATAAAATATATTACAAGTTCAAAATAATTATTTTTCTTGTTTCTTGTTCATTTTATTTTTATTCATTTCAATTATTGTGTATTTTATGATATAGGAATATTTTTTATGCTACACGGGGCGACCCATTTTGCCTTACCCGCCTCGCGACCCATAGCGGGTCGCCCACTCGCCCCGACCTGCCCCGTTGGATGGACATGGCGGACATGGGTCTTCAAGTACCCACCCCTCCCCACCTTATGCCATCCCTAATACTTCAATTGTATTGTTTTAGTCTCTCGTCTATAAAAACATGTTTGCTATAATTCCATTATCCCAAGTCATTTTAATACGGTTACTTTTTACAGAATTTATAATGGAATATTACTTACGGGGCATTTTGGGTAAAACTCAATCTTCTACCCTAATTTATCTTTTGGGAAATGAAAAACAATTAGAATGCTTGTGACATATTTTTAGCTAAATCTGGGTATATCAATTAGAATGCACCTTGTTTAGTTTACAAATTGTAGGTTATTTTGCAATTGGATCAAGATATAAGCCTTCGAGTATTCAGTGTATTAACAGTTTTTTGGACATATTTGTTTAATTTACCAAACACTAGTCTACTAAATTTGGTTCGGTATATTGAGTTTTAGCTAGTTAAATTCATTTTATATATATTATGTGGTGCATTCAATTTTGGCCAAACTACTCGCCGTTTTTTTTTTTTTTTTTTTCTTTTTTCATGTAGCTCTGTCTATTGTTGGGCTCGCTATACCGCGGGGCTTAACGCAACGGAAATTTAAAAATTAAAAACATGCATTCAATTATACATAAAATAAAGCCCCTGGTTCTCATAGCAATTTAACGATCGCGTGAATTATACAAGGGGAGCCGCTATTAACACCTCCAAAAACTGTCAATACACCCCCCTCTATTTAATTAAAAAATAACATCAACTAAAAAGACTAAACTACCCTTAGTACCCTGCCATATTTATAAATACACCCCCCAAATCTCTTTATATACACCTCATCTTTTTTAAACCTTATAATTATAATCTTCTTCCACCACCCCACGCACACTCTTCTTCATCCCCTCATTTTCCTTCTTTATTCTTTTCTCTCTCTTTTCTTTTTTTTATTCCCAAACCCTGCAACAAGACGACCGAGAAGTTCTAACAAATTTATATAAAAAGGAACTGAAAATATTTTATGCCTTAAGAAACTGTTTTCTGATATAGGTAGTTCTCGAAAGAATCCCGATTACTAATTCACATTTTCATGAATTTGAAGTTCACGCAATGCAAGGGCAATTTGAGCGGTGGGGTTGGTCCTTTGGACAAATTTATTCAATGTATTGTCAATAACCTTGTTCAGTTAGATGGAAATGTTCGACAACATCCACTTTTGATTTTCTGCAATGCTAAGACAAAGAAAAAGAGGAAAAGAAAGAATCTTTTGGAACATAGATGATGTTAGGAAATTTATTTATTAGATTTTGATGATACCATGTAAAACTTAGAATAGAAAGTTGGCACCCCATTTTCCTTGTATTTCTACGTTATAATAGATAGGACTGAAAGAGCTGAGTGGAGTCAACTATATCAAAGAATGCAAGAAGTCAACTGGAGACTAGAGTGAAGACCCAACTGTATGTCAGCTGAGTGTGGCCAAGATGAAAGACAAAGACTCGACTGAAGGAGATTCAGCTGAGGAACAACTGTGTAAAGGATGTGGAACTATCAGTCAAGTTAGTAAAGAACCAAGTCTAACAGTTGAATTGACAGTTGAGTCATTCCCATATGATTGGAGCAGACTCAAGTCGAAGGGGTAAAGGCATCAGTCAAGTCAAGACGACTGACATTGATCCGTTGGAAGGAAGTCAAGGATATTACTCAATATAGTAATAAGTCCAAGCTTCAAAGTCTTAAAGTGTTTATCCCAGAAATATGCAAAATGAATAAACCAATGGGAAACACTGAAGCATGTGTTAGGCCTTGTAAAGTTGCAGAGTCGTTTAGTACGAGGAAGGGTCAACATCACATTGCTGCAGGCCAAGAAAAGACAAGCCAACAAACAAAAAAGTGTCATTTGAAAATAGCCTATCTCTTCAACGGGCAAATTTTCAAATGAGCACTATAAAAGGCTGAGGAAGCATTTGAGAAAAGGTTACGAATGACAAAAAATTAACAAGCATTTTATAGGCAAGCATAACCTGCAATATTCTCAAAGCTTACCAAGAAATTTCTCAAGCCTAAAACTCGAAGGAACTCAATCCAACACACGCTGTGAAGGAAAGATTACTTCAACCAGTTGAAGAGGAAAAGTTTCAAGAACAAAAATGGGTCTAATCTCCAAGTTTGAAGGAGTTGTAGTAAGGTTCAAGGTTGAACTAGAAGTTTCAAGTTTGTTGGAAGGTTGTGTGATCAATTCCAAAGGTTTGAAGGGAGCTGAAGTAGCAAGACAGCTATCTTGTGAAGAAGCTGAGTCGCAGGAGAAGCCAGTTGTGTGATCAAGGCTATCTCTAGACTGAAGAACTGCTTTGTAACCTGATTTATTACTTAGTGGATTCCTTCAGGAGTTAAAGAAGAGTGGATTAGAGGAATTACCCCATACTCGAACCACTATAAAATTTGCTCGTGTCATTTACTTTAAGCATTTACTTTCTTGCATACTTTTATATCTGCTGATAAGTTATATTGTAATCCAACTGATAATAACAAGTGCTAGAAACAAGTGTTAAAAACGTACTTAAAATTATCAAAGGGTGTTAAGTCTTTCGTTGTTTAAAACTAAATTATCTAAAAGTTAAGTGTTAGCTGACGCATCTAAGTTATACTATCAACAGCTCAATCGAGTCTGTTGAGTGGGTAACTTTGCTGAAGAAAGCCAACCTAGCTGTCCCCCAAGGACTTAGCTGATTTGAGTCAACTCTGTTGAATATTTTAAAAGGACTAAAAAAGTGAAAATTTGGTAAGGTTTATTTAAACCCCCTCCCCCTTCTAAACCTTATACCACACCCCTTGGGACCTACAAGTGATATAAAAGCGGTTGGTTCATTGAGCCTTCCGCACTGGTTACTGAACCAGATCTCAATCTTTTTCAAAAGGTTTAATACTTGTGTTTTCAAAGTTTTTCATTTCATAAAGCAAAGTTATTATCATGTAAGCCAATCTAACTCGTATCCCTATGTTCACTGTGGAAGAGTTTGATGACTGGAAGATTCGTATGCAGGCTCACCTATCCGCTTTACACGATGAAATGTAGCTTGTGATAGAGGATGGACCATTGCAAATATTCAAAGTTAACACTGCTGTAAGAAGATCACCTCAAGATCAAGGAGAATATGCTGCAGCAGAGCCTAGACCAGCCATGGTTGACAAACCTCGCTGTTAAATGAAGACAAAAATTGATACAACCTGGACAATGTGGCCAAGGATATTCTCTACAAGACATTGGACAAGGCTATGTTCAATAAAGTGAAGTCTTGCAAATCAACCAAAGAAATCTGGGATAAGCTAACCCTGATTTGTGAAGGATCAGAACAGATTAAAGAATAAATTAACTGTTGCTGTTCAAAAAATTGAAAATTTTAAAATGCTTGCAGGTGAGAGTCTAGATAAGCTTGATGCCATATTCACAGAAATCACAAATGAGCTTTCAGCTCTTGGGAAAGAGTACACTCAGAAGGAGATGTGTATGAAGATTCTAAGAGCCCTCCCAGCTGAATGGGAAATGAAGGTCATGGCCCTGAGACACTCAATGGACCTCTCAAAAACATCAAATCATGAGCTATTCTCAGACCTCAAAGCCTATGAATTTGAGCTGAGAAGAAAAGAACAAGATGAGACAACTGCATTGTTGGCCAGTGAAGGAAAAAAAGCTGAGCCTAAGGAAACCATTGACCAGGAGGAAATTGCTCTCATGGTTAAAAGATTCAAAAAATTCTTCAACAAGAACTACAAAAGGAACAAGGGAGAGACCTCCATGAGACATTCAACACCTTTCAAAGCAAGGGAGGACAGACCACCCAAGAGAGCTGAACATCAAAGAGCTGACTATCAGAGAGCTGATAATCAGAGAGCCGAGAGAGCTGAAAACCTGTATTGGAATTGCAGACAACCAGGACACTCTACCGGTGACTGTTCCTATCCACCAATCAACAAATACAGAAACGAAGAAGAAAGAAGAGTCTTCAGGGAAAGAAGATAAGAAAAGAAGAAGGCCATGTTGGTCCTTTGCCGGATCGCTAAGCCGACCAAGTGCAAAGAAGCAGCATACTCATATAGTAGTGAAGCTGACTACTCAAGTAATACTGAGGAAAAGGCTATGATCTGCCTCATGGCCAAAGAATAAGATCAAGAAGATGAGGTACAATCTAACTCATCTCATTCATATTCAAGTGATAGTGACTGTGATACACACACTTCATCACCCACATATCTTTATGATTCATTAGGCAAAATGATGAAAGATTTTGAGTACATTAAAACCTCACACACACTTCTAAATGAGGAAAATAGCCAGCTTAAAAACCAAAACTCACAGCTGACTAAAGAGCTGAGTACTCTGAGTCACATAGCTGATGAGAACACTAAGGTGAAGGCTGAAAATGCCAAGATCCTAACAGAGTTAGCTACTACAGAAAAGAGAGAAAAAGATCTTAAAAATGTGATCGCCTCATTTACAAAAACATCCAAATCATTGGATGAACTTATAATGAGTCAAAAAGAGTGTGGAGATAAGACAGGCATAGGATTCAATTCCTTTGTGCATAGTCAAACTCCCAGAGTGACTTTGGAAAAAGGATCCTCAAGCAAATAGGGAATCTAAAAGTCGAAAACACCATATGTTGCACCAACATCCACACCAAAACACAATCACAATCATGCTGGCATTGGTTATAAGGGAAAAGGAAAGAAGCCGATAGAGTATCCGAGAGGAGATGATGAAAAGAAATTTGGAAAAGTCCATCACAGACTCTAAAAAATACTCTGTAAAAGCTAAACAGAGCTACTAAAAGCCCCAGAGATTTCATCAAAGAAATTCATATGACAGGATGGTAGAAACTATCCAAACCAAGATGATTGGAATAATCAAATGAAATATCAGCAAAGACCTATGTGATACAAGCCAAAGTGGCAAAGACCTCAACCTCAACAAAGGTCATTCCCAAGGCAAAAGAGCTATTATTAGCACACACATGCACCCAGGTACAACACCCAGAAATTCCACTATTACCCCAAGAAAGCAAATGCTCAAACAAATACACATGCATACAGACAAAAGAGACAGTTGTATGATCCTAAAACCCCCAAGCAATTTGCTAATGTGCATTATGATTATGGAACTGAAAGATGGTAACCTCTTAGAGTCAGATCATCTGGCTATAGGTTGGTTGAAATATCTTATAGCACTAACCCCCCAGGACCCAAGCAAGTATGGGTACCTAAAAATTAATTTCCTTGATTGCAGGTTCAAGGAACACCCGAGTGCCAAGGAACCTGGTACATGGATAGTGGCTGTTCTAGATATATGACAGGAAATAAAAGAAATCAGCCGAATCACTGGGATATGGCCTGGTGATTGGCCATCTCATGGAGGTAAAAAGAATTGCCCTGAGACATGGAAAGTCGTTCCATGTCAACAAAAAGATGTTTAAGGCAAATCTATCAGGCGCTCTGAGGCAAGCGCATGCAAGGAAAGCTGACACCGGCCGAGGTGAGTCGGTGACCCTATTCCGAAGACACAACAGAACCAACCATCGGCTCTCTCTCTCCTAAGTCAATCCAAAAAAAGAGAGAGATGCATGCACTAAGCCAAAGACTCCGCCAGGGATGGCAAAATGACCCGCCCTGATGGGTACCCGCCCTGCCCTACCCATTTGGGCCGCCCTCCCGTGACCCGTGGCGGGGCGGGGCGAGTCTGGGTATCACCTATGCCCCGTGGGTACCCGGCCCGCCCCGCCCCATGCTACTTATTTATTTTTTTAATATATTTAATGTATATTTTATATGTATATTATATAAAATAATATAGTTTTATGTATTTAATATTATATTTAACATATATAATGACAATTTCTATAAACATTATGTATTTATAAGACAAAATATAATATTAAAAATTATTAATAATATAAATTATAAGATAAAAAATATAAAAAAAATCAACACGGGGCGACTCGCCCCCCGTGACCCATGACGGGTCACCCCGCCCGCCAGTGTAGGGTGTAGGGGGGGGCGGTCCGGGTATTGAGATACCCGCCCCGCCCCATTGCCATCCTTACACCTGCCTCAACAACCAAGTCAAAGAAGGCTCATGCCCCTGCTGCCAAGCCAAAAGCACCTGCCCCAGCAGCCGAGATCAAGAAGGACACCTCTAAACCTTCTCCGGTCGTGAAGAACAAACGCTCAGATGTGCCTCGCAAGCCAGCTGCAGCGAAGAAGATAAAGATGGTGGAGCCAAAAACCACCGAGGAAGCTGAGGAGGAAGAAATTCCTTTTGTGAAGACTGAGAGAAGAAGACTTGTTCGCAAGTTTGAGTTGGAGAAAGCTGAGTCTGCCACTCAGCCTGAGAAAGAGACTATTGCAATCCAAGAAGAGCAATCGAAAGAAACTGATGGTGGAAATGCAGTCACCACGAAGATGGAGAAGGAGAAGACTCGATATCGATCGCCAGATCGTAGTAGACCCATTGCTCGAGAGACAATTTGTGGGAAGAGCACGAGAGTGAAACAACCGAGCATAATGAAAAAGAGCTGTCCAATCCCCTCAGACAGATGCAAATGAACCTAAGGAGGAGCATGCTCCACTTGCTACCATTCAGGAAGAAGGATATGATGATGACCTTATGATACTATCTCCTTTCTATCCTGACGTTCAAGAGAGGTTGAGGGAATGGAGAATCTGGAGGTTGAGTTACTCTCGACAGCAATTTGAGCACCTGGAGTTCATAGAAGAAGAAGAGGAGCTCTTAAGCTTCCTGGGAAATATATCTCTCCGCTCCGCCCTTGATCCTAACTTCTGCATGACTATCCTTTGTGAAAAGAAGGAAGAAGAAAAGCAAAGAGCCCTGGAGAAGGCCAAGGCTATTGAGGAGTCAAAGAAGCCCCAAACTTGTTTATTTACTGGTGGGCCTGAACATGCTGTGGAATCAGCTGACAGCAGCGACAGTGACTTAGAGGAGATCGACCCTGCTGTGGCAGCAGAGAAAGCTGAATTCCAGCAAGCCATAACAGAATCGAAAGTGATGCACGAGCAACAATTGCAAGAGGGTCCAGGAGAATCGTCTTTACTATCCTTAGTCCCTGACGTTATGGATGTGGTGCGCAACATAGCCGTCAATATTGCTGCCACCACAACCCCCGTGCACTCAGAAGATGGCACCAAGACCATTGGCGATGAAGCTAAGGATGGTGACGAAGCGGGCACCTTAGCCAAGCCAACTCCAGCAGAAGGTGTTGAGACACCTGCCCCCACGACTGATCACTCAACATGAATAACACCCAAGTCTCAGGTGCAAAGTAACCCCACTACGCTTAACTTAGCTGGTGCGCCAGCTGAGGGGGAAGCTCTCACCACCACAGCCAGGTCGGAGGATGCTGTGGGAGACCAACCTATGCAGTTTGGAGGCGAAGGTGAGAAATAGAATTAACAGCACATTGAAGTTGATGAAGCTCAGACGATTGAGACTGTCTCAGCTGAAACCTCTTCTACACTGAAGACCGATGACATTGCTGAAGCAGCTAAGGCAAAGGATGGAAAGAAGGCAATGGGAGTTGAGACTCCTGGCCCTGAAAGTGCAATCCTAGGTTGAGACTCTGACGGATTCCATTGAAGGCCCTAAGGCAGCTGAGTCTGCTGAAGGGAGATCTGCCCAAGACCCTATTGTGGTTGAGACTGCACACAGGGATGTCGAAGGTCCTCCAATGTTGAGGCTCACGAGGGTGTAGAAGGCTCAAAGGAGGTTGAGACTTCCTTAGGTAAAGAAGTTGTTAATGAGCCTACTCCTCAGATGGAGGTAGCTGATGATGAAGAAGAAATCAACGCCCTTCATGATTCACAGGAACATGTTCATATTGAATTCCTGGAATCTGAAGATGAAGCTGAGTCCACCCCCATTGATGAATCTAATGAGGACATAGCTGAGGATGCTCAAGCCTCTCGGAGTGAAGCAAGTGATAAAGCTGCTATGATGAGATTCGTTTTGTTGATGGGCCACCCCCAATGGCACATCACACTCCGATGACGCTGATGAGTCAGCTGAGGACCAAACTACTCATTAAGAAGCCCCAATTGATACCGAGGAAGCTGTTAAGACAATTTGAGGGTCGATCACCGAGCAGGGCTCACACAATCGCTCAAGTTTGAAACTCAATCGGCTCAAGAGCTAACACATCTACTCCAGATGCCGATAACGCCAAAGCAGCTGAGGCACGTTGAGCTGAAGAATTTCGGAAAGAGAAGAGAAAGGCTCCACAAGCTGAAGATGTGGAAATACCTATTTACCCTGATGAGTTATTCGAGAATCTATTTCCTTTTGAAGCCCGAATTCCCTTTGAAGCCGAATCAGCTGCGGAACAAACCAAGTACATCCACGTCCCAACAAAAGAATGCGGAACTCCAGCTGATACAACAATGGTGCCTATAGGTTTTGATTTTGATGCAGTATGGCCAGAGGATGAGTCCGCTGCGGCAGCTAACTTTCGGAAAGCCTTTAAAGCCATCTGTGCTGAGATCGAGAAAATGGAGCATGGCTTTGCATCGTTGGACTAGAGGCTAGAAAATCGTGATGCCAATATCACTCGAGACATTCGCGGTTGTTAGGAATTTTATTATTTAGATTTTGATGAATGCCATGTAAAACTCAGAATAGAAAGTTGGCACCCCAATTCTTGTTTTAAAATGCATTGTAATAAATAAGTGGCCAAGTGAGTTAAGTCGGCCTACGCCCTAACATGCAAGAAGACAATCAAGACTGAAGGAAGACTCCGCTGCGAGACAATTGAGTATGGCAAAGAAGAGTAGACAGAACTCTATCTTTGGAGAAGCGGTGAGATGATGCGGTGAGTGGAGCATCATCAAGTCAACTCAAGAAAAGCCAAGTCTCAAGTTGAAGTGAGAAGAGTCATCCAATGATTGGAAGTCGACTCTAAGTCGCCTGGGGAAAGCAAGGAAATGCGGTCAAGTCGAGATAATCAGAAAAGAACCGCTACGAAATCAAGAGATTTACTTAAACAAGTAATATCTCCATACCACCTTTCTTGGAGTGCTCATCCCCGAAGCGTGCAAAAGGAATGAACCAATGGGAAGCACCACACCGTGTCGAACTCGAAAAGGTGAAAGAACAATTCATACGAGGAAATGGCAATTCCAAGAACGCAAGCCAAACGATCGCAAAGTGACTTTCAAAAATAAGCCTATCTCTTCAACGGGAAAATTTTTGAAAGTTCACTATAAAAGGCTGAGGAGTTTGGTTGAGAAGAAGTGATACATGCATGACACACATGTGAGATATACAAGCATATTAGAAAAATCGAAACATTCTAAATCCTCAAGCCTACATTACGAAGTACATCAATCCAACACTCACCTGTGAAGGAAAGAGAACTTCATTCGATTGAAGAGGAAACTTTTGAAGAAAAGGGGTCTACATTCCGGAAGGATTGTAGAAAGGTTCAAGGTTGAACCAAGTCTTAAGCTTTTGGAGGGCTTCGTGATCAAATCCAAAGAGCTTGAGCAAGTGAGTCAGTAGTAACAAAGGCTGCCTGCCTGTGAAGAAGCCGAGTCGCATGAGAAGCCAACCGAGTGATCAAGGCATCTCCAGATCGAGTCCCTAAGGATCAAGTCATTTTTGTTGTGATCAAGACTTGTATCCGGACTATTACCACTTTGTAAACCGATCATTACCTAGTGGATTCCTCCGGGAGTTGGAGAAGAGAGGAGTAGAAGAATTACCCCATCTTCGAACCTCTATAAAAACTTCATTGTGTCATTTACATTCCAAAGACTTAAATTCCTGCACTTTTAATCGCTTATATCTCACGATAAATTTGCTATTCATTTGATAATTTATAAGTACTAAATCAAGCTCTAAAATCTTGCTTAATCAAACTTAAGGGTGTTAAGTCTTTGAAAACAAAACCACAGTTGAGTCAAATTATAACCAACAATTTGAGTTACTCCATCAAACTCACCAAATCATTTGGAGAGATTAACTCTTGAGTGACTAATTCGATTGTCCATCAAGGACACAAATTGTGTAGAATCAACTCAGTAGATTTAAAAGGACTAAATCGAAAATTTTGTAAGGTTTATTCAACCCCCCTTCTAAACCTTACACTTACACCCCTTGGGACCTACAAGTGGTATCGAGCGGTTGGTTCATTGAACCCTCCGCACCGGTTCTTGAACTAGATCTCCAAACTTTTCAAAGTCCGCTTTAGTACTTAAACCTTCAAAACTCTTTTTTTATTAAAAAGTCATTATCATGGAAGCAAATTTGACACGCATCCCTATGTTCACTATCGAAGAATTTGATGATTGGAAAATTCGTATGCGAGGCTCATCTATCAAAGCATTACATGATGAGATGTGGATAGTGATAGAAGATGGGCCTCGCAAATATTAAAGGTGAACACAGATGTACGAAGAGTGCGGTGAAGGAGAAGAAGATGTTGCTCCTGCACGGTCATGGTTGAAAAACCAAGAACGAGTGGACAAATGATGACGAGAAAAAAGATACAACCCGACAATGTAGCCAAGGACATCCTTTACAAAACCTTCGACAAAGCCATGTTCAACAAAGTCAAATCATGCAAAACGGCTAAAGAAATGGGACAAGCCGACATTAATTTGTGAAGGCTCGAGAGCAAATCAAAGAAAACAAATTATCAGTGGGTGTCTGAGAAATTTGAGAACTTCAAAATGATATCAGGAGAAAATGGATCAACTAGATGCTCGGTTCACGTAAATCACAAATGAGTCATCGCACTTGGAAAGGAATATGCACAAAAGGAAATGTGTATGAAGATCCTAAAAAGTCTCCCTCGGTGAATGGGAAATGAAGGTCATGGCACCGAGACATTCCATGGACCTATCAAAGACATCCAACCATGAACTATTCTCGGACCTCAAAGCCTACGAGTTCGAAATGAGAAGAAAAGACCGAGGAAGAGACAATTTGTACCCAAAACAAATGCTCTAATTGTTAAAGATGGGAAGAGAGCCGAGGTTAAAGAAGTCATTGACCCCGGAAGAAATAGCCCCGATGGTTAAAGGTTCAACAAGTTCTTTAATAAGAACTACAAGAGAGGAAAGGGTGAATCTTCCGGAAGACACACTCTCCTCCAAATCAGGGAAGATAGGCCAACCAAGAGAACAAATCATATAAAAGTTGAGTATCAAAGGGCCGACAATCCAAGAATGGAAAGAGTCGATCAAAAGGTTGAATATCTATCTTTGGAATGTAGACAACCAGGTCACTATGCCATTGATCGCCCATATCCCGTAGTCAACAAATACGGGGATGAAGAAGAAAGGAAGGTCTTGAGAGAAAGAAGACAAGAAAAGAAAAAGGCAATGATGGTCTGCAGAGATCGGCCGAGACAACTAAGTCAAGAGAGACGGTGACTCGAGAGCAAATGAAGCCGACTACTCAAGTGACTCGAAGAGGAAGCCTTGATCCGCTTGATGGCCAAAGAACAAGATCAACTCGACCAAGAAGATGAGGTACAATCTAACTTAACAAACTCGGACACTAGTGATAGTGACTGTGACACACACACTTCATCACCCACTGATCTTTATGATTCATTAGGCAAAATGATGAAAGATTTTGAACACATCAAATCCTCACACACACTGTTAAATGAGGAAAACAGCCTACTCAAGAGTCAAAACTCAAAGCTGACTAAGGAGCTGAGTACTCTAAGTCTAATAGCTGATGAGAATGAAAGTTTAAAGGCTGAAAATGCTAAATTAGTAGCAGAAATTACTGCTATAGAAAAGAGGGAGAATGACCTCAAGAATGTTATTGCCTCATTCACTAAGGCATCTAAATCATTGGATGATCTTATTATGAGTCAAAAAGAATATGGAGACAAGACAGGGCTTAGGATTTAATTCCTCTGTGCTATGTCAAACCTCAAAAGTAATTTTGGAAAAAGGATCTTCAAGTCATGAAGAGTCTGAAAAATCCAAAACTCTAAATGTTGCACACACATTCAATCAAAAGTACCATAACAAGCAAACTGGCCTTGGTTACAAAGGAAAAGGAAAACGGCCGATTGAGTATCTTTGAAAGGATACCGGTGAGAAGAGATTCAGTGAGTCCTCAAAGAAACTCCAAACAGAAAATACTCTGTAAAGAAAAAGCAGAGCTACCAAAAACCCGGAAAATCCATAGAAGAAATATATATGATGGGAATGGTAGAAAATATCCAAGCCAAGTGATTGGAATAATGTGAACTATCAAAGATAGACTTATGGAATATAAGCCCAAATGGCAAAGGCACAGAACTCAAAGAAAGGCCATTCCAAAAGCATAAGAGCTTTTATCAAAGACACATATGCACCTAGGCACTACACTCAAAGACACCACAATTACCCAAAGAAGGCAATTGCTAAAACACATATGCAGCATATCTAGACAAAAAGAGACAATTTGTATGAACTTAGAATCCCCAAGCAATTTGCGAGAATTAATTATGATTATGGCATCGATAGATGGCAACCCCTTAGAGTCAAATCATTTGGCTATAAGTTGGTTGGATCATCTTACAATTCTAACCCCTCGGGACCCGGACAAGTATGGGTACCTAAAACTTAATTTCCTTGATTGCGGAGTTCAAGGAGCAGTGAGTGCCAAGGAACCTGGTACATGGATAGTGGTCATTCCCGGACACATGACAGAAACAAGAAAACCTGTCAAAATTCAAGGAAGTCAAAGGAGCAAAAGTCATATTCGGTGGAAATGAAGCTCCTGGTGAAATAAGAGGCATTGGATCCATCAAGAGGAATGGATTAGAAATTACAGATGTTGCATATGTTGAAGGACTCAACTTCAACTTATCGAGCATCACCAACTCTGTGACAAGGGCTACAATGTTGGATTCAACATGGGTATATGCCAAATCAAAGATGTCGAATCAAATGAAGTTGTCTTTGCAAGGATGTAGACAGAGAAAAATATGTATGTAGTGGATTGGTCAACCGCAACACCCAACACCGTCTACTAGCAAAGAGCACAAATTGAATCAAGTTGGCCGTGGCACAAAAAAGCCGAGTGAATTTCAAAACAATTAACAAGTCGGCAAGAAGTCATCTTGTAGAAGGACTTCGGACTCGAAAAGATACAAGAAGGAGAATATTTGTGACGCATGTCGAAGGAAAACAAATCAAGTCGTCATTCAAAGAAAAGACATGCCCATCCTCAACAAGAATATTGCATCGCTTCATATGGATCTATTTGAGTGGAACCAATAAAGATAAGTGGAAAGAAATACACCTTGGTGGTAGTAGATGACTACTCAAGATATACATGGACAATATTCATGTGCAAGAAGAAAGAAACTCTACAAAAACTACCACGGTGATGAAGAGGATTCAAAATGAGAAGAGTCAAACCATTATCAAAATAAGATCAGATAGAGGAACCGAGTTTGTCAATGGAATAATAACTCGATCGCATTGAGAATGGTATTGGTCATGAACTATCGCCAGACAAAGGACTCCACAGCAGAATGGAGTTGCGAGAAAGAAGAGAACAGAACCCTCAAAGAAGAAGAAGGACCATGTTAGTCAAGCGGGGTTACCAAAAAGATTTTGGGTCAAGCAATCAACACCGCTTGCTACACCCAAAACAGGATGTATGATAAATAGACGGTGACAAAGACTCCTATGAGATCCGGAGGTGGAAGAAAACCAAATGTGGCATATTTGAGAATATTTGGATGTAAATGCTTCATCCACAACAATGACAAAGACAACCTAATGGCTTTTGATGCTAAAGTGATGAAGGTATCTTCTTAGGATACTCGGTGAAAGCAAAGCCTACAGGGTACTCAACAAAAGAACTATGGTTACGGAAGAATCCATTCATGTAGTATTTGATGAGCCAAATGTAAATGGAAAAGACATTGAAGAGTCGGTGATAAGTGAATCATCCAACCATACGTAAGAGTCCCTATCTTTCAAGTCGGAATTTGGAATTATCAATTGAAGAAGATGAGATAGTGAATCTCTAAGCAATTTGGAAAATTTGCGGCTAAGTGATTACGAGAGAGTGACCACAACAACACGATTTTGCAAGTCGATCAATCCCGGCTAACTTACTCCAACTCCGATGTAAGATGGGCCGAGAGACCATCCACTTAACTTGTCATTGGAGATATAAAAGAAGGTGTCAAAACAAGATCCGAGAACTCAACAAGAAGCCATGTTCACATGCTTCATCTCACAAATAGAACCCAAAGACGTGTCACAAGCTTTGGACGACACACATTGGATTCAAGCTATGCAAGATGAGCTAAATCAGTTTGAAAGAAATAAAGTGTGGGAATTAGTGCAAAGACCCATACATCAAAATGTTATAGGCACCAAATGGGTGTTCAGAAATAAGATGAACGAGGAAGGTTCTGTGGTAAGAAACAAAGCAAGATTAGTAGCTAAAGGATATTGCCAAGAAGAAGGGATAGATTTTGATGAAACATTTGCCCCTGTAGCAAGATTGGAAGCTATAAGGATGTTTCTTGCCTATGCAGTTCACAAGGATTTCATTGTATATCAGATGGATGTAAAAAGTGCATTCCTAAATGGTGTATTGGAAGAAGAAGTGTATGTTGAACAACCTCCAGGATTTGAGCAGAAGACTCTTGGAGACAAGGTATACAAACTCAAGAAAGCTCTATATGGATTGAAACAGGCACCCAGAGCATGGTATGACACTTTGTCACAATTCCTAACCAAAAATGGATTCACAAAAGGAAAAGTAGATAGAACACTTTTCAGAATTCAAGACAAAAAGAGTATACTGCTTGTTCAAATATATGTGGATGACATCATTTTTGGATCCACAAACAAAGAGCTGTGCGAAAAGTTTTCAAACCTCATGCAAAGTAAATTTGAAATGAGCATGATGGGAGAACTGACATTCTTCCTTGGACTCCAAGTGAAACAGCTGAAGGATGGAACCTTCATAAGTCAAACAAAATACACCAGAGATTTAATGAAGAAGTTTGGTATGGAAGAGAAGTCTTCTGTAAAAATACCAATGAACACATCAGTCAAAATGGACATGGATGCAGATGGCAAGCCTGTAGATCAAACAAGATACAAAGCACTTATTGGATCATTGCTCTATCTCACAAAGAAGCAGCAGACATCACCTTTGTGTAGGCGTATGTGCAAGATTTCAATCTGCTCCAAAAGAGATCCATATGACAGCAGCTAAGAGAATATTGAGATACTTGAAAGGAAGCCAAGAAGTAGGCCTATGGTATCCAAAGGAAGGTGGATTCAAGCTAATTGGCTATTGATTCTGACTATCTTTGGATGCAGAGTGGACAGGAAGAGCACTTGAGGCACATGTCAAATGCTAGAAACAGTGATTTCTGGTTTAGCAAGAAGCAAAATTCAATAGCCACCTCTACTCTGGAGGCAGAATACATAGCTGCGGGCAGCTGTTGTGCCCAAGTCCTATGGATGAGACAGCAGCTGAGAGACTATGAAGTTGAGGAAAAAGAAATTCCAATCATGTGTGATAACACAAGTGCAATTGCCATTACTCAAAATCCTGTATTGCACTCAAGAACAAAGCATATCGATGTCGATATCATTTCATAAGAGATCACGTTGAAAAGAAGGATATCATCTTGGAATATATCTCAACTGATAAACAATTGGCTGACATCTTCACAAAACCATTATGTGAGTCAAGATTTGAAGAACTCAAACATGAGTTAGGGTTAATTGGTGGTGACACTTCAGAAAAATCAAAGAAAAGAAATGGAACACAAAAAGGGAAAAAGTTTGAACTCATAAATCAGCATTTAGTCAGATCGGAAAAAGACCTTACACCGAGTCGGTGATATTTGAGTCACTAAGAGAACTGTGAGAAGAAAGAGTTAAATCGGCTAAGGGATAATTCGAGTCACTTATGAGCAAAGTGACAAAAACGCATGTCGTTTTGACTAAGCGGGAATGTTTTAAGGAATACGTCAAAGATAATGATGATGTGTACAGACATAAAGCGCGCACACCAAGCTTATGATTGGATATAAATCTTTCGCGCATTAAATACGAGACATTAAATGCTAAATAGGCATGCAAAATCCAAGCCGTTGATTTCGATCACATTTCAAAAACCACCCACACGTCCTTTCATAAACCATATTTAAACCATTTTCATCTGTTTCTCTCTCACACTTCTAAAAAACTGTTCATTTCTCTCTCTCAAAAGCAAAGGCAAAGTTCTCTCGAAATCCTATCTATCTTCAAAACAATTTCTGAGTTTTTCTTCGATACAATCCTGAAAAATGGCACCAACATATGACTTTACCAAGTTAGGAAAGCAAATCCACACCGGCTCTACGGTGGATTTCGACGGAATGGTGAAACAGGGGTCCGACGACACCCTAGTGAAGAAAATTACTGAAAAGTTATAAACGTCCGGTCTGAAACTGTTTCTGACGTTAGAATACTCGATGACATATGTGGAGGAAGTCGCACAATTCTACGTGAATGCTGAGATTCACGATGAAGGAATCAAGTCATCTATTCACGGAAAGCAGCTGACTATCTCGCCAAAGATTTGGCGAACATTGCTCACTACTGCCAGAGGAGCATCGAGATTAACGGCCGATGTAAACCTGGCCGATGCTTGGAAAGAAATATCAAGCGACTTTCTTTGATAAAATAGTGTATACAAACAAAAAAGAGATTGAAGGAGGATTATCACAAGTTGTTGGACATAGTTGCCAAATGTATCGATATCAAGTTTGCGGCTTTGACCAATGTCAAGGCAAAGCCGATTGTAATGGCTACAATCATCGAAGAAAAGAAGATAAATCGGGCTGAGTTTGTCTATGCAGACTCTGCCGAGCGTGGGGAACAAATCCTTCAAGGAAGATGGCTCATTTGGAGGATCCCAGGATATGGCCTAGTGATTGGCCGACTAATGGAGGTGAAAGGAGTCCCTCTTAGACATGGGAAAGCATTCCATGTTAACAAGAGGATGTTTAGAGCAAATCTCTCCGGCGCGCACATAAGAGAGCTTATGCAAGAGAGCGACACAAGTGAGGGGGAATCGGTGACCGGAAGATACAAAATTGCTTTCCTCCCAAAGAAGAAGAAAAGCGCCCTGCTTGCAAGCTAAGAAGATCACGCCCCGCAGCAAAGAAAACAAACATGCTCCCCGCCCCTGCAGAGAGTCACCGCCCAAAGGCGGCGTGTCTCCCGCCCTGCAGTTAGCCGGGTCGAGAAGGACTCACAAATACCTTCTCCGATCGTCAAAAAAGAGGTGAACCGAGAAGCCACGACGGCCGCTCCTCGAAAAAGACACCAAAGACGGCCCCGGCCGCCCAAGACTCAGAGGACAATCTCTCGAACCGAGTAAATCCCTCCGGTACAAACTAGGAGACGGAGACGAATTATCAAGCGCTCCGAGCTTGAGAAACCGGGCCGAGTCAGCCACTCAGTGGAGCAGATACCGGAGATCACGGGGCGAAGTAGAGTCTCCCGATGTAATTGATGCAACAACCAAGTCTCGCCAAGGCGATCAGAGAGGCAACGAAGAAGACATGTTGTAGTCCACACAAATTTTGAAACACAGAAGTTAAGTGCTAAAGCGGATAGTGATGTAATGATCCTATCTCCACCTTACCCGGACATCCAAAATCGTCTGCGTGAGTGGAGGAAATGGAAGTTGAGTCGATCCAGGAACAGTTCCAACGGCTTTGAGTTCATAGAAGAAGAGGAAGCGTGAGCTTCCTTCGATCGACCATCGTACTCCCAAAGATCTGGATGAAGACAAGCGCATGGACATCCTGCGAGATCTACAAGGAAAGGGAAAAGAAAAAAAGTCGAGGAAGCCGAGGCACGTGAGAAGGCCAAGATCATCGCCCTATCTCGGCACCACGTAACACACACATCCTCTCCTTGATGTCTTCCGACAGTGATGAGGATCGAAAGCTAGCTCTTTGCCGCCACGTAAGAGTTGCAAATGCAAAGCAAAGCATCGCACGAATCAAGAATCCTTCACGAACAACGATCGATGGAGGGACCAGGAGAGTCCTCGAACACGGTGAAATTGATCCCATGGGAGTGGTTCAAGAAATCGCCAATGTTGTTCTTTGCCACCACTTCCGACTCACTCGAAAAAGAAGGCAATAAGGAGATGGCGATGAAAGCGGGATAGTGGGGACCCCGGTCGAGCCAACCCCTATTGAAGGTGTGCTACCACCTACCCCAACGGCCGAACAATCAATCAAAACAGCCGGGAGTTTGGAGACAAGTGACCCCATTACAAGTCACTCGGTGGTGCGCCCGGTGAGGGGAAACTCCCTCCACCGCGGCAAGGTCGGAGGATGTTGCAGATGACTCCACAACGAATCAAGGAGGCGAAGTAGAGAAAATACAAACACAAGAGGAACAACAAGTTGCCATCAACGAAGCTTAGACGATTGAGACTGTCATCTCGGTGAGGTGCCAACCGCTCCGAAAGCTAATGACGCCGATGCGATCGAAGCACGAGGAAGGAATGAATACGGGAGTTAACACTGGGCGATGAAAGTGCAATCCATGGGGTTGAGACTCAAATGGATGCCACTGTAGAAGACCCTAAGACAGGTGACATGTCGAAAGGGAGGACCAAGGCCTCGCAGCAGAAAGAGAGAGCTGGAGGTAATGAAGGCCCACGGGAGGTTGAGACTTCCAGGGTAAAGAAGTCAAGTAGAGAACATCCCTCCCGCTATCATCGACCCATCCGAGAAGGAGATAAGCGCACTTCATGATTCCCAGGAAAATCTCGATGTAACCTTTCGGGATCGAGAAGGCGAAGAAGAAGGTCGAGTCATCCCCGTGATAGATCCAAAAGACTCACGGTGCGGATGTTCCAAGCACGAGCAAGTCCGATCCCAAGACTACTCATCAAACCTTTAACTTTGATGATGAGCCACCAATGGAAATCTCATCATCGTCCGATGACGCAACCCGATAAGGCCGAGGACCGTCTACTCAAATGGAAAAATCAGTGAGACCAATGAAGTCATGTTGAGACAAGTGAGGCTCAAGAAACCGGGACCACTTCACAACAAGACCCGGTGAACAAGAGTCCATCGCAGCTCCTCAAGCTGCAGCAGCAGAATCGATTCCCAAAAGAACCGCGCGCACCACTCATCATCGAATGCATCCCGATTGGCGGTGATGAATCCTTCGTAGAGTCCTTTCCTTTTTCACCGGAGATACCTAGGAACTCCACGAAGAGTCGAAAACGAACAAGCACGCTATCACGCACCAGCCTCCTGTTTTTCACTTAGGCACCATTGTTCGGTGATTTTGATTTTTGATTTTGACTGCATGGCCATCACCGCAATGAAGAATCAAATTGAAGTTCGAGAAGTGTTCAAAGCACTATTTGCCGAGGTTGAACGGATGGAGAGGCATCAGCCTCTTTGGATATGCGACTAGACAACAGAGATGCCAATCTCTCGCCGACTTAAGAGGCATAACTTGATCCGGATCGGGAATGGTGGCAACAAAGAAGAAACAATGCGTGTAGAACAAGTGAGATACTTCAGACATTGTTCAACAAGCCTTGGTATGGAGAGCCGAAAATGCCGATGCAAAACGGTTGAGAGAACATATTGAGCATATGCATGAAGCTCACTCGCCGAGATAAAGCTGCGTGAGCAAAATACAAATGATCCGGTGGTTGGAAGAACACATGACAAGAAAATTCAGCCTTCTCATGGCCGAGATGAAGCCGATTTCAGCAGAATCCAACGCTACTCGATCCAATTCGTCGTGCCGCATACAACGCAGCGGACTCGGGCGTAACTCGACCATCGAAGACTCGACTTCATGCTTGCCAAGATATGTTCCCGGGGTTCCTCTATCCTTTGATGATGCCAAAAAGGGGGAAGAGGAATACCTTAAAGAAGCGCTAAAATCAAGCCGAGAAGAAAGGAGCGGTGAGAAGGGAAAATCGGTGAGGAAGTGTTAAAAAGAAGAAAGGAAAATCACTGAGGGGGAAGGATCAAAAGATATGACCTTGATGATTGCACAAACCCCTCAACAGGGTCCACATCACGGTGACATTATCAAAGAACAAACTCCCGTGACTCGCCACTCCAACACTCTGCTTTGTATCTATGGCCGAGAAGAGAAAAACAATTGAAGCAGGGATGAAGGAAGTGGAAGGAAGAATGGATGCCAGGGTTATGAACATCTTGAAAGAACATGGAGGCATTCCAAAGAGAGCGAGAGACACTTATGCCATTTCGGATGTCGGGGACAGAGTCACGATCGGTGACGAATTCAAAACGCTCGAATCGAAGGATACTTTGCAAATATGTCTATGGCTCAAGCTTGGGACTTTATCTTGGGAAAAGGGTCTCACATTATGTGAAGAAGGCGACATGCATGCGGACTCTACCGATCCCACTCTGCTGGTCACTCTCTTGGTCACTCACCATTTGGGAAGAAGACCCCAAGACAATATACGCCTGAGGTAGAGAGAGAAAGCGATAGCGGAGGAAGAAGCTTGAGACCAGGCCTCGCCCAAGAATATTGAGTATGTAGATCCGGGAAAGAAAGGAGGGATCTCGGGCTGGGCTTGACCAAGTGGCAAATTTGCGAGTGGCTAAAAGTAACGCCGAGTATGCAAAAAGATTAGAAGAAGAAAACAAGAGACAAACTCATTTTGTGGGAGGAAAGACAGAAAGATTAAGAAGAGATGAAGCCGCCAGAGAGCATATGAGAAGAAAAAAGAAGGCGGTGACGACGAGAAAAAAAAGAGAAGAAAGAAGAAGATCCGATCAAGATGAAAGAAGGAGACAACGAAGGAGATGAAGTGTTTGCCCAACCCTTCGTGTATTTTATCATGTAAATACATACAATGTAAGTCTTCTCGTAATAAAGCTATAAATTCTTTATTTTCAAGTATAGACAAATATGTGCTCGATACACCTTGTAAATGTGATTGTGTAAAAGAACATGAATGATATGATCAATAAAAAGATCTATTCCCGCTCATACATTCTATGTCAATACACTATCCGTATGTATCTTTTTGTTTGCATTTTTGAATGGTTTAAGTTTTGGCATCATCAAAAAGGGGAAATTGTTAGGAATTTTATTATTTAGATTTTGATGAATGCCATGTAAAACTCGAGAATAGAAAGTTGGCACCCCAATTCTTGTTTTAAAATGCATTGTAATAAATAGAGCCGCCAAGGTGAGTTAAGTCGGCCTACGCCCTAACATGCAAGAAGACAATCAAGACTGAAGGAAGACTCCGCGAGAGCATTTGAGTATGGCAAAGAAGAGTAGACAGGGGAACTCTATTGGAGAAGCGGTGAGATGCACGGTGAGTGGAGCATCGATCAAGTCAACTCAAGAAAAGCCAAGTCTCAAGTTGAAGTGATGGAAGAGTCATCCAATGATTGGAAGTCGACTCTAAGTCGCCTTGGGAAAGCAAGGAAATGTAGTCAAGTCGAGATAATCGTAAAAAGAACCGTTGACGAGTAAATCAAGAGATTTACTTAAACAAGTAATATCTCCATACCACCTTTCTGAGTGCTCGGTCCCGAAGCGTGCAAAAGGAATGAACCAATGGGAAGCACCACACCGTGTCGAACTCGAAAAGGTGAAAGAACAATTCATACGAGGAAATGGCAATTCCAAGAAGCGCAAGCCAACGATCGCAAAGTGACTTTCAAAAATAAGCCTATCTCTTCAACGGGCAAATTTTTGAAAGTTCACTATAAAAGGCCGAGGAGTTTGGTTGAGAAGAAGTGATACATGCATGACACACATGTGAGATATACAAGCATATTAGAAAAATGAAACATTCTCAATCCTCAAGCCTACATTACGAAGTACATCAATCCAACACTCACTGTGAAGGAAAGAGAACTTCATTCAGTTGAAGAGAAACTTTTGAAGAAAGGGGTCTACATTCCGGGAAGGATTGTAGAAAGGTTCAAGGTTGAACCAAGTCTTAAGCTTTTGGAGGGCTTCGTGATCAAATCCAAAGAGCTTGAGCAAGTGAGTTGTAGTAACAAAGGCATTTGCGCCCTGTGAAGAAGTCGAGTCGACGAGCTTGGTGAGTGATCAAGGCATCTCGATCGAGTCCTTAAGGATCAAGTCATTTGTTGTGATCAAGACTTGTATCCGGACTGTTACCACTTTGTAAACCGATCATTACCTAGTGGATTCCTCCAGAGTTGGAGAAGAGGTGAGTAGAAGAATTACCCCATCTTCGAACCTCTATAAAAACTTCATTGTGTCATTTACATTCCAAAGACTTAAATTCTCGCACTTTTAATCGCTTATATCTCTGTGATAAATTTTCTATTCATTTGATAATTTATAAGTACTAAATCAAGCTCTAAAATCTTGCTTAATCAAACTTAAGGGTGTTAAGTCTTCCGTGAAAACAAAACCACGGTTGAGTCAAATTATAACCAACAATCGAGTTACTCCATCATCAGCTCAAGTTGAAGATCATTTGAGAGATTAACTCTTGAGTGATTAATTCGATTTGTCCATCAAGGACACAAATTGTGTAGAATCAACTCTGTAGATTTAAAAGGACTAAATCGAAAATTTTGTAAGGTTTATTCAACCCCCCTTCTAAACCTTACACTTACACCCCTTGGGACCTACAGCGGTGTTGTTCTAAGAATTCGAGAATGGGTTGGACAAACATTGGCTTTGAGACGAGAGCAGGTCTGCTACTTTAAGTCTCTATTCACAGAATTGTTGGTCTGGAGCTCCGATAATCTCAAGTTCCAGCATAGGCAAAGGGACAACATTATAAGGATAGACGAGTCTCATAAATCAGATATGGAGTTGCTCAAACTGCAGCACAAGAATGAAATTACTAGATTGGAGACCGACATGAGTCAGGAGATTCAGGTTCTCCAAATAGAGATGAAGCTGATGGCAGTAGAGTCGAAAGTTATGCGGTCTGAGTTCCAAACAGCTTACTCTAAGTCACATGATGCAAAAAACAGCAGACTCGACTTTATCTTGAGTGGTATGTTCCCTGGCCTAACTCTACCTTTTGGTGATGATGCCAAAAAGAGGGAAGAGGAAGCCGTGAGGGAACTGAAGGAAGGGCCTGGGAGTCATAAGGAAGGAGAGCAAGGGGAAGCAACTAAGGGGGAAGAAAGTTCAGTGAAAAATCCCCATCTGAAATTATGTTTGCCAAAACCCCTCATCAAGGAGAAGTCACAGCCTCACTTCTCAGTAAACTACCAAAAGAGCTGAGTTTAGAAGAGAAAATTGAGATGGCAGTCAAGGAATCAAGAAAAGCCATTGAAACTGAGTTTGAAAAAGTAGCTGAGAAGCACAGTGACCGCATTAAGGAAATCAGAACAAGGTATGATGGTCCCCCAGCAGGATTATTGAAGGATTCCCCAGCAGTCAAACCTCCAAGAGAAATCACAATGACTGATGCAGGATCTGAGCCAAGATCTCTAGAGGAGTTTCAAACTCTAGATGCAGAAGGTTACTTCAAGAACTTGACTCTACCACAGGCGTAGGACTTGTACTGGGAGAAGGGCCTTGGTATGTGTAAATCAGTTGATAGGCAGCAGAGTTCCAGTAGTCACTCAGCTAGAAAAGCACCAGTACAATACACTCCCAGAGGAGGAGCTGAGTCAACTAGAGGGAGGAGAAGGTCTGGAAGTAGTGGAAGAGGAAGAGGGACTCCACCACAACCGAGACCAAAGGACATAAAATACAGTAATCCACATAAGAAGGGATTAAATTACTGGTGGGTATGATCATCTTGCAAACCTTGAAGTACATCGCAAAAATGAGGAGGCAAGAAGAAGAAAATGAAAGAGTCACGCATGAATGGGGGGAGAGGCAGCGTAGGGATGACCCTGCTGCTAAGCGTGCTTATGAGAAGAAGAAGAAATAAGAAGAAGAGAGGAAAAGGAGAAAAGCAGAGGAAGACAGAAGAAGAGATGAAGATGAAGAGAGAAGAAGGAAACAACAAGGCGTTGAAGACGGCTGTAACCCCTTCATGCATTTTACTTTACTGTAAATACACAACTGTAAGTATTTTGTAATCTTATAATGCTCTGATACCTTTTGTAACAGCTTTGCCTTGATACATGTTGTAATTCAAATGTATGTATAAACTCTGATACAGTGTATAGAGTATATGTTGTAAACAGCTTTGTAAAGGACAATAATGATATGATCAATAAAATTGACATATTCAACTCATACATTCTTTGTTTCCGCACTACTTGTGTTTGTTGTTATTTGTACTTAAGTTTTGGCATCATCAAAAGGGGGAAATTATTAGGAAATTTATTATTAGATTTTGATGATACCATATAAAACTTAGAATAGAAAGTTCGCACCCCATTTTTCTCGAATTTCTATTTTGTAATAGATAGGACTGCATGAGCTGAGTAAAGTCAGCTATGCTGATGAATGCAAAAAGTCAACTGAAGACTGAAGTGAAGACCCAGTTGTGTGTCCGTGAGCATAGTCAAGATAGAAGACAAAGTCTCGACTGAAGGAGATTCAGCTGAGGAACAGCTGTGTAAAGATTGAAGAAGTAACAGTCCAGAAAGAGCCAAGTCTACCAGTTGAACTGACAATTGAGTCTTTCCTAAAAGGTAGGAGTAGACTCAAGTCAAAGGGGTAAAGGCATTTGTCAAGTCAAGTCGACTGATATTAATATGTTGCACAAAAGTTAAGGATATTACTCAATATAGTAATAAGTCCAAGCTGCCATGTCTTAAAGTGTTTGTCCCAGAAACGTGCAAAAAGAATAAACGAATGGGAAGCACTGAAGCTTGTGTCAAGACCTAAAAGTTGCAGAGCTATTTAATGCGAGGAAAGGTCACCATCGCAATGCTGCAAGTCAAGAAAAGATAAGCCAACAAACAAGAAAGTGTCATTTGAAATAACATATCTCTTCAACGGGCAAATTTTCAAATGACCACTATAAAAGGCTGAGGAAGCAAGAGAGAAAGGTACAAGAGACCAAGCATTAAAAGCAATTCAAAGCAAGCAATACCTGCAAACATTCTCTCTAGCTTATCAAGAAATACCTCAAGCCTAAAACTCGAAGGAACTCAATCCAACACACGCTGTGAAGGAAAGAATACTTCAACCAGTTGAAGAGGAAAAAGTTTTAAAGAACAAAAGGGGTCTACTCTCCAAGATTGAAGGAGATGTAGTAAGGTTCAAGGTCGAACTAGAAGGTTCAAGCTCGTTGGAAGGCTGTGTGATCAATTCCAAGGGTTTGGAGGGAGTTGAAGTAGCAAGGCAACTGTCTTGTGAAGAAGCTGAGTCGCAGGAGAAGCCAGTTGTGTGATCAAGGCTATCTCAAGACTGAGAACTACTTTGTAACCTGATATATTTCTTAGTGGATTCCTCCAGGAGTTGGAGAAGAGTGGATTAGAGGAATTACCCCATCCTCGAACCACTATAAAATTTACTTGTTATTTACTTACATCACTTTACTTTCCTGCATATATCTATAATTGTTGTTTAAGTTAAATTGCCAACCCAACTGATAATAACATTGCTAAGAACAAGTGTTAAAAACAAGTTTAAAATTTACAAGGGTGTTAAGTCTTCCGCTGTATAAAACCAAATCAACTAAAAAGTTAAGTGTTTAGCGCGACGATCTAAGTTATACTATCAACTCGTCACCGAAATACATTAAGTGGGTAACTTTGTTGAAGTAAGCCAACCTAGCTGTCCCCAAGGACTTAGCTGATTTGAGTCAACTCTGTTGAAATATTTTAAAAGGACTAAATTGCAAAAGTTGGTAAGGTTTATTCAACCCCCCCTTCTAAACCTTACACCACACCCCTTGGGACCTACAAAAACAAAATAAGCTGTAAACTTAAGCTAAAGGCTTAGCTTTTATAATATAGCTTAAAAGCTATAGAACTTAAAAACTCTCCCTGTCAATAGAAATCATTAGAATCGCAGATCAACATTTTTAATGAGTTATTTAAAAACAAAATACCGTTTATCAAAAAGCTCTAGCTTTTTCAAACCAACTTTATTTACTAAAGAGCTTTTTCTGTGAGCTTTTTCTAGCTCTTTCACTTTACCAAAGTAATATGAACTCATGAAATCTTCTCTCCCTTTGGAATCATCAAAAATACCATTAGCATGAATTAAACATCATAAATAAATATCAAAGTCGCGTATAAGAACGTAAAAACACGTCAATATCCAAAAGACTTAAAAAACATAAGAGTTTGAAAAGACAAAAAACTAAAGAAAACAAAGAGATCATTCTTTGTCGGATGAGAAGCAAGCGGTAGGGAGGAGATCCTTGATAAACTTCTTGAGTTTTCTTACCAACTTTTTCAGTTTTGTGTTTTCTTGCTTGAGCTCTTCATGGCTTTGCTTGAATACTACATGACTTTGCTTAAGAGCATCAAGTTTGGATTGATATCTATCGGTAAACTCCTCGAATTGATCATAAAGTTCATGCAGGCTATCATTACCATTATGATCACTGGCACCTGTATTACCTTCCGAATCGATGTGATCACCACCTGCCGCCAACCTTTCCACTTCGGCGTCATCAAAAATATCATCGGGAGAATGAGAGGAAGAGGCTTGAGGTTGATCTTTTCCCGATTTCGTAGGACGTCTTACCATATTCCTATGCATCCGAAGCATTTGTTGAATGTTGTCATTATCAGAGTCATTTTGAATCACTTCAGAGTTTAAACGAGAGGAAGCCCGGATTGGAAAATAAGCTTAAAAATTAAATTACCCAATGCAAATTGCTTCGTCCCCAAAGTAACCGCTTCAACCAAACACTGTATAAAAACCAACCCATAATTCACCAATTCTCCCTTCTTGATCTTATAGGTCAAGAAATAATCCATAAGGCTCGGCAATTTCACAGATCTCCCACATACACAATACAACACAATAAGAGATATAATGCGTAATTCATCCGTCATAGATAGTGTGGTAAAAGTCGGCATGACTCCCAAAAATATTTTGACCTCGTTTAAGGATACCACGAGTTTATCATTATCCCAATGAGAACAAGCAATATAATCCCATTCGCCTTCCCAAACACCCAACAACCGACAAATTTCATTTGGCGTCGAACGAAAATGATGCCATTTCACAAAAAAATTTAATGCCACGGGCTTATTACCAAATTCATACTCAATCCACATATTCGCATAGAAATGTCTAATCACTTCATCATCATACATCACAAAAGGATGCTCCCATAAATACATCCATCCGTGAGTCACAAAATAATCCCGAATAGTGGGAAATTCGTTCGAAAATGTACCAAAACGGCAATTGGGAAATAATTATTTCCCAATTCTAAATCATCAAAATATTTTTCCGCAAATTTATGAATAAATATCAATTAGTTTGCATGAGTAGGAGCTTGAGATAGTAGGGATTTCTTACTTTTCACCCATTTGACATTTTCCTTCAAGATAGTGCCCCAAAGTTCGATAATTTGAGCCCGGTTGAGTTGGAGATTTGGATTTCCGGCTTGTCCATCTCCCGTTAGGTTGCCCTTATTTCGCGTTATTTCGACGCGAATTGTCAAGAAGAAGACGAACCCTCTCTGGCTCTTCTTCGATTAGGGTTCGAATTTGAACTGGTAAGTTCCTTTGGGGGTGCCATAATAATGAAATTCTCACAAAAACAAGTAGATTCGCAACAAGAATCACCAAATTTGATGAAATATTGGGAGAATTGTAAGAAATATAGAGGTTTAACACTTACGGTTTGAAGGAAGGGGAGAAAAGAATCCTGTGAAAAAATAAGAACAGATTCATTTTAACCTTTCTGATAAGGCAGGGCGACCAGTCGCTCTATGGGGGTGATCGGTATATGAACAGGGCGACTGGTCGCTCCCTGGGGCGACTTGTACTTATTTAGTCCGTTCTGATTCTGAGTTATGAAAATTTGATTTTTCACCCCAAAACTTTTTGATGATAATAAAATGCTCAAAATATAAATATTGACTTTATCCGATATGCATTATGCCTAAACGAGCTCAAATTGAGTTAAAAGACTCGACGAGTAACAATTTTATAAAAATATCTGCGAGTTGATTTTGAGACAGAACAAAGCACATCTCAATTTTTTATTTTGAAAGACAAACCCTTAAAAAATAATGTCGAACCTCAATATGTTTGGTTCAATTGTGATGAACCGGATTTTGAGAAATATATATAGCGGACATATCGTCACAAAAAATAGGAACATTTTCAAAGGAAAATTTATAATCTGCTAAGGTTTGTGTCATCCAAAGTAATTGTGTACAACAAAAAGCCATGGAAATATATTCAGCTTCGGCCGTAGATAAAGATACACAATTTTGCTTTTTTGAAAATCACGAAACTAGGCAATCGCCTGAAAATTGACATGAGTCGGATGTACTTTTACGATCATCAATATTACCGGTTGTAGGTCCCAAGGGGTGTGAGTGTAAGGTTTAGAAGAGGGGGTTGAATAAACCTTACCAACTTTTCGAAATATAGTCTTTTTAACAAATATTCAGAGTTAATTTCACAACTAAGTCCTTGATGGACAACTAAGTTAGTTAACCAGCAGAGTTAGCCACTCAACGCACTGATCGAGCTGTTGATGGAATAACTCAGCTGCTTAGTCTTATACTTAACTTGGCTGTGATGAGATTTTCAGCGGAAGACTTAACACCCTTGAATTTGGTTTAAGTTTGTTTTAACACTTGATTTTAGCACTTTGTTAATTATCAGTTGAATGCAAATTATCGTGAGATATAATGTAATATGCGTAAATGAAATGCTGAAATGTAAATGACACAATAAATTTTATAGAGGTTCAAGATGGGGTAATTCTTCTACTCCTCTCTTCTCCAACTCTGGAGGAATCCACTAAGTATTGATCGTAGTACAAAGTGGTTAATGACCCGATACAAGTCTTGATCACACGGTGACTTGATCCTTTGGGACTCGATCCGGAGATGCCTTGGTCACACAAATTGGCTTCTCGTCCTACTCGGCCTTCTTCACAGGGGCGGCCGCTTTGCTACTTGACTCACTTGCTCAAGCTTCTTGGATTTGATCACGAAGCCCTCCAATAACTTGAGACTCCGGTTCGACCTTGAACCTTTCTACAATCCTCTCTGCGGGAATGTAGACCCCTTTGATTCTTCAAATGTTTTCTCTTCAACTGATTGAAGTCGTCTTTCCTTCACAAGTAAGTGTTGGATTGATTTTCTTCGAAGTTTAGGCTTGAGGATTTGCTTGAATAACTTGAGAATATTTTTGCTTAGTTACAGCTTGAATGTTCGTAGTTCAGGTATGCAAGGTTACTTCTTCTCAAATTGATTCATCTGCCTTTTATAGTGCTCTTTCAAAAATCTGCCCGTTGAAGAGATAGGCTGATTTTCAAAAGACACTAGTGGTCGTTGGCTTGTCTTGTTGCAGTCCTTGAAATTGACATTACCTCGTATTAAATGAACCTTCAGCTTTTCAGAGCCTGACACAGGTGCAGTGCTTCCCATTGGTTTATTCCTTTTGCACGCTTCTGGGACTGAGCACTTTAGAATATTGCAGCATGGAAGTATTACTTATTTAAGTAACTATCTTAACTTCTGTGCAACGGACTTTTTCAGTTGTCTCGACTTGACTGCAGTTCCTTAACTTCCCCAGGTGACTCCGAGTCAGCTCCCAATCATTGGATGACTCATCTGTCACTTCAACTTGAGACTTGGCTATCTTGAGTTGACTTGACTGACACTTCACACAGCTACATCTCAGCTGATACTTCTCCAGTCGAGTTCCTGTCTTCTCTTCCTTGCCATACTCATGCCTCACATCGGAGTCTTCATTCTAGTCTCCAGTTGACTTCTTGCATATTTTAGGCATGGCTGACTTGACTCAGCTCGAACAGCCCTATCTATTACAATGCAAATTACAAAGAAATTGGGGTGCCAACTTTCTAGTCTAAGTTTTACATGGCATTCATCAAAATCTAAACAATAAATTTCCCAACAATTTCCCCCTTTTTGATGATGCCAAAACTTAAAACATACATGCAAAAATGTAAGCATCAAAGATACATACAGTAGTGCAAAGAAGAAGAGAATGTATGCGTAGAATCAATCTTTTATTGATCATAACATTCTTGTCCTTTACACAGCTGTTTACAAAGTGTATCAGAGCAAACATTTAAGTCTACGCAAAAAAAAATGTATAGAGAAATTACAGATTTCTTATTCAATGTACAGAAGCATACTTATGCATTTACAATAGTAAATTACATGAGGGGGTGGACAGCAACACTTCATCTTCTTCACGCCTCCTTCTTTCTTCATCACTCGCTGCCTTCTTCGACCTTTTTTTCTTCTTCTCTTCTTCAATCGCTTTTTTTCTCACAGTTTTTCTCGGGCAAAAGCCTTCATCTCTTCTTTTTCTTTCTTGTCTCTCTTCCCACAACTGAGTTAGTCTTTTATTTTCTTCTTCGATTCTCTTTACATATTCAGCATTGTTTTTGGCCACTTGCAGATTGGCTACTTCGTCAAACCCAGCCCAATAGATCCCTCATTTCTTCCCTGGATCTTTGTATTTAATGTTTTTGGGTAGAGGTCTAGGTTTGAAACCTCTTCCTCCACTCGCTTCTACTTCTTCTTCCTCTGGGGTGTGTATTGATGGGGCCTTCTTCTTTCCAAGAGAGTGACCAGCAGAGTGATCGCTTCGGAGTCTCGCCGCCTATCGCCTTCTTCGCACAACTTGAGGCCTTTTTCCCAATACAAGTCACAGTGCTTGGGCCATGGTCATGTTCTCAAGTATCCCTCGGATGCGGCGTCTTGAATTCATCAACGAGATCCCAGGCTCGGTTCCGACATTTGAGATGGCATCGTGTCTCTTCCGCCGGAATGCCTCTGTATTGTTTCAAAGATGTCCATTGCACGGCATCCATTTTTCTTTCAATCTCCATCATCTCTCGCTTCTACTATCTTCCTCTTTTCGAGACATGGGCACAAAGCAGAGTGTTGGAGCAGCAGAAATCACCGGAAGTTTGCCGATTATGTCACCGTGACAAGTCCTTGTTGAGGGGTTCTAGCAACCATTAAAGTCATGTCTTTCGAACCTTCCCCTTAATCGATTTTCCTTTTCTTTTTCTTCTTTTAACCGTCTTCTCCTTCATGGCTGCGTCCTTCTTCTCAGCTGCGGATCCTTCCAACGTCTTTAGGTATTCCTCTTCCCCCTTTTTGGCATCATCAAAAGAGAGATGAACCCCTGGAAACATGCCAGCAAGCATGAAATCTAGGCGACTGATAGCTGAGTTCTATTTGGATTCTGCTGCGGAGTATACTGCTCGAAATTCTGAGCGAGTGGCGTTGGATTCGGCTGTCACCAACTTCATTTCAGCCATAAGAATGCTGAATTTTTCATTCATGTTCTCCTCGACGCGCAAAAGTTCTTTACGATGAAATTCGCGCAGCAGTTCCATTTCTGTGGTATGAGAGGTATGCATTCTATCAATGTTTTCTTGCATCCTCTTCTTCATGTCAGCATTATCAGCGCTTCAGATTAGCATCTTATTGTACAATGCTTTGAAGTATCGAACTTGTTCCACGCGCATTGTTTGCTGCTGTTGCCATCATTCCCGGATCCTGACAATTATTCCACGTAGATCAGCAGTAATATTAGCATCTCGGTTATCCAGCCGCATATCTAATGAGGCCTGGTGCCTTTCCATCTTCTCTATCTCCGCAAATATAGCCTTGAAAACTTCTCAAACCTCAGTTGTTACCCCCGTCTCAGCTGGCGACCAAGCAACATCAAAATCAAAATCTGCTGGGACGATGGTATCTCTGGGAATTACTAGATCAGGTCTATGGAAACATTGTTGATCTATAGCTGATTCTTCATCAAGATCAGGCAGCTCTAATGTGAAAGGGAAAGTTTGTTCAAACGCATCATCACGGACATAGGGAATCTGTTCAACTGTGACTTGTGGCCGTGATGTGCCTGGTTGAGTCAATCTCGCCGCAGCCTTTGGGAGCCCGCGATTGATCGTGATTCACTGGGGTCTATTGTGGTATTGACCCAGCTGGCTGAGCCTCAGCTGTCTTAACAACTTCATCGGTCTCAGCTGGTTTTTCCATATGAGTTGTCTGGTCCTCGGCCGTTTCAGTGGCGTCATCGGACGATGATGAGACTTGTAGGGGTGGCTCATCTTCAAAATTGAAAGTCCGCGAGTAGCCTTAAGATCGGGCTTACTCGTGCTTGGGAGAACATCCTGGTGAGTCTTGTGGATTTGCAATGGGGATGACTTCATCTTCACCTTCGATCCAGAATGTTACATCAGGATTGTCTTAGGAATCGTGAAGGGCACTTATCTCCTTCTCAGATGCATCGATGATAACTGGAGGGATGTTCTTGCTTCTCGCGCCTCTTTACCTCGGGAAGTCTCAACCTCCCGTAGGCCTTCGATACCTCCCGTCTCAACTCCAGAAAGGCCTTGGACATTCCCTTCGACAGACTCAGCTGTCTTAGGGTCTTCGATGGTGGCATCCACATGAGTCTCAATTCCGTGGATTGCACTTTCATTGCCCAGAGTGTTAACTCCCAGGGCAGATCCATCATGTGCCTCGACCGCATCGCCAGCCGGCGTCCTTAGCCTCGCAGAGCGATTGGCACTTCACCGAGACAATCTCAATCGTCCGAGCCGTTAGTGACAACTTGCTGTGTATCTTTTTGTTTTTCCTTCTCCACTTCGCCTCCTAGATTCGTTGTGGAGTCAGCTGCAACATTCTCCGACCTAGCTGCAGTGGAGGGAGTTTCCCCCTCAGCCGGCACACCAGCTGAGTGACTTGGAATGGGATCACTCTTCTCTAGACTCCCGGTTGTTTCCTGTGAGTTGTCAGCCGTTGGGGCAGGTGGTAAGACACCTTCAGTAGGGGTTGGCTCGACTTGGGTCCCCAAGTTCCCAGTTTCATCGCGCCGATTCCTTAATGCCTTCATCGAGTGAGCGGGGAAGTGGTTGCAAAGAACAACGATTTGCAATCGGGCCGCACCACTCCCATAGGATCAATCTCCAGCTGTGATTTGGAAGACTCTACAGGGCCTTCCATCCGTTATTGCTCATGTAGGATCCTAGATTCCCACATGGCTTGCTGCATCTCCAATTCTTCAGTCACAGCAGCAGGGTGCAGATCTTCATCGCTCTCTGAAAGCATGTCAAGATGTGGATGAGTATGATCAGTGGTTCCAGTTAGAGGACATATACTAGCTTCCTCTACTGCCCTAGCCTGTTCGTTCTCTTTTCGAATTTGCAACATATTGATGCAGTTATCCTCATCAAGGGCTTGCAACATCAGTATCAACTTCAAGGAACTCGAAGAGTTCCTCTTCCTCCTCAATAAACTCTGGGTGTTCAAACTGCACCCTAGAGTGACTCAACTTCCACTTTCTCCATTCTCGCAGACGATTTTGGATGTCTGGATATAGTGGGGATAGTATCATCAAATCATCATCGTCATCCGCTTGTTGTCCTTCACTCTCAAGGATTGAGGGTAGCAGATCTTGCTGCTCAACACCTTCACCAGCATTTGTCGCAGGTGGGGACACAACTCTGTCGACAGGTGAATCAGCTTTCTCAAGTGCCTCTTGCTCCTCAGCTGTTCTGAATACAACTGGGTCTTCAACTTGCCTCTGCTGATTGGCCTCAGCAGACTTGGCTGTTTCGTCTACAATTTCTGGAGACTCTACTTCTCCAGCTGTCTCAGCAATCTGCTCTAGCTGAGTGGCAGACTCAGCTGTTTTCTCAAGCTCTGAATGCTTAAAGATTCTTCTTCTTCTTTTGGTTTTCACCAGAGGAATATCAGGTTCCACTTCCTCCGGTTCATCGAAGGTAAATGCCTTCGCATTTGTCTTAGAGGCAGCTGCCTTCCTTGTTGTGGCAGTCCTCTTCTTCTTAATCACTGGAGAAGGAATTAATGGTTCCATCTCCTTTGCGGCTGCAGGGGCAGGAGACACGGCTGCAGGGGCAGGTGACTCGGTTGTAGGGGCAAGTGCGGTTTTCTTTTTTTCTTTGCTGGGGGCAGAAAGAATGTTCTTTGCCGCAGAGGCAACCTTCTTCTGGGAGGGGAGGAGACAATTTTGTTTCTTGGTCACGGTGATTCCCCTCACTCATGTCCGCCTTCTTGGCATAAGCTCTCTTCTGTGCTCTGGAGAGATTTGATCGGAACATCTTTTTGTTAACATGGAATGCCTTTCCATGTCGGAGAGGAACACCTTTCACCTCCATCAGCCGGCCAATCACCAGGCCATACCCCAAAGATCCTCCGAACGATCCATCTTCCTTGAAGGACTTATTCCCAATATTTTGTGAGTCTCGCCGTATACAAACTCAAATTTGATTTTACCTTCTTCTCCTCCATGATCGTGCCCATCACGATCACTTGGTTTTGACAACGGTGATTAAAGCTTCCAAATTTGATGTCTACCCACTTGGCTACAATATCCAACAGCTTATGGTAATCTTCTTTCAACTTGACTTCTTATCACGGTTTGCCTAGACAATCTTCGCAAATAAGCGATCAGTTTGGCCACTTCCTTCCATGCAGCAGCCAGGTTTACATCAGCTTCATAGATCTCTGGCACTCCTACCGCCGGTAGAAAACAGTGTTCTGTCAAATCCTTGGCAGTGATTGTGAATTCTTTCCCATGAACAGAGAACTTGATGCCCTCGTCGTGAACTTCATCGTTCACATAGAACTGCGCGACCTCCTCCACGTAGGTCTTTTGAAACTCCATTGTGAGAAAGGGTTTCAGCCCAGACTTCTCCACTTTCTCATCTATTTTCTTCACAAGGGTTTCGTTGAACCCCAGTTTGATCATTCCTTCAAAATCCACGCTAGACCGAGTGTGGATTTGTTTTCCCAACTTAACAAAATCGTAAGTAGATGCCATTTCTTAAAGATTTACCGAACAAAACTTTGAAAATATGCTTTGAAAATCTGTAGGGTTTCGAGAGAGAATTTTCTTTCTTTGCTTTTGGGAGAGATGAATAGTTTGTGTAAAGTGAGAGAAGAACGGACGAAATGGTATATGTATGGGTTATGAAAGGACATGCGGACGGTTTTTGAAATTGGATTGAGATCAACGGCTCAGATTTAGCACGCCGATTAGCATTTAGTTTCTCGCATTTAATGCGGCAGCATTTATATCCAATCATAGGCTTGGTCGTGCAGCTTTTGACTGTATTTGTCATTATTGCTCTGACGTCATTCTTAAAAACATTCCCGCTTAATAAAAACAACTGCGTTTTTGTCACTTAGCTCATAAATAACTTAGCTTACTCCTTAGCTGATTCAACTCTTCTCTCTTTTCACATAGGTACTCAGCTGTCAGCTAACTTGATGCAGCTGATTTTCCGATACGGCTTATTTACTTAGCTGATTTACGAACTTAGCTCCATTTTCATCTTTTCTTATTTCATCCCTTCTTCTTGAGTCTTCTGAGTGTTAGCTCAACTCAATTAACCCTAATTCATGCTTGAGTTCTTCAAATCTTGATTCACATAATGGTTTGTGAATATATCAGCTAACTGCTTATCAGTTGAGATATATTCCAAGGTGATATTCTTCTTTTCAACATGATCTCTTATGAAATGATATCTGACATCAATGTGCTTTGTTCTTGAATGTAACACAGGATTTTGAGTGATAGCAATTGCACTTGTGTTATCACACATAATTGGAATCTCTCTTTCTTCAACATCATAATCTCTGTTTGTTGTCTCATCCATAAGACTTGGGCAACAATTTGCCCGCAACTATGTACTCACCTTCCACTGTGGATGTGGCTATTGAGTTTTGCTTCTTGCTAAACCAGAAACCGATCTGTTTCAAGCATTTGATATGTGCTCGAAGTGCTCTTCCTGTCCACTCTACATCCAAAGATAGTCGAGTCGAGTAACCAATAAGCTTGAATCCACCTTCCTTTGGATACCATAGGCCGACTTCCTGGCATCCCTTCAAATACCTTAGGATTCTCTTAGCTACAGTCATGTGACTTTCTTTTGGTGCAGATTGAAATCTTGCACATACACCTACTGCAAAGGTGATGTCTGGCCTACTTGCTTTGTGAGATAGAAGCGTTGATCCAATAAGTGCTCAGTATCTTGTTTGATCCACAGGCTTGCCATCTGCATCCATATCCATCTTGACTGATGTATTCATTGGTATTATCACAGAAGACTTCTCTTCAATACCAAATTTCTTCATTAAATATCTGGTGTACTTTGTTTGACTTATGAAGGTTCCATCCTTCAGCTGTTTAACTTGAAGTCCTAGAAAGAATGTCAGCTCTCCCATCATACTCATCTCAAATTTGCCTTGCATGAGGTTTGAGAATTTATCACACAGCTCTTTGTTTGTGGATCCAAAAATGATGTCATACACATATATTTGAACAAGCAGTATACTCTCTCCATCTTGAATTCTGAAGAGTGTTCTGTCCACTTTGCCTTTGGTGAATCCATTATCTGTTAGGAATTGAGATAAGGTATCATACCATGCTCTTGGTGCCTGTTTCAATCCATAAAAAAGCTTTCTTGAGCTTGTACTCCTTCTCTCCAAGAGTCTTCTGCTCAAATCCTGGAGGTTGTTCAACATAGACTTCTTCTTCCAATAATCCATTTAAGAATGCACTTTTTACATCCATTTGATATACAATGAAGTTCTTGTGTGCAGCATAGGCAAGAAACATCCTTATGGCTTCTAATCTTGCAACAAGAGCAAATGTTTCATCAAAATCTATTCCTTCCTCTTGGCAATACCCTTTGGCTACCAATCTTGCTTTGTTTCTTACCACAAAACCTTCTTCATTCATCTTGTTTCTGAAAACCCATATTGTGCCAATGACATTTTGATGGGTTGGTCTTTGAACTAATAATTCCCATACTTTGTTTCTTTCAAACTGATTCAGCTCTTCTTGCATGGCCTGAATCCAATGTGTATCATCCAATGCTTGTGCCAATGATCGAAATTTGGGCGGTAAGCCAAAATCGACCGTCGCTTATTTTCCACTTAAATTGACCAAATTTACCACCACGGACCTCGCTATCGGGCCAAATTGGCCCTAATTTTAAATTATTAAAAAAATTATATGTTTAAATCCACCTCTAACAAAAGACAAGGGAGAAGTGAAGCACATAGTGCTGGAAAGTTCAAATAAGGCATATCTGAAGAACAAATTGAAGAATACATCAAACAATATTTCTCAAAATAATTTGAGCACATAGTGGACAATATTTCTCAAAATAATGTTACCAGGTTTTAAGATGTGTTTCCTTTATATGGCGGCAGTTGAATCTCACACCATTTATCAAAAGTCAGGCTCCAACATTAGAACTAGAAAGGAGTATCCATTGCACACCCAGACGTGCACGCAAACACCAAAAACGGGTATGTTATATAATGATACTTGGGCATTAATTGATTGACTTTTCTTAAAAAAAACAAGCAATAAAATTGGCGGGCCTTTTCAGCCCGAAAATTCCGGGCTTTTTTGGCCCGAGCCCGGTTGGCCCGTCGGGCCTCTCGGGCCGGCCCTTCAGGCCCGATTTTTTTCGGGCTTGTAAAAATCAAGCCCAGTCCAACCTTAAAATCGGGTAGGCCGGGCTAGCCCAACGGGCCGGGCTCATTTTGACACCTCTACTCAGCTCTCTTTGGTGGCCTATCTTTCCTTGACTTGGAGGGAGCTGAGTGCCTTCTGGAGGATTCACCTTTATTTCTTTTGTAGTTCTTGTTGAAGAACTTGTTGAATCTTTTAACCATCAAGGCAATTTCCTCCTGGTCAATGACTTCTTTGGTCTCAGCTCTCTTCCCTTCCTTGACTATGAGAGCAGTTGTTTTGGGTACAGCTATCTCTTCTTGATCCTTTCTTCTTAGCTCAAACTCATAAGCTTTGAGGTCTGAGAATAGTTCATGATTGAATGTTTTTGATAGGTCCATCGAGTGCCTTAGAGCCATAGTCTTCATTTCCCACTCAGAATTTGGGAGGCTCCTTTAGTATCTTCATACACATCTCCTTCTCGTGTGTATTCTTTTCCAAGTCTGGCCGAGAGCTCATTTGTAATTTCATGAATCTAGCATCCAAATTTGGTCCATTGTTTCACTGCAAGCATGTTAAAGTTCTCAAATTTTTGAACAACAACAGATAATTTATTTTCCTTGATTTGCTCAGATCCTTCACAAATTAAGGTTAGTTTATCCCAGATTTCTTTGGCTGTCTTGCAAGATTTGACTTTGTTGAACATGGCTTTGTCCAAAGTTTTGTAGAGTATGTCCTTGGCCACATTGTCCAGATTGTATCTTTTTCTGTCATCATTTGTCCATTCAGCTCTAGGTTTTTCAACCATAGCTGGTCTAGAGGAGCACCTCCTCCTCTCCGGTGCAGCACTCTCCTTGCAAATTTGTGTTCACCTTCATTATTTGCGATGGCCCATCCTCTATCACTATCCACATCTCATCATGTAAAACTGATAGATGAGCCTTCATACGTATTTTCCAGTCATCAAATTCCTCAATGGTGAACATAGGGATGCGTGTCAAATTTGCTTCCATGATAATAACTTTGCTATATAGAAAAATGACTTTTGAAAGAACAAGTGTTAATTTTTTTTTGAAAGTTTGGAGATCTAGTTTAGTAACCAGTGCGGAAGGCTCAATGAACCAACCGCTCTGATACCACTTGTAGGTCCCAAGGGGTGTGAGTGTAAGGTTTAGAAGGGGGGGTTGAATAAACCTTACCAACTTTTCGAAATATAGTCCTTCTAAAAAATATTCAGAGTTAATTTCACAGCTAAGTCCTTGATGGACAGCTAAGAGCAACTACAATGGTAAGGATTTTGATGGGATTTTTCATAAAAAACCGTGCCATTGAAAATCCTTACCATTGTGAGGGAAAATTTTGGGTTTTTGGGGAAAAACTGGTTTGTATCTACAAACCGGTTTATGGGTGGATTATGGGGCAAAAAGTGGGAGGTATTGGGCCCATGGGTAGAAAAATAGGTTGAAATTGATTTTTTTTAATTTTTTTATTATTTTGTAAATTGTATGGTGGGACCATTAAAAAGTTGTAAATAGGTTTAACCATTGTAGGAAAATGTTTTTAAGATGGTAAAGTTTTTGCTTTTGACGTGGCGGGTGACATGGCACACAAAAAACTGTGGAAAAACCTTTCAAGGGTTTTTCCATTGGAGATGCCCTAAGTTAGTTAACCAGCAGAGTTAGTCACTCAACGGACTGATCGAGCGTTGATAGAATAACTCACCGCTTAGTCTTATACTTAACTTGGTTGTGATGAGATTTTCAAATGGAAGACTTAACACCCTTGAATTTGGTTTAAGTTTGTTTTAACACTTGATTTAGACTTTGTTAATTATCGGTTGAATGCAAATTATCACAGATATAATGTAATATGCAGAAATGAAATGTTGAAATGTAAATGACACAATAAATTTTATAGAGGTTCGAAGATGGGGTAATTCTTCTACTCCTCTCTTCTCCAACTCCTGGAGGAATCCACTAAGTATTGATCGTACAGTACAAAGTGGTTACATGTCCCGATACAAGTCTTGATCACACATCCGACTTGATCCTTTGGGACTCGATCGGAGATGCCTTGGTCACACAGTTGGCTTCTCGTCCGACTCACCTTCTTCACAGGCATTGCCTTTGCTACTTCAGCTCACTTGCTCAAGCTTCTTGGATTTGATCATGAAGCCCTCCAATAACTTGAGACTGGTTCGACCTTGAACCTTTCTACAATCCTCTGTGAAATGTAGACCCCTTTGATTCTTCAAATGTTTCCTCTTCAACTGATTGAAGTCGTCTTTCCTTCACATGTAAGTGTTGGATTGATTTTCTTCGAAGTTTATGCTTGATGATTTGCTTGAATAACTTGAGAATATTTTTGCTTAGTTACAGCTTGAATGTTCGTAGTTCAGGTATGCAAGGTTACTTCTTCTCAAATTGATTCATCTGCTTTTTATAGTGCTCTTTCAAAAATCTGCCCATTGAAGAGATAGGTTGATTTTCAAAAGACACTAGTGGTCGTTGGCTTGTCTTGTTGCAGTCCTTGAAATTGACATTACCTCGTATTAAATGAACCTTGACTTTTTCGAGCGACACAGGTGGTGCAGTGCTTCCCATTGGTTTATTCCTTTTGCACGCTTCTGGGACTGAGCACTTTAGAATATTGCAGCATGGAAGTATTACTTATTTAAGTAATTATCTTGACTTCTGTGCAACGGACTCTTTTCAGTTGTCTTGACTTGACTGCAGTTCCTTAACTTCCCCAGGTGACTCCGAGTCAGCTCCCAATCATTGGATGACTCATCTGTCACTTCAACTTGAGACTTGGCTATCTTGAGTTGATTTGATCGACATTTCACACACCTACATCTCGGTGATACTTCTCCGGGCCGAGTTCTTGTCTTCTCTTCCTTGCCATACTCAAACCGCCTCACAATGAGTCTTCATTCTAGTCTCCAGTTGACTTCTTGCATATTTTAGGCATAGCTGACTTGACTCAGCTCGAACATCCCTATCTATTACAATGCAAATTACAAAGAAAATAGGGTGCCAACTTTCTAGTCTAAGTTTTACATGGCATTCATCAAAATCTAAACAATAAATTTCCCAACACCGGCATAATCTGAGTCACTATATCCTTTTAAAGAAAAAATTTCATTCTTTGGATAAAACAAGCCATAGGAAATAATGCCTTTCAAATATCTAAAAATTCTTTTAACGGTACTTAAATGAGATTTTTTGGGATTGCCTTGAAATCAAGCGCATAAGCATACGACATGAAGAATATCAAGTCTACTAGCGGTTAAGTAAAGTAAACTACCAATCATACCTTGATACTTGATTTCATCAACCGGTTTACCTTTTTCATCCTTGTCTAGCTTGATGTTTATTGCCATTGGAGTTGCAACGGCTCTTCCTTCTTCAATCCCAAATTTCTTTAGATGATTGGTTGGTTGGGCTATTCATTTGATGACTGCATTCCAAATATTGAACCCGCAACCTTGTAAGAAGCATTCCATTTGGTCCTTCCAAAAGGCGTAATTGTTGGCGTCAAATAATGGTGGCTTGTTGGTTTAGGCGCCGGTGGTGAGGTAGCTTTCGTTCGTAGCCATGGATCATTCCTCTTTACTCGCAATGAAGAAAGAGCTTGATAAAGAGTTTGGCTCTGATACCACTTGTTAGTCCAAATGGCTACGAAATCTAGAGGGGGTAAATAGATTTTCCCGATTTTCCGATTTAAGGCCTTTTTTTCGAATATGAACATGGTGAAGAAATGTATGTAGAAAATAAATCAACACACAATGATTTATAGAGCTTCAACCCACCTAGGGCCTACGTGCTCTACCAACTGGTATGTCCGAATGGATTTCAAAAAGGAAAACGTTTTATTGATACCAAACAATTACATCATTTACCTTTAAGAGCACCACACTCTTCTTACAACACCAACTTAGAAGAGCACCACACTCTTCTCACCTCTATGAAGAGTACCAAGCTCTTCAACACTTATGAATCAACCAAGCGTGTTCTTACCACAAGAACACTCAACAAGTAGATTTTGTTTTGGATGATTCTACACAATACAATCAAGATTACACTTTGAAAATTTTACAACTCAAAAGTGCAAGTGTAATCAAGGAGCAAAGCCTAATAAGCAAGATGTGAGAGTGATAAGCTTAGGCTAATACAACAATAATATGAAAATGAAGACTTAGAGAATTTTTGTTCATTTCTTGTTGTGCTTTTGAAGATTGATGTGTTGTATTGATCCTTCAATTTCTTCATCTATCTATAGGAGAGCTTCAAGATTTGATTTCCAACATAGGCTCCTCCATTTTGAGTATTGTTGTTAAGAATTATTAAGAATTGATAAAGTGGATCTTGTTGAAAAGTGTTTAAGCGACGGATATAATTTGTTGTCAAAAATCATAGGGGCTTAGTCGCTATGTTGAAAATGCGAAAGTTTAAACCGTTGGATCAAGATATGACATGGGGATTTGGCATAGAAGGCGACGATTGCTCTTAGATAGCGACCGTTCGCTATAGAAACAGAGAAGATTTAACGAAAAATCGAGCTCCAGGCACTGGTCAACCTACCCTATATTTCTTCTATGTTTTGTTCTATGTTTTGCAAACTTTCAGTTACGGGTGTTCGCCAAAAATTTGATTGCACTACTGCAAGTGTACAATGTAGTTTATAGGATAATAGCAAGCAAGGTCGTATTCCTCAGGGATTGAATACGAAATACTTAGGCTATAATAACATCGTATTCCAATTTTATTGAAGCGACCGAAATTCACAAGTTTGATTGAATAATCGAAAAAATAAAAATAAAAGAAATAAACTTGTAAAAACCTGAACTCTACAAGTCTTTTCAACATATACGAAAGCAACCCTAGGCACATAATCTCAACATGCTTCTTCAATATTAAATACAATCAATGTTTATCAAAACAACTTCATGTGTTTCTATGGATTCAATTTCTAAATTAGTTTATTCCCCCTCCTAGGTGGCGTATAAACAGTAGATTAATAATAATTGAGGTCTCCCGATGCATCACAACTATTATTAACTCCCAACAGATCTTTGAATTGAAATACTCCCAACAAACAAATGTAGTCTCCCGATGCATTACCATATTTATATCTGAATTCGATTTCCATCTTTGTTAGAACTCATCTCCCGAATTATGGACTAACAAAATATGACATGCAAATTATTGGACAAATAATCTACAAGAACATAAGCACTTGAATTTATAAAATAGAACACATAAATCAATTAAGAAAATAATCAATCAATAATTAACATGAATCCACAGTTTTGATTATGCCATAGGATCAGAAAGATTAGCCCAACATATTTGATAGCGAATTCATAGAAAAAGTTGAAATCAAATAGTTTGACATCGTTTAAGCACAAACAAGAGATCTAAACTAAGAAAGAAAACCTCTTCTTGTCAGGATGGATCATCCTTCCAACCCTTTGAAACTTTTGCGCTTCTATAGATGTGAAAGGCCTTGTGGTGCTCTTCTTAACCTAGCCCTCCTCTCTCAGAAGACCTTTGATTTGTGAAATCCTATGTATTGTATTGTATTTTCAAATGTAATGACTTCTATTTTCGTGCAAGGCATTGGTCCCTTTATATAGGTGCTTGGAGAGATCACTTGTAGAGTTCTGACGGGAAAAGGACAACAAAATCTGTCAAAAACGAGTTGCACAGTCTGTGTCATTTCACACGGTCATCCAGTTACAAGAACACGCAGTATCATGCCCTTCTAAAGAAACCAAGTAAAATACACTAAATATGCGTACAAATGCACCAACTATATAACAAAATAAGCCCTTAAATGTACGTATATTTTACACATATTAAAATCCCTCAAACTTAAATCATTGCTCGTTCTCGAGTAAATTTTAGAAAAATAAAATCAAGGAGTACAAAACACACACAAGAACACTACAAACATTTAATCTCATTCGACTTCATATTCAAGTAAATCATGCAACTTATTATTAAGAAATCATCAATCACAAGTTCGGCATAATCAATACTCTCTCGGTTACTTGACATCGCGATTCAAGTAAGTAGTGTACCACTCGTCTCTCAAAGTGTATAAAGTGTATGCACTCAAATCAATTCAATGAATGTAGAACTACCATAGGCTTGCAAATCGTCTATCATCTCTCCACTTTAGTGTGCACAACTTAAGAATTAATGAAAAAGGACTTTCATTTGGTTGTAATGTAGGCTCTTTGGTAAGTGTTGGGAAATTAATTTTTAGATTTTGATGAATGCCATGTAAAACTTAGAATAGAAAGTTGGCACCCCATTTTTGTTGTAAATTGCATTGTAATAGATACGGCTGGTCGAGTGAGTTAAGTCACTATGCTCAACATGCAAGAAGACAATCGAGACTAAAAGGAAGACTCATTTGTGAGGTTGAGTGTGGCAAAGAAGAGAAGATATGAACTCGATCAAGGTGCAGGTGAGATGCGGTGAGTGAAGTGTCATCAAGTCAACTCAAGATAGCCAAGTCTCAAGTTGAAGTGACGGATGAGTCATCCATGATTGGAAGTCACTCAAGTCACCCGAGAAGTCAAGGAAATGCGGTCAAGTCGAGACAATCAAAGAGATCCGTTGTACGTAAGTCAAAAGAATTACTTAAACAAGTAATACTTTTCATATCGCTTTCTTAAAGTGCTCATCCCGTAAGAGTGCAAAAGGAATAAACCAATGGGAAGCATCGCACTGTCGATCTCTACAAAAGTCAAGAATCATTCATACGAGGAAATGTCAATTCCAAGAACGCAACAAGACAAGCCAACGACCACAAGTGTCTTTTGAAAATTAGCCTATCTCTTCAGCGGGCAAATTTTCAAAAGAACACTATAAAAAGGCTGAGGAATCTATTTGAGAAAAAGTTGGTAACCTTGACAATCAAAAAACAAATACGAGCAAGAAAAGCAATATCTCAGAATCGAACTATTCTCAAATCATTCAAGTTCAATCCTCAAGCCTACATTACGAAGGAAATCAATCCAACACTTACCTGTGGAGGAAAGACGACTTCAATCAGTTGAAGAGGAAACATTTGAAGAATCAAGGGGTCTACATTCCAAGGAGGATTGTAGAAAGGTTCAAGGTCGAACTAGTTTCAAGTTTTTGGAGGGCTTCGTGATCAAATCCAAGAACTTGAGCAAGTGGGCAGAGTAGCAAGTGCGCAAATGCCTGTGAAGAAGTTCGAGTCGCACGAAGAAGCCACCGTGGTGACCAAGGCATATCCAGATCGAGTCCAAAAGGATCAAGTCACCGTGTGATCAAGACTTGCATCCGACTGATTACCACTTTGTATCTCGATCAATACTTAGTGGATTCCTCCAGAGTTGAGAAGAGAGGATTAGAAGAATTACCCCATCTTCGAACCTCTATAAAAATTTATGTGTCATTTACATTTCAAGAATTTAATTCCCGCACAATACTTTAATATCTCCGATAAATTTGCTATCCAATTAATAATCAACAAAGTGCTAAAACCAAGTATTAAAACAATCTTAAACCAAATCCAAGGGTGTTAAGTCTTCAATAAAAACATATCACGGTCAAGTTAAGTTCTAGTCAAAAATTGAGTTATTCTATCAAACAATGAAGTCATTGAGTGGCTAACTCGCTTATTAACTAACTTAGTTGGCCCATCTAGACTCATTGTGAAGTATTAACTCGAACGTTTTAAAAGAACTAAATCGAAAAGTTGGTAAGGTTTATTCAACCCCCCCTTCTAAACCTTACACTCACACCCCTTGGGACCTACAGTAAGGATAGGAAAAATTTGGATTAAGTGACTTGACTTGAGCAAATAGAATTTAAGTACACAGACTTGCAACTCACCAATCAAATTTCATCTAGAAAATGATTTTTCAATATATTTTCTTTTTCAATTCAACTCCACCCTTTTTTCTCCTTTTCAATTCTTAGGATTTTTGTTTTTTTTTCTTTAGCCTCATGCTTTCAATTTCTCGAAATTTTCAGAAATTTTCTTTTCTTTTCTTTATTTTACTCAATTTTTTTTTCTTTTCGAGATTTTTCTTCTTTTTCGAGCTTCATTATTCTTTCATTCACCCTATTCATTGTTCATCCTTCATTCTTTTGCTAACTTTCTCTCTTTTTCACAATTTCACCACATCTCCCCCAAAATATTCATCTTCTATAAACTCAAGTAATTTTAGGTTAAAAATAATCTTTTAATTTTAAAGATCAAAATATGGCTAACAATAAAAAGTTAAGGCTCAAAGTGGCTAACTAGGGAATCATGAGCTCATAGGTAGGACTTTTAGGCTAAGTAGGCAAAAACAAAAATGACCTTAAATCATTTTCAAAAATTGCACACACACATGGCTTCAATGAAGATACCAAAGCAAGTTCTGGAATTCTAACAATCATGTATGACACACTCAAGAAAAAATAAGACTACAAATATAAAAGCAGTTATAGGCATAAAAACTCACAGCTTATTTTTCACAACATGCTCAAATACCAATTTTCTTAACTAATGTCAAACAAGTAAAAGACATCTTCTCAACTATTCATCACATTATTCACAAAAATACTTCATCTCATAAAATCAAATGCTCATAGTAAAATCATACGGAAGCTTTTTGTACTTTTTCGAATTCTTGAAATCACACTAAAGCGATTAAACGTGCTAAAGCGATAATATGCTAAAACAAAAACAAAAAAATCGATTTTTTTTTGCAAAATTTTATGCTCTACATGCAATCCTAAATGCAATGCAAAATGCAACAATACTAATTTACGCATTCTTGAAACCCCTCCCCCCAAACTCTAAATATGCTTCATCCCGAGCATATGAGGAAATTATCAAAAGAAAGCGGAATGCGTAAAAAGTACTTACCAAATTATTGTGGTGGTGGAGGTGGAGGGTAGTGGTCTTGTGAAATGTGTCACTGATCCATACGAGACATCATTTCGTACATGTACTGATGCTGTTGGGTGATAGCATCAAACCTCTGTAAATACTCAGTGTGATAGAAATTGAGTGTTTGAGGTTTGAAATAGGTGAAATTTCGACTGGGTCGCATAGCCCCTGCGAGCTCACATGGCCGACCGTGTCGCCCTGGGCTGCTCACTGCTCTCTGCTGCTTTACTCCACACGACCGTGTGGATGTCACACGGCCCGACCGTGTGACTTGGCTCTATTTTCTGGTCGCACAATCCGTGTGGTGGGTTCACACGGTTGTGTGACATATTTTTCATTTTTTTTAGAAAACCCGGAGTTTACCATGATGCCTCCTACACAACAACTCACAAAAGAAAATAAAACTAAAAATTAAGTTAGTACTAAAATTAAAAATTGAATTAAAATCAAATAAAAATTAAGGCAATCGAAACGAAATAAATGAAAATAAGAAATAATTTTGGTTGCCTCCCATAAAACGTTAAGTTTTACGTCTTCAACCAGACTTCATATTTCTATTTTCACTGTCGTTGAACTGTGTCAGTTGAAATCTTTGAGCCCTCATATATTGTACCATCCATTAGACGAATGGTGTTGTACTGTTCCATCGGATTAATCTCAGTATCGCTTGGGAATTCGTCTTTTTGATGTTGGCATCCCACTGCTGTAGCGATCTGGGCTACTTGTGTTTCTAAAGATTTCAGTCATGCATTCACGTTTGTGTTCAACTGAGTGACTTGTTCTCAATAATGTCTACTTCGCCTTCATCTTTATTCAGTTTTGCTCTAGTTTCTCCGATAAACGAGGATAACATCTCCTCCATGATGCTTTCTTATCACTTGACTACGCTCCGCCTTGATTACCCACATTAAATCCCCGAGGTGGTTGCAAAATATTTTTGTTATTCGCATATGAAAAGTTCTCATGGTTTCGCATCCTCGGATGATAGTAATTGGGTGTCTGATTATTTCTATAGTTGTTGTTGAAGTTCCTCTGTTGTCCCACAAAATTAGCTTCTTCTTCAACAACTGCAGGATCGCTAGGAGTCACTTGATGAATCGTATCCAGTTTCATGTTCAACACGGATACTTGTTCAGTGAGCATGGCAACTTTCTCATCCTGAACCTCTACCACACGTCAGACATTGGATCTCTCGGATGGCCACTAGTAACTATTATTTGCCATCTCCTCTAATAATTCTAGTGCCTCCTCTAGATATTTCCCTAGCAGTGCACCTCCAGATGCGACATCTATAATAGTTCTCGTGTTGTCACTTAAATCATTATAAAAATACTGAACCTGTTGGTAATTGGGATACCCATGTTGAGGGCACTTCCTCAACAACTCTCTGAATCTATCCCATGCCTCATACAATGGCTCTGAATCTAACTGCCTAAACTGGGCGATTCAGATTTCAGCTGCAGCGTCTTACTGGGAAAGTATTTGGCTAAGAATCGCTGACTTAGTTCATCCCAATCTACTGCGGGTGATGTCAAAGAGCATAACCATCCCTTAGCTTTATCGCGTAGAGAGAATGCGAAAAGACGGCATCGAATGATGTCTTTAGAAACACCATTCATCTTGATTGTATCGCATATTTCCAAATATTGCGCCAGATGCGTGTTTGGATATTCAACGTCTCTTCCCCAAAACTGATTCTGTGAAACCATCTTGATCAATGCTGGTTTTAGTTCAAAGTTGTTAGCATTGATCGGTAGACGGGCCACACCCCCATAAGTTAGGCTAACTTCTGGCTGGAAGTAGTCCCTAACTGTCCTTCTCGCGGGCCTTTTCACAATTCGGTCATGTCAATCCACCCCAGCTGAGTGTTCATCATTGTTCATGTTATTCACGCCATTCTTATTATTCTCATCCGCATTGCTTTAGATCTTTTCCTTAGTTGTTTCGTTGTCTTCTCGATTTCCAAATCAATGGGTATTGGCTGGGTAGATCTGGAATGCGTGATCATGCACTATATGCACTTAACAAAAACAATGTTAGAATCAAAGCAATAAAGTTTATTTACATTAATAAAAAAAATAAAAAAAATAAAAAATAAGAAGAAAAAAATATTTACAAAAACAATAAAAAGAAAAGAAAAATAAAAAAATATTTACAAAATTTTGCTTCAATTAAGATTGAACTACTTATTACTATATCTAAGTTGAATCTTTCAATCCCTGGCAACGGCGCCAAAAATTTGATCGCGCTACTGCAAGTGTACAGTGTAGTTTATAGGATAATGGCAAGCAATGTCGTATTCCTCAGGGATGAATAAGAAACACTTAGACTATAATAACAACGTATTCCAATTTTATTAAAGCGACCGGAATTCACAAGTTTGAATGAATAATCGAAAAAATAAAATTAAAAGAAATAAATTTGTAAAAACTCGATCTCCACAAGTCTTCACAACAAATACGAAAGCAACCTCAGGCACATAATCTCAACATTCTTCTTCAATATTACATCCAATCAATGTTTGTCAAAACTAATTCATGTGTTTCTATGAGTTCAATTCCTAAATTAGTTTATTCTCCCTCCCGGGTGGCGCATAAACAGTAGATGAATAATAATTGAGGTCTCCCCATTCATCACAAATATTATTAACTCCAAACAGATCTTTGAATTGAAATACTCTCCACAAACAGATGTAGTCTCCTGATGCATTACCCTGTTTATGTCTGAATTTGATTTTCGTCTTTTTTAGAACTCATCTCTCGAACTATGGACTAACAAATATGACATGCAAATTATTAGCCAAATAATCTACAAGAAAATAAGCACTCGAATTCATAAAATTGAACACATAAATCAATTAAGAAAACATCAATCAAGATTTAACATGAATCCATAGTTTTGATTATGCCTAGATCGAAAAAAGATTAGCCCAACATATTTGATAACAGATTCATAGACAAAGTTGAAATCAAATAGTCTAACACTGTTTAAGTACAAACAAGCGATCTAAACTAAGAAAGAAAACTTTTTCTTGTCAGGATGGATCCTCCTTCCAAGCCTTCGAAACTCTTGCGCTTTCGTAGATGTGAAAGACATTGTGGTATTCTTCGTAACCTAGCACTCCTCTCTCAGAAGACCTTTGATTTGTGTAATCTGTTGTATTGTATTGTATTTTCAGATGTAATGACTTCTATTTTCGTGCAAGGTCTTGGTCCTTTTATATAGGTGCTTAGAGAGATCACTTGTAGAGTTCTGACGGAAAAAGGACAACAAAATCTGTCAAAAACGAGTCGCATGGTCCGCATCATTTCACATGGTCATCCACACGATCGTGTGGCCCCACACAGTCCGACCGTGTAACACGTCTCTATCTCTGTTTTCGCCCGAACACTTCACATGGTCGTGTAATCTTCACACGGTAACCCACACGGTCGTGTGACACCACACAGGCTGATCGTGTGACTTGCTTTTGTCCGTTTTCTTCGTGTCTTCGATCTTCTCTTCGCACTCACCGATCTTGTCCGGCCTTCCAACTAATATCTTTCTATTTAAGCTTTGTTTCTTGTAAAAAGTTACAAGAATACGCAGTATCATGCCCTTCTAAGGAAACCAAGTAAAATACACTAAATATGCGTGCAAATCAATTAATATGTTTTGAAGTATTTGGACAACATTTGGGGATATTGTTTTAGTATAAAAACTCATTTATGTGAAATCATCAAATAAAAAATAAAAACATTTTTCTAACACCTAGTCCCCTCGTTTATTTGAATAATTACAAGAACTATAACTTTTTTAATTGCTATCAAGCCCCAGTTTGAGGCCGTGAATGCGAAAGTAATGCACCTAGCTCCCTCAACAGTCTCTTTCATGTGTTTATGTTCTACTTTCAAAACAAAAATGCCTTCATTCTATATTATTGGCGTACTGAATAATGTCCAAATAATTTTTCAATATTAACAAATAGTAAGCATTGACTATTCAATAAGTCCAAAAATATGATTTCTTTCAATGCCCACCTCTCCAGTCGGGTACTTTTTTGTTGGTAATGTATTTTCCAGCAACAAAACCTAATCAAAGCCTTGATTAATGCATCAAATGATCGATGGAGAATAAATGGTGCGATTGAGAAATGTTGTATACCAATCCACACCAGTGAAGGTGTTCTACTACATTACTCATTACAAAAAATTCCAGGGGTAAGTTGGACACTTAAAACAATAATCCATATTTTCAATAATGTCAAACAAAGAAATGAATAAAAAAGTTAAAACCTCACAAAATAATATCAAATCTCAAACACAAAATAATCAACAACAATATAATCAATGAACAGTATTATCACACTTAATACTAATATCTTATCCAATCCCATCAGAAAAAGCAAACGAATCCTAAGGGAAAACCGAAAAAAATTGCGGCTTAAAAAGCAATATCCAAGGAACATTGCTAATTACTAAACCAAAAATATTATATTATTAATAATTATTCATGTCGTTTTATATGTTGCAAGCTTCTTCTATTCTTTTTCGGACATTTTTTTTCCTACATAATATTCTTTGAGGGTTATTTTTCTTTCTTAGATGTAAATATTTATTTTATTCTGTTCATACTTGTAACTAATTTATCATAAATATTAGGTTTTAACATGAAAAGTGAAACTTCGTGATTTTTTCATTAGAGTGAGTGGATATTTTGTTGACCGATACATAATTTATAATTGAAGATGTCCTTTACTAATAAATAATGATTTCTTAACAAGTTACTTTCTCAACAAGTTGACATGTGTCTTAATATCTTACTTTTCCTATATTATATATAACAAACGTGGCTAAATTGCAAAATATGCCCTGTAATTATTGGGTGGTGGTAAAACATGATAATAACTTTTTCAACTTTAATTTAGGACAATAATTTTTAAAAAATGGCAGATTGAGGACTAAAATGGCCGATTTAATTAAAATTTCTCCTTAATCGATTATCAATTTGGGGATTTCATTTTTTCGGTCTCAATTGCTAATTGAATATATGACCTAGCAAATTCACGATGACTTGGTCAAAAAAAGAAGCAGAGATTCAATTTTCTGTGTTTTCTCCAACTTATGTGGGGCTCGATTTTGCTGAGAGGGTGGGTAGTTTTATTTATGCTTCCTTTTTTTCATCCGAGTCATTGTGAATTTTCTAGGTCATATGTTTAGTTAGCAATTTGGATCGAAAAAAATGAAATTCCCAAATTGAGAATCGATTCTGGGGAATTTTTGAAATCGGCGGCCAATTTAGTCTTAAATCTGCCATTTATTGAAAATTATTGTCCTAAATTGCAAGTTGAATAAGTTACTGTCCTATTTTGCCACCACCCAATAGTTACAGGGCATATTTTGCAATTTAGCCATCAAACGTAGATATTGGACAAGAACTTGACTTATGTCCACAAGATTTGTAATAACATTACATTTGGATGAAAACACAGGACGGATCTAGAAATATTTCACAAGGGGGCACAAAACAAGACAAAACTTGTGTAACACTATTCGCATTTATGCAACAAAAAAATGTAATACTTTTATGTATAAAAATAATATTTTAGGGTAAAAATGTTACTATGTCTGAATATACTTTTTTAGTCTAGTTGTACATGATTTGTATTAGTTTTTACATTAATATTATTATGTTTTACATTAAAAAATATTACTATTTATTTTTGTCGCACGTTGTAACCATCTCATAAGAAACCTACTCACAAAACAAATACAATTATAAATTACATGAAAAATAAAATAGGTACAATTATAAATTACACAAAAAAAAAGTTAATGGAAGCATGAGTTGTTTTTTTATATCTTAATTAATAGGTTTCAAAAACAAACCGGTACGGGGGCATGTGCCCCCTTAATGGGGGTTGTGCATCCGTGTATGATGAAAAAGATTTAAATTTAAGGGACGATTTGTAGAGAAAGATGTCAAATTTATTGAATTTGGAATATAGTCAATCATCATACGTAGTCTAATCCTTATCTCCAGATCCATCATTCATTCTATAATATTGGATTTCAAATTCTTGGAAGCTTTTTTGGAGCTATTTTGGAGGACTTCAAATTCATCCTAAATGTAGTCATTTAAAATCATTCTCCCAAATCCAAATAATGTTATCCAAATGCAACCTAAGAGTATTTTCAATCTTCAATTGATCTAGAGTAAGGAAAAATAGAATAAATATAAATATCATAATAAAATGAAATAAAAACCTCATGTACCTGTGTGTTCGTGTTATATCGTGCCGACATGATAAAATTGTGTGTTCGTGTTTATGTTCGTATTGTATTCATGTCTGAACTTGTTATGTCGTCTGGTATCATGCAACATGAAACATAATAAGATTACAAGATTTGGCACCCGTAATTAAAAGTTCTCCAAACAGATTGTCAGAATATGGTGGTTAGGGGAATATGGTGGTTAGGGTACCACGTTTTTTTGTTAAGCATATGTTCGACATGGCATAATCCGATACACAAGTTTCCATACCTAATTTTCAGTCTTTTATAGGTTCTGCCATAGATTTTGAATTAAATATGTTATACAACGAATATCTACTTTTCGTGTTTAGAGTGGAAAATTAGGTAATCGTGTCATGTTTCGTACCGAACGACACAACACGATACAATAAGGTCAAACACGAACACGATACAATACGGATTTGCTCCGACCACAAACGCGGAAATTTTAGTGTCAATAAGACACGACACAATAAGTCAAAAACAAAAAGAAATTGATTTACATGTTAATATACAGTAGCAAATTATATGATATTACACGATGCAAATATACAAAATATCAGGTTATCGTGTCACTAACTGGTAAACGTGTCATTATTGTATCACTATCGTGTCACTAATAGGTAAACGTGTCATCATCGTGTCCTTATAATGTCACTATCGTGTCACTATTGTGTTTGTGTCCTTATCGCGTTTACATGAACAAGACACAAAATTTTTGTGTCCTTATTGATCGACACGATAAGGACATGAACACGATAAAGCTAAACACTAACCTATTATTTCGTATTGTTTTTGTGTCGTGTTGTTCGTGTCAAGAATTTTCACCCCTACCCTACTCGTGTTATGTGGGGATAGTTCGGAAAAAAGTTCGATAAAATATTATATTTATTTTATCATAAAGTTTTCAAATCTGTAAAGTTCTTTTTTTTCGTAAATTCAAATTGGTAAAGTTATTTATTAAAAAAAGTCTTTTTATTTTAGTTTGGAACTGTTAGTAATTATATATTGTTCGTTACATTTTTTGTGGAAGAAATATAGTTAGTCACTTAAGGGCTCGTGGGTTATTGATTGGAGCTGATAATATCCTTATCAGCCCATCAACCCATTTGGCATCAATGATAAGGGCCCGGTTGGAAAGGATGGGCCATGAAATATTCCCAATTTCAATTGATTCTGGAACCCACTTCTGAGGTGGTATTATTTTGTCCAACCTTGTCCCACCCGCTGAAATGACTTTTATGCCCTCAAAAGTCATTTTATTATACCCATTTCGCCCCTTAGGGCTCGTTTGGAAAAATTGATGGGATTATATAACTAATACTGGATATGTGATGATTTCATTATTTATCACTATCCTTCATAAGGTTCTTATTGTTTGGGGTGTTGAATTTATTCTGTATTGGATCCAATATAAATAGTGAATATTGGTGTTTGATAACATTGATAATAAGTGACTACAATGGATTTTACCAAATTGCCCCTTCTTTTTTAATAACCTAAACAACCTTTAATTGCTTGCTTCTTCACCTCTTTCATCTCCTACCCTAAACAAAGAAAAACCCTAGAAATTTTAGTTCGGCCGCCATTCGAAGACCTCGAGCGAAAATATCCTGAACCAAGCTACACGAAATTGAGGTACAGTTCAAAACTCCATTTTTTCCCATTGAAATTGTTGTTTGTATGCGTTAAAAAACTTAAAGATTTGTTGTTGAGCTCGAAATTTGGATATGTACACATCCATGGCCTGATTCCATATAATAAAAAAAGTTAACAGCCCACAACTAGAGGACATGATAGGTAAACACCCAGGTTTTCCATTTGCTAAACAGAGGTGATTCGAATCCCTTTTTTTTTGGTCGAAAATTTTGCATAGAAATATATAAATTGAATTTATTGTGCAATGCATTTTTCGGATTAGAAGTTCTTGGTTCCCAAAAAAAACTATTACTTGTTGCAGTTAAATTAATTTTTTTAAGCAATTAGGGTTCATTAAATGCTTGATTATTTTTATTTAATCAGATTTGCAACTTTTTGGAACAATATATGAACACCCCTTTCTTAAATTTTAATTTTTAATGTTATGTTAACATTGAGCAGATTTAATTCAATTCCTTAAACATGTATGTTTGTTGATGTTGAACATTAGTTTATCTCCTCAAACTCATTACAACCACTTGACATTTACTCTGTTTCCCTTATTTTTTACTGATTTATAGAGTTCTGATTTGTAGTGGTTTCATCTAGATATTTTATATTGTGGAAACTTAATGTTTCATTTAAAAACAATGAACTTGGTTTGATGGAACCACATTATATTGTTGTTACTTATGTTTTTGTGGTTATGTAATTTCTGTCATTGTGTTTGGATAATACATTTTGTTGATTTACTGTTTTTTTTAGTAACAAATAAGATCACAACTTACAAGATGAGCAACCCCAATGGTGAACCATTTTCTACGGCAAGTAGTTCAAGCTTCCGGCACCGGGCCAACAATAATGATAGCAATGTATTATGCTATTGCGGCATCTCACTCAGGGTGCAAACATCATGGACGAAGGCAAACCCTGGCAGACCTTTCCTGTTGTGTCCTAATAGAGGGGTAAGTCCTTTTAACCATATTGATGCAATTTTGATATATGTATTCATTCTTTAGCAATGTTTAACAAGAATCTATTAATTTGTTAAGAAGCCCAATAAGTGTGGCTACTTTGTGTGGCATGATCCACAACTTTCAGACCGGTCCGCCGATATAATCGCTGGTTTAGCTGCAAAGTTGAAGATTACGAAGGAGAAATTAGCTCAGGCTGAACTGAAATGTCGGTGTCTTCTCAAGTTTACCATTGCATCGTGGGCTTTGACAATCCTTCTGCTGCTAATTGGTTGGTTGTTGTATGGTTAGACTAATATTTCTCCCGACTTGTGCTTTGCAATTGTAAACTATTATATAAGATTTTAATATAACTCATGCCCTTTATTGGATGGAAGGGTTCAGCTGCGGATAGTCGTGTCTTACGTGACGCAATCAGCCGACCTAGTGGTTTAAGGGTCCCGACTGGTATGGAACTCTCTAACAAATTAATCCTCAATTATTTTCAACCCATCATAATGATAAATTAATAATTACTCCAAGGTAAATATCCCTAAGTACAATATTGTTGATTTCAGGTAATTACTACCTTGCTGACAATGGGTACACAAACGGTCCTGGATTTCTAACCCCCTACCGGGGAGTTAGATATCATTTGGATGAGTTTCGTGGTGGCTCCTCATCTCCTCAGAATTACAGAGAATTGTTCAATTTGCCTCATGCAAAGGCCAGGAATATTATAGAGCGTTCTTTTGTTTAGGTCTTCTTTGGACGCACTATCGTCCACAATTTCAATGATTTCTTTTTCTTTCCTTTCTTTTTCATCGCCTTCGTCAGATGAAACATCCACAGTGTCAATGTTGTTGAATTTATACGGAGCGTCGTTGATGTTGAACAATTGGTTTAATGCCAGTCATTCTGGATCTCCATAGTATTGATACGCCAAGCTAAAGTCATCCCACTTTTATTTGGACATACAAAAGAAAACAACTTAAATTAGCGGTGAAATACAAAAACAGATAAAACTTCTCTATCTGTTCAACACATTTTTCTGTCACCTTAGAAAATATACAACAAGTTTTATTTCATTACATATGCATGACATTTTTTCAACATAACCAAAAAAAGATAGTTATGGGCAAAACTTTCTTACAATTTCTAAATATGTGTTCCAAAAAAAAAAAAGGAAAACTTAGTTACAGTTTCATAAAAACAGGTTTTAGAGTTGTAAAACAGAAAATAGCCAACTATAAAAACCAGCCCTATGTATATGCATGGCAGATTCGAACCAATAAAACAGAAGTGTGCTAATGAAACATGAACAATAAGGAAGTGAAAATGCGAATGTTATATAATTTACAAATAACCTGAACCATTTCGTCCCAAATGCGATCAGGAGCATAGATTCGGTTGGTAAGAGGATCATATTTGATACCATGCTTCTGAATTAGCCAGAAAAAAGCACGACGACGCTTAGCAAGTAGAGATCAACGCTCCATACAATACTCCAAGGTAAAATTCTTGTTGAGCTGTTTGTTAACCTCATTCATAGCAATTGTTATTGCCAATTAGTTGGTACGGTAAGATGACAGTAAAATTACACCGCATGTTCTCCGACCAACATCTCAATAAAGATTTTATCGGCTTTTTGAGCCCACTCAAGATCATAAATATAATCGGCTTGAATGAGACCAAACATTGGAGCCATTTCGATTACATTATGGTGAAAAAGCTAGAAAAAAGAGCAAATGTAATAACAAAGAATCAAGTTTGAATACAAAAAAGTAGATTGTTTTCATCTCATATTTATACATAATAGAAGGGTTGTAATTATTTCAGACCTATTATGAAATGGTTATAAATGTCCAACTACCTACTCAACAACTCAGTTTTAATGAGGTATAATTTGATTTGATCAGAAATAAATTGGCTGATTTCAGGATCCTTTTGGAGCCCCCAAAAAAACTGATTGAAGCCTTATTAAAGATGTGATTTGATCTAACACATAAAAAACTACAAAGATTTTGGGTAATAAATGTCAGCAATTAAATGGGGTTGACTTGTGCAAAATTTAAAGAGTGTGGAAGTGGTGTTGGAATTAATTACAGAGCAGTCATTATTGCTTTTACTTTTTTTTAAGAGCCCACAGTGAACCAAGCTAGGCTGTTATTAGAACAAATAATGTTTTAATATTCTAGTGCCAATTCAGTTTTTTCAACATATAACATATTAACAGGTACAAAAAATTGAACATAGATATACGATTAACTTTTCCAGGGGAAATAAAACACTGCAATATTTCCAGGACTCTTCAACAAAATGCCACAAAAATAAAACACATTATTTTTTCCAGGTGAAAAGATGCAACTGCTGAACATTACATAGATATACGATTATGAATGAACGCATAATTTAAATTCATAACACAATAGTTCTCATATTGTACCAGATAAACATATCATAATACGTAGCTATCATGGTCAAGACTACCATCACATTAAGGTGTTCAGAATTCTTAATTTTGTTGTTCTACGAGATCGTTGGAATTAAAATACAACAAAGAGCATGAGTTATATCTAAATCTTATATAATAGTTTACAATTGCAAAGCACAAGTCGGGAGAAAGATTAGTCTAACCATACAACAACCAACCAATTAGCGTAAGGATTGTCAAAGCTCACGATGCAATGGTAAACTTGAGAAGACACCGCATTTGATTCGGATCGAGCTAATTTATCCTTCGTAATATTCAACTTTTGCCTAAACCAAACGATTATATCGGACGGTCGAAAGTTGTGGATCAAGCCACACAAAGTAGCCACACTTATGGGCTTCTTAACAAATTAATAGATTCTTGTTAAACATTGCTAAAGAATGAATACATATATCAAAATTGCATCAATATGGTTAAAAGGACTTACCCTCTGTTAGGACATGACATGAAACGCCCCGCCAGGGTTTGCCTTCGTCCATGATGTTTGCACCGAGTGAGATGCCGCAATAGCATAATACATTGCTATCATTATTGTTGCCCGGTCGAAACCTTGAACTACTTGCCGTAGAAAATGGTTCACCATTGGGTTGCTCATCTTGTGAGTTGTGATCTTATTTGTTACTAAAAAAACAAGAATCAACAAAATGTATTATCCAAACACAATGGCGTAAATTACATAACCACAAAAACATAAGTAACAACAATATAATGTGGTTCCATCAAACCAAGTTCATTGTTTTTTAAATGAAACATTAAGTTTCCACAATATAAAATATCTAGATGAAACCACTACACATCGAACTCTATAAACCAAAGATAAAAAATAAGGGAAACAGAGTAAATGTCAAGTGGTTGTAATGAGTTTGAGGAGATAAACTAATGTTCAACACCAACAAACATACATGTTTAAGGAATTGAATTAAATCTGCTCAATGTTAACATAACATTAAAAATTAAAATTTAAGAAAGAGGTGTTCATATATTGTTCCAAAAAGTTGCAAATCTGATTAAATAAAAATAATCAAGCATTTAATGAACCCTAATTGCTTAAAAAAATTAATTTAACTGCAACAAGTAATAGTTTTTTTTGGGAACCAAGAACTTCTAATCCGAAAAATGCATTGCACAATAAATTCAATTTATATATTTCTATGCAAAATTTTCGACCGAAAAAAAGGGATTCGAATCACCTCTGTTTAGCAAATGGAAAACCTGGGTGTTTACCTATCATGTCCTCTAGTTGTGGGCTGTTAACTTTTTTTTATTATATGGAATCAGGCCATGGATGTGTACATATCCAGATTTCGAGCTCAACAACAAATCTTTAAGTTTTTTAACGCATACAAACAACAATTTCAATGGGAAAAAATGGAGTTTCGAACTGTACCTCAATTTCGTGTAGCTTGGTTCAGGATATTTTCGCTCCAGGGTCTTCGAACGTCGCTGAATTGAAATTTCTAGGGTTTTTTCTTTGTTTAGGGTAGGAGATGAAAGAGGTGAAGAGGCAATTCTGAGGTTGTTTAGGTTATTAAAAAAAAGGGGCAATTTGGTAAAATTCATTGTAGTCACTTATTATCAATGTTGTCAAACACCAATATTGACTATTTATATTGGATCCAATACAGAATAAATCCAACACCCCAAACAATAAGAACCTTATGAAGGATAGTGATCATCACATATCCAGTATTAGTTATATAATCCCATCAATTTTCCCAAACGAACCCTAAATGTACAAGAAACAAACAGTGAAGCAGTTAGCGTATAGTAAAAAAAGCCCGGAATATTTTCCTATATTAACCAAAATTTGAGAAGGTTATTTAAAAAAAAAAAAAAACCTAAAACCTTACTTGCGGTTCCAACATCTCAGGTCGAACTTTTTTCTTTTCTCAGGTCGAAATTGAGTTTTATTGGAATTACTTTTTTTAAAAAGAATGATTCTACTCTTTTTCTCTACGTCCATTAATAATATCTAAATTTTTATCTTTTTATTTTTTTTTGTAAATTTTAAATCTCTCTTAAATAATAGACTGATTCTTCATCTTTCTTGTTTTCTTTTCTTTTTCTCTATAAGATAAAACGTTAATTTAAAAAATATATATATACGTTTCATAATCAGGCTGCTGTTGCTTTTGCCGCCTGTGAAATTTTCCTGCACTCTGTAATGGGGTTTCTGATGAGATTCCATGGACTCTACCACACCAGAACAAGCAACAATTCCCACATTCAGAGACGAGTATTGTCAAGCTATTGCGATGGCGAGGATTCACTCTTACCAGTCTTGATCGTTGGTGGTGGCCCCGTTGGCCTCGTTCTCTCTATTCTCCTCACCAAATTAGGTTAAATCTCAGGCCCATGAATTTTTATCAAAACTGATTCAGTTTTTCAAGTGTTATTTTGCTTAGTTTTTCTTAATAGAAAGTGGTCTCTTCTTTCTTTAAAGGGAGTTTATTTTTGGACATCGTAGGAGGCAGATGTTATTGTTAGTTGAAATTGATTAAAAGTCCTATTCGATGGGGCTCCTCTGCAACAATGTGAAAATTTGTATATTTTATTAGGGATTTTATTGTATTTTTTTTTTTTTTTGCACGGTTAGCTGATTGAGCTTGTACTTAGTTCCGGGGGTTTCATGGGGAATTTGCTATAAAATGGTTGAGATGTTAAATATTATTTATTACTGTCATCCTCAGGGGTGAAATGTGCAGTTCTGGAGAAAAACAGTGCTTTCTCAAGACACCCTCAAGCTCATTTCATCAACAATCGATCAATGGAGGTTTTTGCTTTTCCCTTTGTTTATTAGTTTGAAACTGTCGATGCAAATATATTGTTCTTGGAAGATGATGATGCTTCATTTGTTAAATTATAGCTTTTATTTTGAGTAGATCTTTTATGTTAGGTATTTCGGAAATTAAATGGTCTGGCTGATGAAATTTTGAGGTATCAACCGCCAGTGGATTTATGGAGGAAGTTCATATACTGTACTTCACTCACCGGTCAGGTTCTTGGCTCAGTTGATCATATGAAACCTCAAGGTATTTTTTTCTGCTAATCTTGATTATGGAAAAATTTCAATTCTTTTAATTCAATAATCAAGGATTTATTATTTCTGGAAAGTAAATAATGCCATGTTATACTTTACTCAACTCTAGAAATGAAAATATAATATAAAGTTTTGATCTTACTAATAAGTTGACCGTCATTCTGTTCTTTGTCCTTTCATTTGGGAAGACATGCGAATATTTTATTCACCCTGTTTCTTTAATTCATTCTGATTGATTATTTGAATAAAGCCCAAAAACTTCATGGAGTGTGTGTCTATTTGTTAGCTTTTAGTTTTATTGGTGCAAGTTCTGTTACATGCAGATTTTGACCGGATTGTGAGCCCAGTTTCTGTTGCCCACTTTTCACAATATAAACTTATGAGGTTGCTAATTAAACAGCTCGAGGACATTGGTTTTCATATCAGAAGTAATGGGTTAATGAACTCTGATGATAGCAAGCTTGCAGAGCGGGATATATTATTAGGGCATGAGTGCACATCTATCAACGTCACCGAAAAATGCGTAAATGTCACTGCATACTTAACCAGAGAAGGAAAGCGTGTAAAGAAAGATTTCCAATGTAATTTTGTTGTTGGTACTGACGGTGCGGGAAGTACAGTGAGAAGGTTAATGGGAATTGACATGAGCGGCACGCACGACTTGCAAAAACTTATCAGTGTACATTTTATGAGCCACGAACTTGGGCAATACTTGATAAATGAGAGACCAGGGATGCTATTTTTTATCTTTAACACTGAAGCTATAGGTGTTATTGTTGCTCATGATCTGGAACAAGGGGAATTTGTGTTGCAGGTGAATTAAGTTCCAAATTGTGTTCAGGATTTATGTTTAGTCATATGAATTATTTCATCTTGTTATTTTTACTAAAAAAATTAAAAACTTCTGGCATCATTGATGTTATGCAGGTACCTTTTTATCCACCCCAGCAGAAGTTTGAAGATTTTAGCTTCAGGGTAATTTCTTACCTTTACAGTCCAGGTTTTCGCTAGTGTGGCTTATATTTTCTGATGAAGTTCAAAGAATTTGCTGGCTAAAGTAATATTACTAAACTTGTTTCCAAACATGTAAATGCTGTTACGGGCCATAAATTGATATTAATTCTGTTTGCTGTAGACGTGTGAGAAATTAATCTTCAAACTGGTTGGCCGAGAGCTTTCAGACATAAATGTCCTGGATGTAAAGCCTTGGGTTATGCATGCTGAAGTTGCTGACACATTCGTATCTGGTAACAACAGAATTATACTTGCTGGTGATGCTGCTCATCGTTTTCCTCCTGCTGGTGGTTTTGGTACAGATTTCATCATGTTATTGAAATTGTTATCCTTTTGAAAGAAAAATAATGATCCTTTGGATAGTTTTATCAACCCTGGAAATTTCTGGTTATAAAGAAAATTCTTTTACATTTCCCAGGAATGAATACTGGCATTCAGGATGCTCACAATCTTGCCTGGAAGTTGGCTTCTGTAATCAAGGGAATCGCGCCACCGTCCATTCTTTCCACTTATGAAACAGAGCGTAGGCAGGTATTGCTTGTATAGTTTGTGTGGATCAAAATTTACTTAAGTATATTTCAAAAAGTATGACATCTATCTTAGTGAATTCCTGAAACTTGTCAGATTGCCATCTTTAATACAGCACTAAGTGTCGAAAATTTTAAAGCAGCAATGGCAGTTCCTGCTGCTCTTGGGCTTGATCCAAACATTGCAAATTCAGGTTAACCCATGAACTTAAAGTTCAACTTTTTCCATATATATTTTTATTTTTTCTCAATTGTATCACTTGTCAGGTGCCTAAATCATTATTTTTGTCGATTCTGCAGTACATCGAACTATAAATGATACTTTCGGTTCCATCTTACCGTCTGATCTACAAAGGACAATTTTGGATGGAATATTTAGCATAGGACGTATGCAGCTTTCAGACTCACTTCTTAATGAAAATAATCCTCTTGGATCTTCAAGGCTTTCAAAGCTAAAACAGATTTTTGAAGAAGGAAAAAGCCTTCAACTCCAATTCCCTGCTGAAGATCTAGGATTCAGGTACTTGGCAACATTCCTTTTAATTGCAGCCTTAATATCTGTTTTAGGGGTTAAAATCTTACTTTGCTACTGTGGCAGTCAATTCTGGAGCAGTTGTTGCTAATGGCATCCACATACATAAGATTTAGGGATTGGCCTAATTGTTTTTAAAAAAAAAAAACCCAATTATCTTTTAAACTTGCAAATAACCCCGTAACATATGTTTCTATCTTACAAATTGCACCATATTGGGGTAATTTGTAAAACAAGTACAAACCTCAAGAGAGTATTGTAATACTTCAATGGGGTAATATGTCAATAGGGTATTTATAATTAGAAAGATAACTAGATCCTTTTTTGTAATTATGCTAAAGAATCTCTGGGGTTGTGATTTAAGTTTGAATGTATCTCTATGTATCCCAACAAAAAAAAAATTCTCTCCTTCAATTACAATTGTTTTAGGTACTATCTGGTATATCTTGATGGCTTGTCTAAGCTGAAAGACTATCTATTAGGTACTCTAAAGGAGCACTAGTATCGGATGGTGATAGTTCGTCGAGTGCACGAGAAACACCAACTGGACGAAGGAGGGACTATGTTCCCTCCTCAGATCCTGGTTCAAGACTGCCTCATATGAAAATTCAACTATTATCAGCATTCTCGAGCAAGGTGTGCCAGCTTATCCCCCACCCTTCCTTTTTTCTCTGTGTATGCTTGTGGATATTCATGTAAAACTTAGGGATAATTACAAATATTCTCTTGTCATATATTTTATATTTCACAAATTGCATCTATTGCACGAGGTATTCTTAAAACAAACACAAATCTCAAGGGGGTATTTGTAATTATAAAAGATAATTTGATTTTTTTGTAGTTGGGCCAAATAATTTTTGTAATTATCCCTAAAATTTAATTTCAGTCTCTAAGTATGGAATTATTGGACTGGCATAAGGTTTAAGAGACTCAGATATGTATTAGATTTCATCTTCTTTTTCACAGGATGCCTTCTCTACACTGGACCTTGTATCTGCGGATAATATCGAGTTCCTTCTTATTATAGCTCCAGTTAAAGAGTCCTATCAACTAGCTGAATCTGCATTTAAGGTGGCTGAGGAATTTAAAGTTTCACTTAAGGTTTGTGTGGTGTGGCAAGAAAAACCTAGTGATGGAAATGGCAGCAGCAAAACAGCGCTTTTACCTTGGACGAATATTGTCGATGTGATTGAAGCCAAGAATTATCCTACTTCACAATCATGGTGGGATCTGTGTCAGATGACAGATAGAGGAGCCATTTTAGTGAGGCCTGATGAGCACATTGCTTGGCGTGCAAAGTCTGAAATCAAGAATGACCCTCTTTTGGTGCTCAACAAAGTTTTTTATTCTATACTGGGATCAGAGTCAAGCTGCACCACGTTTTTGCATAATTACGGATAATTACAAACACTACCCCGAGGTTTGAACTAATAACAAAAAAACCAGAGGTTTTTGAAAATTACAAAACTCCCCTTAAGGTTTGATTCGGTAATTACATTTTACTAGTTTTTGACCCGTGCGATGCACGGGATGTAATGTTTATGGGTTGTATAAAGTAAATAATATTACTATTAAACAATATAACGCCTCTGAAAAAAAATATCATGTCATATCACCACAAATAAAAAATTACAAATTTTGGAATACTTCTTTGTAGACTACATTATTTGTCTGCATTTTATCGTTCGATGTATCATCGCCACAAATTAATATTTTCAAGCCTCTAGGGTTGGTCACACGTGAAATGAAGAACGTATAATTGGCCGATCATGATTTGGATTCTTTAGGTGCGGGGCATCGACGTGAGATAGAGATTGTCCTTGACTTTTGTTTATTGTCATGGCATACTTAAACGATAAGAGGAAAGCGTCTTATTTGGAATTTGAAGGGAATTCTGAGGTCAGACGGAGTTAGCGTCATTCGAGGAATCAAAACTTTATGACCAGCATTTGCTCCCGTAAGAATTTTACATTCCAGAACATGTGTGCTAAGTTTCGTAATGACCAACCTCGCACCATTGCACAACCCAATCGAATAGTCAATGTTCCTCGGGAGCATTACAGAGTCCCAACCTTCAAATGTAGTTCGTGATTAGGAACGCTTAACATCTTATACCATTTAAGAATTTCGGTGTGTGCAAATCATGCAAGAAGTCAACATTTGCATCCGATTTGCAAGTGCTATCTGAGCTCAAATACGTATGACCCTCAGATGAGTTCATTGAAGTCATGTACTGATTTATGGACTCGACGACATCAAGGGTGGGTGCTAGGATAGCTGGTCCTTCGGATATGTCGGATCATCGGTGGCTTCTTTAAACATTGGATAAGTATTTCGACAATAGTAGAAATTGGATCACCGGTTGAGTAGAGCAAATTATCTTCGGGAATATCAATGTGGAACAACCATCATTCGTTCCTCCAATTGTTCCATCTCCAATGCTAGCGATCCATTCGTAAAATCTCTTCAAATCTTCATAATCATCTGTTTCACCTTTGACTTTGAAGCCGCATGTTTTTCGTCCCTAAGCACTTGCAATCTTTCCATAAATATGATGAATTTATCGTGGCATTGACAATATCTTGCCGGCTTCCCTTGGGTACAACCGCAATATCGTCATCAAGTCCCCACCCAACACATTATTTTACCTCCAAATGGGACGTCGGGATTACCAGGAAATGTGGCACTCATAATATCTCGTATACTTTTATCCCGTCTCAAAGCAATACTTGTTCATCATTGGAGCTTCGTCCCATATTATGAGTTTACAACGAACAATCAATTCCGCAAGCGGACTCCCCATTTTGATTTCGTCAGACGTGGGACGATTCATTTGGATTAATAGGTATTAAAAATCGAGAGTGTGCCGTCCTTCCGCCAGGCAATAGAAGAGCGACTATCCCGGCTGGATGCCACATTAAGTACAATATGCCCTTTAGATCTCAACCCCGAAGATAAAGCCCTCCACAAATATGTTTTACCAAAGTGCCTCCATATCCATACACAAAGAACATACGACCTGCATTCGATTGAACAAAGACGCATGATTTTAGAATACACGCCTTTTTGTTCATCCGTCATGTTTGAAAGAAGATTATTATGTTCGATGGCCAGAGCCTTACGATCATAGCGCAACTCATCGTATATCAATCTGTTTTGACTCATATCCATACTATCAACATCCGGAAAAGGCATCGTCGCAAACTCACGCAAACTCCTACCACGACTGCGCAATAACTTTTCAATCTCGGAAAGTGCCAGATTCTTTATTTGATCCTCACTTAGCACGAGTTCTATTAGAAAAGAAAAAACATAAAAATATATAAGAATAAATAATTCACTATAAAAAAACTATTTTAAAAATAAATACGTGAATTTGACACTAAAATTATAATATCTAATATATAATCACTGAATTAGTACCTTGATGTTGCATAAGGAGTCGTCGTTTATATAGAATATCATCCGAAAGATATTGCCAACATTTTTCCCATACCACTTCTGGCCTGCTCAAAGAATCTGACGATAACAATGACACAAATAAAATCCGAAGATTTTCAAAGACTTGCCCAAATGACTCGATTTGATACCGAAATCAATATACTCCTTATCATCTTCTAATAAACCCAAAGCATAGCAAGCTTCTCGATAAGAAGAGTGTTGAACACCTTTAATCTTCTTATAGTCATTATGACATGTGGCACCACGCACTACATTTATAAGACACCTCAAATAATACATGTCACCACATCCAGGAGGCACGTAGTGCACACGTCCTATAGTATTCCCTCCCTTTCTCGGCACCCACTTCCTAATGTTTGATTTCCACGTGAATTTCGTAGGAGCTTCTGCATAAATCAACTCTCTGGCTTCAGGGTATATCTTGTTGGCTTCCATCCATGCTAGGAACATGCTTTCTCTCGACAAGTGCTTTTGTTAATAACATCGTCTATTCTTTCATCATCATGAAAAATAACACTTTGCTCGTTCTCGAGATGGAAACTTAGCCCTCTCAATCGAAGGGTATTTATATTGCATCTCGTATCCTAGTAGTCTCCATGCCGCCTCACACGACGAAACATATCTACAATCATAATACATGTTCACTTCACAACAAGGTTTTTCATCGCTTTCATCACGTTGCTCACGATAGAATGATGCGATTACACGATCATGGCCTTTATTGACATATTTGAACAAATATTTTATTGATCGTGGACTGATTACACCATTCGACATTAAGGTGAGCCCGCATTTTAAGTAATAATCCCGATTATGCGGCACTACGAATCTATTGTCAAGAGGGACGCCATTTTTCTCAATAACTCGCCATTATTTCTCCGCCTATATCGCGGGTAACCTTCTTCATCGATAGAAGTAGTCTCAACAAACTTTTTTGGAAAATGTTTCATAACGACCATCACCATGCACGGAGAACTTTTTCTTACATCACCACATGGACCGTGAAGCATGAAGTCTCTAACGGCAGCATAATAGCATGGATCATCTTTTTCATCAGGTATCTCAGCCGATATGATTTTATCTATATCCTCTGCATTTGGATACTTATCCTCTTTGGCCAGAAAGAGCAGAATATGGGCATGAGGCAATCCACGTTTTCGAAATTCTATGGTGTATATCATCAGTAAAGTAAAAAAAAGAAAAGTAAAGAAATGAACTGACAAAACATTAAAATTTAAAGTTGTAATGTAAAAATGAACTTAATTTTTTAATAACCTGAAACAACTTTTCCAAATATTTCATTATGACGGAGATCCCTGATAAGTGCATCAAGCTTCACTTTAAATATTCTGCAAATAATATCTGGACGGTCTTCGGCATTAAGTTTTCTAGTCTCAAGAAAGCGGACAATCTCTGGCCATTTGGGATTTGAGGTGAATGTAATGAACAAATCAGGATAACCCGCCCACCGACATATGGCCATTGCATCTTGATAGTTTTGTATCATGTATCGAGCACCTCCAGTAAAGCTTGAAGGTAATATAATTCGTTTTCCTTGAGTGATGGGTTCAGTGTCTCCACGAAACACAGCATCTGCGAGACCCCTATACATATCAACACGCAACTTCTTCTGATTCAAACGGATGTATTTCAATCGCTACGATTCTACCATCGTATAAGCATCAACGACAAACTGTTGGAATAATCGTCTTGACGACATAATTGTAGAAGGTTCATTTTCCCTTTCATGCAAACGATATGAGAAAAATTCACGAACACTAACTGTTTTCCTTCCTCTTGTAGTTGTTGTCTTCTTGAGGTCTGAGAAAGGGATGTCTTCTCTGAAACCATCTTCACCATAAGGTAGCAATAATGGGTACTGTAATGCCAAGTAAGAAGCATTCAACTCATTTATCCGCTGCAATAGTCCAGTTCTTGTCTCAATCACTATATCTCTATCCCCTAAAGCTTCATCAAAATCACCAACAATCAAAGCAGCGACTTCAGAACATGAAGGGGAATTGTATCTTCCGCATCGCGTCTCTTTTACCAATAAGCCGCAATCTAACATCTGAATGTCTACATTCTTGAATCTTCTCTCTCGCCATTCTAAATGTTTTTACCAAAACATTATTTTCATCAAGCATTTCTTTAAGGCCAGCCACAATGTCTTCATGTAGATTATTTGTTTCACTTCCTTGCCTACAACATTAAATAAATAAAAAAGGCATTAATATGGTAGAGAACATAGTAAAAAAGTAGCGAATATTGGAATTTAACAATAAAAAAGAAAACATACCGATTTAGAATTTAGTCTATGTGATACTTCATTCTCGGTATCACATATATGTACGATTCGCAAATTTCGGAGTTGAACCATCAGATGTCAATAAACTACCAATTAGATGATAATTTTGCCCATACATCCGAAACACTGGAGGTCCACCGCCTTTGTTTATGTCATTGTCTATCTTCCCTCCCATCGATGTGAAACAAAACATGCTATTATAAGATCTAATGTTATCTTGAAAGTGTCTACTTTTTTCAGTATCACCAAACAACAATTCTCGAAGCAAAACAGGTGGTTGTTTTAAGGTAGGAAGCTGTATAATCCCATGACTGCAACAAAGAGAATATTGCGGGTTGTTTGATTTAACTCGAGCATTGATTCTTTCATCATACCAAAACATGGCCGCACAAAACTGACACCTATAGGTTGCGTCACCGATATCCCAATAATCTGTGAAATTTAAATTTAATTAATTTAAATTAATATAAACTTATAAAATACAAAATATAATTTAACGGAAAAAAAAAACACACCAACACAGACATATATGCACTCACCGATGTGTATCAACATATTTGTCTCATTTGTTTGATTGGAGGTGGGTTTGAACATATAGTACTATGATTTGGATCGAGCATCTTTATCATTAATATTTGTCTCGGCGTCATCGTCTATGGTCGATCAATTATCATTTTAGAGCCGTAAATCTTCTTCAAAGGTATCACGATGCAAGAAAACCTTTGTTGTTTGGATTTCAGTGTTCTCTGTTAGTGAAATATCTTGTCAAGCATTGCTTTTAAAAGTATGTAAAAATTAAATATAATGAAATATTAATTATATAACACTTTTATTTCTAGACAACAAAACATTAACTATACCATTTGTAACGTGACAACAAAGTAGGATTTGAAAATGAATAAGCAATGTCCGCTAAGGCGCATCTTGAGAATGAATTCTTTTAGGTAGCTTCCGAACTCTATTCGGGGTTAGTGTCGTATTTTTACGAAAAAACAAAAAAATTAAAACAAATTACACGAATTATGATTTAAATGCAATAATGTTATTAACTAAATATCACTAAAATAAAACTAAATTTACCTTTTGTTAAGCCACTACACGGGGAGCTTGGAAAAAGGTAAGTTGTATTGCTTTCGATGAAACATTAGAAATAATTCTTGACGACGGTTTTGCAATGCTATTACTGTTTGTGATGTCACTAAGTGGTGATCTTGATATCGTACCAATAATTCCGCTCGATGAAATACCTGAAACAACACTCGTAGGTAGTCTTAAAAAATATTTTCTAAGCTTGAATATATTACAATATGTAAAAAAGTAAAAATTATGAAAAGCGAAACCATTTTGTTTAATAATCATGCATATGTTTTATAAAAATTAATATTCATTAATATTAAACGAATATAAAGTGATAGATATTAAGCAAATTAATTGTGTATTGGTAATTTTAATTGTTCCTTCAATTTTTTTATTAAAAAATTAAAACATAAGACGTAAAAATAAAAAAACAAAAATTGCGTATGAAATATAGTTGTTCTGTTCAATCACTTATACTAAATTGTTTTTTTAAAAATTATTATAAAAATAGTCATTACAATAGTATTTAGATATTGAATATTAATTAAACATTAAAAAAATGTATAAAACGTTTACTATATTTTTTGTTATTATATCAACACAAATATATATATATAGATTAAATTTATTATATAATAATCCTATCTTGTAAAATTCTAATAATAGTTAACATATATATATATAATATTGTGTGGAATTACATTAAAATTTTTAAAATAAAAAAATAGGATTAATTAAATGTGCCAAAATAGTATATATAAATAATCGAATGAAATTTATTAAACAATCGAGTTTTAGTAATTACATAATATAATTACTTGATAATACAATTAAGATGTAATTTATATAATCTAATATATGAAATAATACAAAGTCACCATTTATAAAAAAAAATCTTACAAAAACAAAGCCCAATTAAGGTATTAAAAATTAATCTTACAAACACATTTGGAGGCCCATTAGCATTTTCTCAAACAATAAAAAAAAAAAAGAAAAAAGAAATTACATGCCCAATATTAACCCAAGAACCCAGAAGGTTCTTAATTTCCCATCCTTATCCGGCCATAGGTACGTGTAATGTCATAAGCAAGATTTTGACACGTATCCCCCTTAATCAACGGTCCATATTAGATATAGGGTATCATTTGTCTCTTAGGGTTTGCATCCCCAGCCACATCTCATTTCTGGAAAATTCTCAAACACATTTCTCCCAAAACCATTTTCGTCCAAAACCAAACCCATTTCTTCCAAACCCATTCTCTGAAAAATCCAACAAATCGTCTCATCCACCCCTCAGCACTCATCTCATGTTATCTTCTTCTCCAAAAAACCCCACGCCTAATCATTTATCGTTTTGAAATCGTTGATTTCATTTCTAAAAACCCCAAACCTCGCGAAAACATACGCCCAAAAAACAAATTCGGACTTTCTCGAAGACGGGGAGCTATTATCATAGATCTGCCTAAAAAATGGCTAGATAAGTTTCATTTTACTTTTCTTTTGTCAATTTTTAGATTTAGTCAAAAATAACCAAGATCTTCACTTTTTTTTATCGGTTTTTTTATTTTTGTTTGCAGAGATGATGATGTGTTTTAATCGGTCAAAAAATCGGGATCCAAGGTATATTTTTGTATTTTGTTTCTGTTATTATTTAGATTTTATTTTTTGGAATATTTTTTAAGAAAATAGTTGAAAAAATGGCTAGATAAGTTTCATTTTACTTTTCTTTTGTCAATTTTTAGATTTAGTAAAAAATAACCAAGATCTTCACTTTTTTTTATCGGTTTTTTTATTTTGTGTTTGCAGAGACGATGATGTGTTTTAATCGGTCAAAAAATCGGGATCCAAGGTATATTTTTGTAATTTTTTCTGTTATTATATAGATTTTATTTTTTCGCATATTTTTTAAGAAAATAGTTGCAAATCTTTATGTTGTTATATGTACGTTTTTTCTTACTTTTTTTTTTCGATTTGAAGAAACATATTTCTTTTTTTTTTGGATGGACCAAAAAACAGACTATATGGAAGAATAAATGTTAGTTTATTTTCTTTTCTAAATATACTTTCGATATCTTCAATATCTTTTTTTCTTGAGACTAAACAGACTATATGAAAATATACCTTGGATACCTTTTTTTTTATTTGAATAGATTTTACGTTTTTTTCTTTTTTTATTTGTTATTTGACAGTCTTATTGTTTATATTTTAGAAGAATAAATGTTTGTTTTTCGATTTGCAGCGACTATATGGTTTCTTAAGCGGGACAATATCGAAGGTATATTTTCGTTTTGATATATCTATATCTTGATTTTTTTTTCAGTTTTTGATTTTGTAATAATAATTGTTAATTAGTTTTGTTTTTTTCATATTTGGATTCTATCAGCTGCTATAAGGTTTCTTGAGCGGCCCAAAAATATCGAAGGTATATCTTACTTTAAATTTTTTATCGTGTATGTTAATTAGATCTGTTAAAAGGTCTTGAGAATTTTTCCGAACATTTCCGAACATCAGTTATTATTTCGATTTGTTTGTCTTTTTTTAAAGATAACAATGGTAAAAAAATGAACATGGGAAGTTGTTTATCATTTCTATGTATGATCTTTCCGAATAAGATATGTGCTCAAGTAGATTTTTTATGAATACATTTTAGTTTACAATGAATAATGAATTTCTATGAAAACGAAAGCTTACATTTATAAAATATATAGATATTAATGGTTTGTAATTTTTTATTAATATTTATTTTTTGTGTCCTGTTCTATATAAACCATATGTTTGGGGAGGAAAGTTGCAAAACACACCAGCTGATACTACCTGAGTCACTGCTCTCAGCAAATAGTCACAAGATAAGTTGACATCACCCTAACTATTTACTGTTTTTGTGTATTAATTGATAAGTATTCTTACTAATTTAACTTGTTGATGTATTCCAGGTTCTATGCGTGTTGATTACACAGATGAATAAATCACAATAGCAGACAATAAAGAAAATAAAATGAAGTGGTAAGTAACTAAACTAACCATCAATCTTACTGAGTCAGCTATAAATCTATGAGTACATAAGTAGTCCAAAAAAATTCATTTATGAAAAATTATTTTGCAAAGAAGCATTTAATACCGTGGTCGGTAGATATATCCCTTGCATGTTTTTGCCCGTAATCTGTCTTTCTTTAATCGCTTCATTATAAACAATGTTTGATATGACAGATGAATATTAGACACAATTTTTTTTGCTTAATATTGACTGTTTCTTCTGGACTTTGAAATTTTTTCAGAAAATTGTAGCTAATAAAAAAATGCATAATGAATGATCTTTTACCTTTTATACTGTAACCTTTGTGTTTTTAATTTGGTAATAGTAATTATTATGGACAGAATATCATATATTTGCCTATATTAAGGAGTGTAGCACTGTTGAAAATCTGTTTGTATTTAAACCAAGTCAACAACAATCATTTCCAAAATTATGACTTTGACTTTGAAATGTATTTATTTCCAAAATTTAGTTTGGATTCTTAGGTTGTTTTCGACTCTTTGCATAATTCATAACATATCCTTCCTTCGCATATTATAATTTTTAATTTTTGGTGGTATTATAATTGTGTTATAAAAACTGATGTTACTCTGTTGTATTCCATCGTTTTGTATAAGTTACCAATTACGAATTAAGAAGACCCTTAGCTAAAAAACCACTTGACCATACACATTGAGTGTAGTGGAATCCTGATGGTGCTAGGGTCTTCAATAAAAATACTTTTATATGTCTTGTACTTGTATCATTTTTATCTATCCTTTTTTTCCATTGTTTTTTATTAGTTTTATTAAGCAAAATACCTTAATAAACAATTTTAATAAGTATATTTGTATATACATATAGTTTAATATCAATATAAATTTTATAATTCCTATATCTCAAATGAAAAAAATACAGGTGCAAATTTAAAACTGATCAATCTCGAAATAATAGTAAATGTATAAAATTATATTAAAAACTGCAATCAAAATTGAAATACTCAATGTACTAAAACAATCAAATCAACTGAAAACATCAAATAATCAAAACTAATTATAAAAACCTAACTTAATGCATGTAATCTATAATTCTCACTTATTCGCATCTTCTTCCTTAACCATCTTAAGCTTCTTTGCCTTATTACTTGAGGACAAGTCTTCAAACAATTCTCGCTTACTTGATGGACTTTTAGCAGCTTCATCTCTAATCCTTTTCAACTTGTTCGGAGTATTCACTTCATCCTCCGATGAAGATTCCTAAAGAAAAAAAAGCCAAATGTATAAATACAATGTACAATGTTTTTGGTTAAGTATATTTATGATGAAAAATTAAATATACCTTGCCATTAGACTGTTCTTCCCTTTGAAGCTTGGATAGGTAGTCAGACTCCTAAAGTTACAAAAAAAAAACAATTGTTATATTGGATTTTTTTTTATTATAAATATTAATAAATAATCAGAGACAAACATTTATGTATCAAATGATTTTTTTTAAGTACCTGACTTTCTGGGCCAGGATAAAACTTCTTAATCAATTCAGAATCTGCAGTTAATTTCACCACTGAAAATGATCCGTCATAATTATCAAGTTGGTCTGCCCTAACTTGAACCTTGAAAAATACTTGTTTATCAATCAAACTTGCTAGGTCATCTGGTATATCCTGTCCATCTTCCTTCTGTTTAATTTTTTAAAAATAATTAAATAAAAGAATTGTAAACATTATAATTTATAAACCTGAAATAGATAATAAATTACCTCAGTACTCGTTTCTCAATTCAAAGACACGTTTTGCCTATTAATAATCGACAATCTCTATCCCAACACAAAAAAGTTGCATTCCGGTATCATCAATAACCCGGATATGAATTTTGTACCTAATAATTTGAAATTTCAAAGTCGATGTAGATTAATTGAATTGTTTAGAATAGAGTAATATATATTTAATAAAATAAATAATTGTACTAAATACGAAAAACACCGGATTGATAAAAACGCATAACGTTCGCAATAAAATTTATCACGCTTTGTAAGTTTCTTGGGCATCTCTTGCAAGAAAGGTACCACCAATCTCCAATAAATGAAAGAATGGTTGCACACACACCCAAAAACTTCCCACCTAAAAACAACACAAAAATATATAATGTATATATTATAATTATAATCATATTTTTATTTTAATAAAAGGTAATAACAAAAAAACAGTTTGTTAATTTACTTCTTTGTTCCAATACAATTGATCGATCATTCGACGGGTGATTCTCCGGATTCCAAATCTTCAGCAATTGTTCGGGTAGTAGGCACACTAACATGACTAATTGAAGGTGTTGCCCCATTCTTTCGCTCATAAACCTAAATAATTTTAAAAAAAAAAACAAAATGTTAGATTGAATATTAATAAGAATTATCTATTAACAAAAGAAAGAAAAAATAAAAAAGTAATCTAAATATTTGTTCTAACCTTTTCTTGAAGTCTGCAATCTCATCCAATTTGGCATCAAAAATCAACTTTGTAACATCGTATGTATTCGATACCTTCACTCTATCTACAATTTATTAAAGAGTAAAAAAACTGATTAAAAATTAAATAAGAATATGGATAATTTACCTTGCTATTTAGAAATAAGTTTAAGTTATTAATTTACCACGAAACACTTTAGCTCTGCACATTTGTACAATCACGATCGGTTCAAATCGACCTCTTCGAGAAAGGGTAATATCTCGTCAACATACTCCTCCCACAACGTGCAAGTGATGCGATTATTCCTATTAAAATAACAAAATAAATTTTTCGTTAAAGTTTATGATTAAACGTAATTTCTTAAATAAAATTTGATAATCTAAATTACTCCAAGTCTTCCAAAGTTAGTTCTATGAAGCGAGTGCTCTTTCGCAATCTCTCGTGGTTTGAGTCGAATGCATTGAAACAATTTCGCCAATAACATCTCGTTGATAATAAAATCAAAGGTAAAAAAATGATCAATTAATAACAATTTATGCTTTAAATTTTACATGTACGGAAAATAAATATAATATATCTTACCAAAGAGTGAGGTCTCATCCACATTGTATGCCGCAATGGCGGATCACTAAAATTTACGGAATGAAACATAAATCGAGGGAAAATTTTGTCGAACATCTCAAAAATCAGGTTTTTCCATGAAACAAAATTTTTTGTTTAGTCAAACATGTTCGATATTTGTCTCTGAATAAGGGCAACAATAAAATCCCTAATCGCATAAACATGGCCTTCGATAAGGATTTTTTTGAATAATATTGTGTTTTCTTATAGTCCCTTGAATCCTGTCACCCTGCAATTTGTATAATTAAAAACAGTGGTCAGATAATTTAATATAATTTATCTGACTAAATAATTCATTACATAGTCATATATTATGCATCATACCTCATAGTCATGAAAAACACATTCCAAACTCGCACTTGGGAGTTTTGTCATTAAAGCGAGGTTTTTCGTAAAGACGTACTAATCTTAGCTTCACATTCCATTGTGTTTTTGAGGAATTCGGACTCTTGATCAAAGTCAGCATGGGCGCCATTTTTTTTGTATATGAATGTGTTTGTCCAATATGCAGAGAAAAATAAATTGCTCTTTGTTCTGATGAGTGTTTTAAAATCAAACTGACAGGGTATCGCATATATATAGGTTAGTAGTGTAGCTTTTATATGGAAATATAAATCTTTGCAGAATTTTTTTATTATGTTTTTTCTCTCTCTTTTATTAACAGTTACGTAAAAAGTTGTATATATGATTCACCACAGATTCTTTTTTTTTTGTAAAATATTTACTTTACTAAATTCCTAGTTTGAATTGATGCGTATACAAATCTACATGGCATAAAACAATTTGCAATTTATTATTATTAATTGTGCATTCAGATTTCCACTAATTAAGTTAATTAACTGAGATGTTGTAACCAAAAATAATAATATACTTACCATTGTCGTTTGAGATTACAAACTTGATTTTCAAGTAATCTATTAAAATTGTTTTATTACCGGTAATTCGAAAATATTCCATACATAAATGTCTGAACAACAGCAATGCAGCCCAATTATGGTAATTTGTAGCATGATTATATAAAGGAATTCCGTTCATACTTAAAAGCCGATTTTCAGCAAAAATTGTTCCATAAATAGCAGACGCGTTTAAAGCAGATATTATATTCCATTAATAATTCCACGCGTAGATATTATATTCCATTAATAATTCAACGCGTAGATATTATATTCCATTAATAATTCCACGCGTACAACCATAATTTCAGCAAATGTTTTAGTATAATTTACATTCCAAAAATAATTGACACGATTCATAGATTTCAGCACATCTATTTTTAGACTGAAAAAATGGGCGGGAAAATTTTTTTTTACCACTTTTAGAAGCGGCTCTTATTATATATATATATAGATTTTACCCCCTTTATAAGCAAACATTCAAACACCACATTTATATTTGTAAAAATATTACAGTTACGCCATTACATTTTAGACAAAATCAAACCTCCGAGATTTTTGTAACTTTAAAACTTTTCTAGGTTTCTATATAATCATCCCAAACCTCAGGGATAGTTTTTGTAATTATCCCGCATAATTATATATTTCTACTTTGTACGAGATTTATTTGTTCTTTCTACTTTCGGATATTAGGCTGAATATTGTATCTAACTCGCTGAAAAAAAAAATAAAGAATTTGTGACCAAGTGTATCTTTGGTGACGCTATTTCAGACAGTATTCATTGCATAAAGGAAAGAGCAAAAAGACACTGAGAAGAGGTATCAGGATTCAGGAATGAGGACGTGTTTAATTGTTTAAATAGAAATTCTTCCTGTTTTATCATGAAACATAATCCACAATGTGGTAATAATTTTTCCCTACTTCTGATATTTTGATACATAATGCACAGCCATGGCAGGCTAGTAATAAAACACGTTACTTTTCCTGCACTACAACCATTTTTTCTGTTTATATTTCATCAGATACTGAAAACCTACCTTGTTCATACAAATTAAAGATGTATCTATAAACCGACATGACTTGAGCAACTCAGCACCACCTTGAAGAGTTTGGAGTTGAAATAAGTCTCTAATCTGATATTGATTATGGTGTATCTGAATCACAAAGTTGGCTATGACATGCGAAATTATCGAGATTGAACGCCAGACCCAAAAATCAAACGGATAGTTGTTGCTGTAACCAGTCCCAATAATGCACCAGCAACAACCTGAAGTTCAAATACAAATTTCAGAAATAAGCAAATCCCTATTGTTCAAAAGAGCCAGACAATTTTTTTTTTATGTAATTTCAGATGGAAAATACTTTTGTCCACGCCTATTTTACACCAAACGGTCGTGATTAGGCCATTTCAGTACAATTTAGGCCTCCAAAATATCATCATTGTTATCGGTTGGTATGAAAAATGAAAACACCATGTGTAGGTAAAATTTCCACGCGTTCAGATTATGCAAGTATTTATTTTGGATGACAAAAGTGCAAAAACAGATCAGTCATTTTTTCAAGTGGCGGTACGACTTATCTATATTATCTAATTGTCAAAAAGAGACTCAAACTTTTTTCCAAGGAAAAAAATTGGCAAATCCAGAAAAATTGTGTTACAAAAAAAAGAAAACACTTATATTATTTGTCATGTTGCAGTTCTAATGATAGTTTTTCTCAAGAAACAAAAAAGACAAAAATTATATGACACCACTAAGATTTTCCAGCAAAAAGGGGCAGTTGATATATGTAACCCAACCCCAACAGCATGCATTCATGCCAAAAAGACTTCTGACGAAGTAGAATTGGAAAACAGTGGAATTGTTTACGAAGATATTTTCATTGTAGTTTTTCTGCTTTTACCAGGATAAATTGAAGCAGAAAGGAGTAGAAAGCAACAAAATGAACATTCATTCGCGGAAAATTTTGAAACTGATGATTAAATATTGTTCACTCTCCATACACCCAGCCCACCACCCTTTCCCCGAAGAATGGAAGAGTAGATAAGGAGAATACTAAAGCCATCAATTTTACATACAGAAGGCATTTATACATATACTTGAATCAAATAATATTTACCACAACAACTAGTCTAATTTAAAAAATATTCCTCAAAGTAGTAATGTATTTCAAATTTAAAGCATAGAGTTGAACCTGAGTAGGAGTGTGACCAAGAAGTTCGCGTAGAGGTCTGCTCTCAGCAAGAGGATGCTCAGCTGGAAGTTCACATAAAATTTGATTTAAAACCTGAGACAAATCCACTTTGTTAGATGTTTCCTGAATCTACATATACTGTAAAGGTTGATTCTTTCCCTAAGTTGGGTTTATGAATGAAAATTCCTATGTATTTATACTTCTATATTTGCACTACAAAAACAGCACCAGAAACTACAAACCTCTGCTTGACGTCCAGCATGTAATCTTACACCAGTTGCGTCATACATTACCTGTTAAAATTAGATTATGTAAGAAAATCTTGCTGTGGACAACACTAAACCAGAAGACATGGCAATGGTTGGCCATGAGCGAGTAACTAGTTAAACAAAATGGACTTATTGAAAACAAATTGAAACTAATAATAGAATGAATATTTCAAAAGTAAATAATAATGTTTGGGGTAAATTAGAGAAACTACACATAAAATTCGGCCTATTTATAAAACATATTATTTTGTGTTTCAAAGCACCCTTGACGTTCACATACGTATTATACAATTGTAATATGCGCGTCAGTTGCTGTAACGAAAAATGCTGACGTCAAGCAAAAATGAAATTAAAATCCAATTTTGCACTGGTAGTACCGTTCACAAAATGTTTGAAGACTATTTGCAATGTTCTGTATTATAGGGATGTAAGTGTCATCGAACTTTATATTCATTAAATATTGCAGTTTTGAGTAACTATTTAACTTCTTCATATTTTCCTGGTTTTGTAATCTTTATCACAATATATTTAGTTTTTTGTCCAAAACCTCCTCTATTATACTTCCATGACTTTTAATTTTAAAGCTTAAATTTTCTTAAATATACCGTGAAACTAAATAGCTATTAAACAAGACATGTTATACCTAGAAATAAATGAAAATATGGCTTATGACCGTAAACGATGGCGCGATATGATCCGTATAGCCGACCCCACGTAGTGGGATTAAGGCTTAGTTTGTTGTTGTTGTATACCGTGAAACTAAATAATGTTTAACTGCAATTATTAGAGATTAAAATCATATTTGGTTCAAAATTCAAACAAATATATAAGTTAGATAATATATTCACATTCTATTATAATTGGCAAAATGTAAACTGAATTACAAAAATGAGAAAAAAGCTAACATAAAATTAGAAACAAATTTATGTTGGTCGTAGGTGGGGATGGTTGGGGGTGGTTTCAATTTATTTTTATTATAAAGTAAAAATTGAAGACCGTTGGATGGATGATAAAATCAATGGCTCAAATTAATGTTGAAAGAATTAAAGAGGGGAAAAATAGTCTATTATTTTTTAAAATTTTCATCTTGTTTAATTCAATTTAACAATAAGATAAGAAAGAATCCCAAATTCCAATTATTTTTTCCCAAATACTTTAGTTGTAGGGGGATATATGTAGTTTTGAAACATAGACTGGGTAGTTAGGGACAATAGGCCAAACTTTATAGATAGTTTTTGTAATTTATCCGGATGTTTATGCACAAGGATTCATTTGTAAAGGAATTTGTTCATAATATGACACTATTTCATAAAAATTCGCATAATTTACTCTTTTCCGTTGCAAGTATCAGATTGTCCCTACTCCCATATTCCAAAAAATGCATGTAAGAGAAATCTAAGATGTAATGTACCAATCATGGGTAAAAAAAAAAGGTCAATTTTGTACTAAAATCACTTGCAAAAGTTGTGACTGAATTCAAGTTGATTAGTATCATATGTGCATCTAACAGTTCCATCAAACTGACAAGAAAGCGGAACATAAGACAAGATTTTAATAAAGATAAACAACAGGTCACAACGGTTTCATATAGAATTATAGAAAGGCAAGATTATTGCAGAACTAGATCTTACCACACATGCCAAGATTAACGCAGTTGCAAATGTCGATCCTCCAAAACCATCTTGCAGACCAACAGCCACTGAAAGAGCAGTTACTGTTGCTGTATGGGATGATGGCATACCACCTGATCCGATAAGCTGCTTAAGATCCCAACGGTTGTCCTTGTACCTGCAGGAGTAAGGGTGTTAAAACTTTCAAGATTATCACATTGCTTTCTGCAGCATTTTATTTTAATTTGTCAGTTGTTCAGGCTCCAACAGAATTTAGTGCTGACGAATATAAGTTTTTCTCCTTTGTACTGTCTGCATACACAGACATATAGGGAGTGTTTGCAAACACTTTTAGAATAAGTGATTTATTGTAGCAGAAGCTAAAAGTAGTTGAGAATTATAAGTTGATAGTGTTTGCGAATAGAAGCTAAAAGCTGGAAAGACCAAATTTGAAGTGTTTGGAAAAGAAAACAGTTTCAAAATGAGCTTTTGAATAGAAAGACAGAAACACCCTACTGTTTATTAGTAGATCAATATTATGTTTTTCAAAATTGAGAATAAGAATGTCCAAAGCAGACTACATTTATTTACAAAAATACCAAATATACTTTTCCAAAATCAGAAGCACCTCACCCCACCAACTCCTATATTTTGATTAGATGAAGCAGAAGCAAAAATAAAAAAAGTGGCATATGCAAATACTAAAAAGTGAATTTTTTTCTAGCTAAAAGCTGAGAATCACATTTTCTTTTAGTGTTTGCAAACACTCCGTAATAGTAGATACCAACCAAGTAATCTCTGATTAATAAATCTCAATCTTGGGTTCACACCTTGCTTTATATTATTGTGGAGATGAATAATTCAACTGGGAAATTCAAGCTCATTCAAAATTCTAGTGCTAGGACAAATCAGCATTTTATTAGTAGATTTTACTAGTTTACACCCAACCAAAGATCATCAAGACCTCCTCTGAGATAAACCAGTAGAAATGGGATCATCAACAAGTATAGCAACAACAAAGACAACCTCAAAAATTACAAATTTCCCATTTCATATATCAATGATCAAATGATCCGATTCTTAATGGCAGTTTCAACACAGTTTCAAAATTACAAAATAACAACATCATTCCAATATTTCTTGTATCGTACCAAAGTTCATTTACAAACAACACCCCCTTTCCTCAGACACACATTGACACAAACACCTCACCTACACAAACACAAACATTCTAATTCGAGATCTTTTGTAAAAACCCCAAAAAATAAAAATAGAATTGATCAAACACACAAAAACAACAGTCAGAAATGGGTGAATGAGAAGAAGCATACCACTTACCAGGAAGTTATTAACTTAGAGGCCTGGGCAATAGCAAATGCAAGAAGAGCAGACATCAACGGGTAATTTGTGAAAAACGAGGACGTAGCGTACGAGGTTGTCGCCGTTTCAGTGACGTTGGGCATCGAATCTTGCATCAACCCCACAGTTGATCCCCCCAAATCACCCCTCACCATTGTTCCTTACTCGATCTTGACTTTTAGCTCATATATATTTCTGGGTCCTGTTATATATTGTTTTAGGCGAGGATTTTGATTTATGTTTAGCTTCTGTTTTCGTTTTTTTTTTTTCCTTTTCTTTTTTGAATGTGAATGAAAGTACGGAGAAGGAGAAGAAAACGGAGGCGGAATCGATCTTGGGAAGCAAAGAGGTGTTAGTGAATATTGTGTGCACAAATCAACTAACAACGGTCAACAATTTATTTTGTCTACTTTTGTTTTCATTTTGCGCTTTTTTCTCTCTTTTTATTAAAAGATTTTTCAGTAAGTGAATATGCCATGTATTTGTACTCTCCTTGTTTGGAATATACTATACTTCATGTACTATTCCTGGTATACTCAATAATGTCTATTATTATTATCCATGGGTTTGGCATCCATGAAATTACAATTTCTCACAAAATTTGATTATTTACAAAGAAACCATGCATGGGATCAACCATCTTTCAGGTGGTTGAGGCGTGTATTGAAAAACGCGAATCTGAGGTTCGATCTCATTCAGTGTGTGTGTCCCCAAGTTCCCCCAATTGTACTCAAAAAAAAAAAAAAAAAAAAAAAAAAAAACAAGGAAACCATGCATTTGATTATTTTCTTAGCTTCTTTTGGTTTGGAGTTTTTATTTTTATATTATTTTGGTAATATTCAATTCTTGAAATGAGCATGCAATTGTACTCTAGTTTTTTTAGTTCCTTGATTCTATCCCCCCCAACTCCTTCCAAATTATTTAAGAAATAATAATAATACGAACGCATGAAAATTTGTTTCTTTGTTCATTTTCTAATATATTGATTGTTCGTTTTCTTGATTATCATTTTAATTATAAATTGATCCGAAACCAACAAGTATCGGTTTCATGATTTCTTAATGGAAAGTATCTGAATCAATCCCTAATCATGTGGCCTTGCCAATGGATGAGTTCTCAAGCTCCTAGACGTTGATTCATTTGAAATCCACCATATTAACTTATAATAGGATGAACTATTTATTATCTCCAGAAAAATAAAGAATAGATTCAGATAATGGCATAAAGCAAAGAATATTCTTGAATGAAAGCTATCCAGTTCCAGTAACATCTCAAAAAAGAAAACAGGAATATTTTAATGTTAACCAGGCTTAAAAACACCACCTTTTAAATGCCCCTTTTTCTTGTTCTTCATCTATCTTCAGCTATAACATAAGGCTCTATCTCTAACTTGCTTCTGACCTTCATCAGCAAAGAAATGACTGTATATGTTACAAAATGTACAATCAATATTTACAGCAAGCTGAGTGGTTTTCAGCAATGATCCCTGTTTCCAAAGCTCATTAAAGCAGAACATCAAATAATTCTTGATGCTTAACCAATCAAAGGCTAAACGTCACATAATGCAACGACCAATATAACGAAAACCTTGTGATGGAAGAAACTGTAGGAGGTTTCAGAGTCATCTGTGACAATTACGTACTATCGTGTCATCATGCCTTGGACATGCTGAAAGAAAGATAGTAGATAGAAGATAAGTGGAGAAACTAGAGTTTTTACTGAGCAAAAAACATGATTAAGAGAGTGTTGGGATGAGCTTATAAGCTCCATAAAGGTGTTTGGAAAACTTGAAAACCAAATAAAAAAAAAAAACAGAGGATCTTATAAGCTCCTAAAGTTCCAAAATAAGTTGTTAGAAGCTTATAAACTGTTTCTTAAAAAATGGGGAACCCCAATTTTTTTTCAAAATAAAATATTATTTTAACAGCCTTCTTTAGTTTGGAGCACTTGTCACAGAGGTAATTAAAGCTATAATTTTTTTCGCAATAATTAGCCCACCGTGCGGCCTGATTGCGCACCAAATCAGTCGGTCAGTCCACGCCCTCACAAGCACTCGTGTATAATTTAGTGTATGAGAGTAAATGGTTAGATCATTGTGTGCAAGCTTTGTGTTGTTGGTAATCAATAGAAGGTTGGGGTATTTACCCTAACAACGTTGCTTATGGTTGTGTGCTTGGCTTGATGTGATCAATTAACTCTCATACACTAAATTATACACGAGTGCTTGTGAGGGTGTGGGAAGGCTAACTGATTGGTGCACAATCAGGCCGCACGGTGGGCTAATTCTTGCGAAATACCATTTTCATTGCACACTGTCATTACTTACATGTTAAAGGCTCTATCATCTTTTCTCATCCAAACACTTTAACAACTTATTTTCAAAAAAAGACCTACCATCTTGTAAGAGGTAGGAACTTATAAAATCTTTTAAATAAGCTCAGTCAAACACCCATTAAATCAGAAATATCAGGTTAAGAACAAGAAAGGTCTACCATGATACATTGATATTATACTCGGCAAGTTCATCAAAAAGGCTTAAGTCACATCCTTCCCAACAAAACTTAAGAGCTCTTGTTTTGTTGCCTCCATTACTGCTCTGAAGTCAATATGCACATACCTTCCCCTGAAATTTGGTCAGTTTTTGCAGTCAGAAAATATTATGAGAAAAGTAAAAAAGTTGAGATTGATAGAGTGGTGAAGGCCGATGTATCCAACAAATATTTGGGAATACTTGGTAGAAATATGTGGCACTTAAATACATGCAATGATAACATTCACCGTAAGCGTCAATCAGAAATGTTGCAACTCTAAAAAAAAAAAAAAAAGAAATTGTTCATATTCCAAAGCTAGAATCTTAAAATTATAAAAACGATTTCAGATTTTTTTTCACACAATACCAGAAATGAGTTCGTGACCAAATAGCAGAAGGAAAGGCTGGACTAGCAAGTCCGTGCAGTATCCTTGCAACTGCTCTGGGAGTAAATTTTGCGTGTGCGTTGCTTTGGAGGAAAACCTAATGTATCAAGAGAGACCGAAAGCTTAGAACCTTGCCTAAAAACGATCCTTCAAGCAAGAATAAGAATGTGAAGTTAGGAAACTCTACCTTTATATCTGCTTGCAAAAATCGACTGCAAAACATGAAACATTACATTAGTTCATTGAAATAACAATAGCCAAAATATGTTTCTGATAGCAAGCTTCTTATGATGAAATACACATGCTTTACCGCAAATTCGCGAGTAAAAAATTACTTATAGCAGGCCATTATTGTGGAGACTGAATAATACTAATACGATTTCTGTAAATAGCTGAGTGCAAAATAGGAATACCGACTTTGAGCATAATTATGCAAATGAAGCACATCAAGAACATAACAGCATGCTTATTCCAGGTTTATCAGTACCAATAACTCCGCAATTAGTTCTATACGATAATCTATTAGTTTAACTCCGTTTAGATCTTTAGGTGCTTACAAATAGAAAACTTCATGCAAAGAATTGGATATTTATTAAATAATTTGCTTAATTTTTAACTAGATGTACTCAACCTGTTTTGATCCATCTTAATAGGCACATCAGCGTCACCATCGCTGTTGAAGTATTCCAGAATAGTCCTCTGCAAACAAGGTGTATGCTGATCCTTAAGGCAACCAAATGCATTGTCACACACTTTTTGCGAATGTTGCAGCATTAAACACCGCATCTATTTTCCGGACCTATGTCGAGCAATTGCATGTGACCATGGGATTGCAACTTAGTAAAAATTATAAAAGATAATGCAATAGGCCAGTATACTATTAATAATTTGTAAAGGGGGAAGACTATACAAAAAATTTCACATATATCATTAGCCGGTCACTTCTTTCTAACCAGAAGGGAGGCAACAAGGGATTTCAATTAGTTCTCAAAAGCACTCTAATTACCAAAAAAGCAGACAGTGGGATTTCAATATTCTGATTAATGTCTTGATCAATATGAAACAGAGATGGAGGCTTGTGGCTTAATTATCTGCCAGCAAACTTTGTATTACAATTCAAATTTTAAATATGTCTTATTACAAGTTAAAATAATAAGTAATGGACACACATTTTTTCAACGAGATGAAACATAGACTTCAATGCTGCCAACTTCCATGTTTACATATCTGGCATCCCCAATCAATTACAATAGAAAGTGACAAACAATTAATAGGGAAAAAAAAGATTAACAAAAAGCATGAAAAAGGTCAATCACCTTACAAGTTTCAACCTCCCCAAGCCACTTTGTCAACTGAGCTGCCAAAGAACAAATATCCTTTGGGACCTCCAAGATTGTATAACAGAAGGCTTGATCCTTCAACTCATACGTAATTTCCCCCTTCAACTGGTCAAAGAAAATGAAATTCTACCAATAATAAGCTTAAATATCAACCAAAAAAAGAAATAGTAACTTTATTGATATACAAAACATAAAAGGTGGCATATGTATAGTAGAGCTATCAAGATACTTAAGTACATATAATCCAATTGTCACAGCAAGTAGTCATGCCAAGCAAAGCAAATTAATTTGCATATATGTCGTTGTGATCTATACTGTACTTCCAAGTTTGTAGAAGGCAGTATAAAATTTGGCAAGGTTCACATTCGGGTAATTAATACTTGAACTCATGTATTCAGCATCTAATTGTTATGGGTATTCAACAGAACAACACTTACAACTTGGTTCACATCGCATCTCAAGAGACATTAGACTTGAAAAGAAAAACTGCAATTTGATCACTGTAAAACCTTTTTTTATGCTACAAACTCTTGGTATGCTTATTAGCTATGGGTCATCTTAAAAAGCTGCAATTTTGATTAACAGTTATCTACGCAATCAGAATGACTAAGAAAACAATGAGTATTAAGGTTATCTTCTGCCTTTTTGGATTCCCAAAATAAGGCTCTCTTTCCTGAGGTGAAATTTTATTTTTCTATTCCCAATGATACACTCACTTCAACACCACTAACTAATGTAAACACACAAACTTTTACTTATAAACTCTCATCAGAACAGTGTCCAGTCAAACTGGATGCTTAAAAATAGGATGAGGCGGAATGGCTCTATGAACCTATGATGCTCGGACTCTTCATTTCAGGCGCCGTACCCGTGTCGACAGGACACGACACTGGACATGACACTGGACATGTGTCAGATCCTCCAAAAAGAAATTCGGACACTCCAATTTCATACTATTATGTACTAAGCAATAAAGCACATGAAAGATTGTTTTATTTTGCATCACTTTTTCATATTTTAGTTATTTTGTTCAAATTATAACGAACATATATTGTTTATCAATATCGTATTAAAAAGTGTAATATGATTTATAATATATATTTGAAAAAAACTGAATTTGTCGGCCATGTCTCCATGTTAGTGTCCAAGTTTTGGATCTTTTTAGCCGTGTCCACGTATCCTAAATTTTAGACTAGAAAAGATGTGACACCCGGATATGTACCAGTGTCCGACACCGTGTCGAGTTCGAGCAACATAGCTATGAACTACCAATTTGTTGCTATTAGGAGAATAAGAGCGTACTGCAGTATGTATGCTTTTGCGACACAATCTTTAACTCCCCGTGTTTTTTTGTTAAAACAGGAATAAAATGATAATTTAACACCAAATAAATGTAAAAGTATAAGAATATTTCACACACTGTAATTGTTATGAGAATGTTTTTAAGAACAGAGAATGATGCAGATCATTATTTCCCCAATCAGCTGTTAATATAGGAACCGTGAAATGATTGGTACAAGTCACACTAACCTTTAGACTCTGCAAGTGATTTGACAGGTCAAGAGCTAGCATTCTGATGCTATTTGCCACAGATGGAATGTTAAATATATACTGTCCATCTTTCATCTCAGACCTGTCTCATAAGGGACATATAAGTGAAAATACATCGGAGTAGATAACTACTTGAGTAGTCAGTTTGAGCCAGGAAATAGTTCTTACTTCTTTAAAATTTCAGCAACCACAATATCTCTAGCTGCAATGGTTGGTGGCGAAGTCTGCAGTAGGGAACTCATCAAGATTTCAGGAAGAACAAAATCTGATTTAAAAAGGGCAGATAAATAATCGTGTTTTCTGCAATCAACAGGAAAATTAGCTGTTACGTAGATCAATTGTTATCAAAGCAAAATTTATATTTGTGGAAGTAACTGCAGAGAATTAATTGACACTATAAACTTCACGCCACCAACCCCACATAGTTGGGACTAAGGTTCAGTTGATGATGGTGATGAGAAGTAACTGCAGAGATGGGATAAGTATACGACCAAAACTAAAATCCTAGACAAGACCGTAGAGAACATATATATTTATTTATTTATTTATATATATATATATATATATATATATATATAGACCATATATAATAAACTTCGGCAAAAGGTTAAGTTACACACCTGATGGAAATTTAAAGTGCAAGTCACATTCATCTGCGGAAGCAAATGTATGTACTGCACTTCACCCAACTCCAACTGTGTCAGAATTGTTAGAATTACCTACAAACCGAGAAAAACTGGTAATTAATCATCATAAGATTAAGCTCGATAGAAGTACCAGTCTACCAGATCAATCTTATTGGTCACTTTTGTATCAGAAACATGGGCAAACTTAAGTGTGTATTACCAGACTTTATCTTGTGGAAAAACACATACAAATTTACTAGAGAATTAATCAATTTCCCATTATCTGGAAAGTGGCTTCAATTTCAGTGTGCAGGTGCTTAGACAAGGAGTTGACATTAAATTCAGATTTCTAAAAGCAAGAAGCATTGCAAAAACTTGAAGCAAAAGCAGCTAGGTGAAGGACCTCTTCTTTCATGTCAAATTTACGAGATGCTGATTCTTTGACTATTGAATAAATTTCTTCAATTGTCGGTCTTTCACTCATAAAGATTTGACAGAGTAACTTGTTGACAGCATATTCATCCACACCATCGCTGAAAAACAGAACATTGTTAGCAAAATCTAGATATCAAACTACACAAAGGGAGAACTGATCTGAAAATGGTTTAGTCAGTTACCTGTGCATCAAACTACGAAGCTTGAAATATGTGGTATCATCGAAAAGAAGATGGCAATAAGACAATCTACCATCACGCCCAGCACGACCAATTTCCTGAATCGGTTATGTGATAGTTTTACTTTTAGCATCTTGACACAAAATTCATCTTTAGCTCAACTAGTTGGTAAGACAATTGCACGAAATGTGAGTTTTTGACCTGAACATACTCTTCCAAACTTTCCGGTAAGCTATAATGGATAACCTGAGACAAGCATTATTAGCAGAAATTATCATAAATGTGGAAATAAAAGAACAAAGCAAGTTTGCCAGAAAAAATGTAAGAAAGATAAATAGATACATCAATATAAGTGTTGCTACAGATTGGTGCATTTCTTTCAAAAGAGTTATCTAAACAGAATGGAGAAGTTTCTCTTCAATTATAAAAACTCTGTAAACCTCCATTTTATTAGTTTGTTGGTTCGACTGCTAAAGAAATCCCAGAACATTGTTCCTTGAGCTATTTTACAAGTAATTCATCAATTCTGAAGAATTAAAGATGTGATACGGTAGTGATGGTTTAAAAGCTGGATCATAGCTTTTTCTGAACTTGGGCCTTTGCAGGATAATGCAACATGATTGGTTATAAACATCACAATGATTTATTTTTGAACAAAATTTTGAGCATACAGGTGAAGTAATCCAATTGAAAACAAGAAGAATGGGAAGCACTTACAGCTCCAACATCACTTTTATCAAGTCCCATGCCGAATGCTACAGTTGCAACAACCTTCAGAAACAAAGCAAGTCAACAAACCAAGATGGTTAATATACCAGAATGTTTCAAAAAAGAAACACATAGGACACGAAACTAGTGTAGAAATCTGGATTTACTCTTATGAACATCAACCACAAAGCTTAAAGGAAAGAACATACTGAAAGAACTCTGTTTCATTGATTAAAAAAGTAATGGATACAAGCTTCAAACTGCTATTTATAGTGCGTAATGAAGAGAGGAAAAAATCTGAGCAATACAGCTGGAATCATCTAGAAACTTTGTAACAAACCAACTAACAGACAATGGGAAAAGCAATACTAACTGCCGGACCACTGTAGCACACATGCACATGCACATGCACACACATATTCCAACATCCCCCCCTCAAGTTGGACCATGGTGGAGGTCAACCATGCCCAACTTGGATACTAGGCTGAGAAACACACCAACACCAAGAGCTTTAGTGAACAAGTCAGCCAACTGCAAAGAAGAGGACACCTTGAGAGGTTGTATAAGACCAGACTTGAATTGGTTGCGAACAATGTGGCAATCAATGTCAAGATGCTTAGTACGTTCATGAAATACGGGGTTAGCCACAATATGTAAGGCAGCCTGGTTATCACAGAGGAGAGGAATGGGAGTAGGGATTTCCAAATGAAGATCCTGAGCCACATAAGTAATCCACTGAATTTCACACACCGTAGAGCTGAGGGCCCTATATTCAGCCTCAGCTGAAGACTTTGACACCGTGTTCTGTTTCTTGGCCTTCCAAGAAATTAAACTATCACCAAGAAAAATGCAAAACCCTGTTATAGATCTCCTAGTATCAGGGCAGGCAGCCCAATCTGCATCACTATAGGCTGTTAAAGTGCAAGAATTATGAGCAGCATAAAAAAGACCCTTAGAGGGACACCCTTTGAGATATCTGAGAAGATGAAGAGCTGCAGACCAATGTTCAGTGCAAGGAGAATTGACAAGCTGGCTAAGTTGTTGAACACAGAAGGTGATATCAGGCCGAGTAAGATTCAAGTATAACAATCTTCCCACAAGCCTTCTATATTTGTCAGGATGCTCAAGAGGAGAGTCAGACTTATGAACAAGTTTTAAACCCTGAGGAAAAGGAGTGGAGGCTGGTTTACAACCCAAAAGACCAACATCCTTAAGTATGTCAAGCACATACTTTCTTTGGTTTAAGTAGATGCCATCAGCAGACCTAGCCAGCTCAAGCCCCAGGAAATATTTAGCCTCACCCAAATCCTTAATGGTAAAGAGTCTGTCAAGATATTGCTTAAGGAGCTGAATATCTGCTGGATTAGTACCAGTCACTAGAACATCATCAACATATACCAGAAGAAACAGAGAAGAGGAATCTGTGTGCTTAGTAAAAAGGCAATGATCATGCACTGACTGAGTGAAACCATAGGCCAACAATTTTCCACAAAATTCAGTATTCCATTGCCTAGATGCTTGTTTGAGCCCATATAAGCTTCTTTTCAACAAACAAACCTCACCTGGTTTTGCTTTAGTGTAGCCAGCAGGAGGTGTCATATAGATTGTCTCATCAAGATAGCCATGAAGAAATGCATTATTGATGTCAAGTTGATGTAATTCCCAGTTTCTAGCAGCAACAATGGCAATGATCAGCCTGACTGTCACCAGCTTTGCAACAGGAGAAAAGCTATCAATGTAATCAACACCATGCACTTGATGATATCCCTTTGCCACCAATCTTGCCTTATATCTGTCAACTGTCCCATTAGGATTCATCTTAACCTTATAGACCCACTTACATCCAATGGCCTTCTTGCCTGGAGGTAAGGTAGTGAGGTCCCAGGTGTGGTTTTGTTCAAGGGCATCCAATTCTTTTTTCATGGCTTCCTCCCAATGAGGATCTCCACATGCTTGAGTATAGGTGGTAGGTTCTTGAATAGATGACACATTTGCTAGAAAAGACACATAAGAGGATGACAGATTGGGTGAAACATAAAAAGGGAATGTAGGGACATTAAATTGTGAAGCAGGACATTAAATTGTGAAGCAGCAGGTCCTGAATAAGTCATAGCATGGGAATGTGGAGGCAAGTCAGCAGTGGCACTATATGTAACATAATCAGCAAACTTAGCAGGGGGTTGGTGATGTCTGTGCCCTTTCCTGAGAGCAACAGGGATGTCAAGATCAGAAGAAGGAGTGGAGGAAGGAGGATTACTGGAATGTAGGACAGAAGGAGGCTCAACAGCAGGAATATGAGGCAGAGGAGTGGAATCATCCACCTTAGGAAGAGAGGGAAATTCGGTTTCAATGAAGAAGGCCTGCGGTAACCAAAAATTTATTGGAGATAGGATCATATAGTTTATATCCCTTTTTGCAAGTTCATATCCCACAAAAATGCATTTATGAGCCACAGGATCAAATTTGTGTTTGTGAGGGAAGATATTAGTGGCATATCGGCACCCAAAAAAAGGTTTGAGAAGGTTATATTGGGTACATTTATTAAAGAGTGTTTCATATGGTGACTTCAGTGGAGAACTGAATTAGGAGTTCTATTGATGAGATATGTAGTGTGAAGAGAGAGAAAGGCCAAAAATCAATTGGGAGTTTTGTTTGGCCGGCAGCAGGCTCTAGTTTGTATCCAATAAGTGCCTATGTTTTCTTTCAACCACTCCAGTTTGTTGGGGAGTGTAGGCACAACTTTTATGATGAAGAATGCCATGCTTTTCAAACAACTTTTGGCAGGTATGATTAGTGAATTCTGTACCATTATCAGTTCTAATGGTTTTGATTGGCACTCCAAATTGAGTATGAATCATGTGAATGAATTTCTGTAGTATTGATGGCACCTGACTTTTATGGGTGAATAAGAAAGTCCAAGTAACTCTGCTATAGTCATCAACCAAGGTAAGAAAATAAGGAGTATTGCAAAAGAGTGTGCCAGAATGAAATGGCCCCCAAACATCAACATGTACAAGTTCAAATGTACCAGCAGAGAGAGTATTACTAGAAGGAAATGGAATTCTGTGCTGTTTAGAGACATGACAGATATCACATTGTTTAACAATAGCTTCAGCAGTTTTATTACAATGTGATTTGAGGAAAGGTACATGTTCAAGGACACCATAGGAGGCATGACCTAATCTATTGTGCCAGGTAGTAAGCACATTATTACAAGCAGGTAAGGATGAAATACAAGGGAGAGAAGGAGAAGAACTACTAGTTTGCTGAATATGAAGTATATAGAGATTGCCAACTGCCTTTCCAATTCCCAAGACATGTTCAGTCTTCAGGTCCTGCACAACATAATGAGAAGGATAGAACACACACTTGCAGTGAGAACTTTGGGTAAGTTGGGTAATGGATAACAGGTTGTATTTGAAAGAAGGAACAAACAAGACATTCTTAAGAACAATATGTTGTGAGAGAACAACCTCTCCAGTGTGTGTGACTTGTTTAGAAGAACCATCAAGTAAAAAAATAGTGACAGAAGTGGAAACAGGTTTGAGGTTAGAAAATAAAGAGAAATTGGTGCACATGTGTCTACTAGCTCTGTGTCAATAATCCAAGTTCCAAAGACTATTTGGGCATGGTATTCAAGGCAAAATGTTCAACTCTGTCATATTCAGTATAGCTTGACAAAAAATGAGCAAACCGAGTTTCACCTTCACGGTATTATTCATCCCGAGTCTTTGAAAAGCATTTTGCCATTTCTGTTGTATCATTTGGCTATGTCACTCTATTTGTATGCCTTTTCCTGGTGATATTTGAAATATCACTACCATTCTGCACCTCTGCTAGATTAGTTGTAGATCTACCCCGCTGATCCTTTTGATTCTTAAACCAATCAGGAAATCCAACAATATGGAAGCATTTTTCTGTTGAATGACCATGTTTGTTGCAATGACTGCAATATAACTTTGCCTTTTCCTCCTTGGTCAATCTCTGGTATCCTCTTCCTCTTCCTTGTGTCCAATTGTTGGTGACATTTCCTCTTCCTTGTGTCCAGTTCACATTATTACCAGTCCGGTTTCCTCCTCCTCTTAGCATAGATGCATTGCTTATCATCATAGCTGCTCCTTCTAGGCCTTCAGGAAATGCTTGTTGAACTGACCTCTGTTTCTCAATACGTAGTATCATCGAATAGGCTTTGTTAACATCCGCAAAGGATCCATCATTAAGATCGGCTCTAGCTTGATCGAAGCTCTCATTTAGCCCATTAAAGCGCAATGACTTGGTGTTGGTATCATTTTCAACTACCGCTTGTGTGCCACACACACACAGGGGAGGAGTAGGTGCAGGACTACCATATTCATCCCACAACCTCTTGAGTTTGGTAAAATAAACCAGCACGAGATGAATTACCCGACTAATCGCGATCTCTCTTTGTAATCGATATAGTTGTGGTCCATTGACCGACCAAACCGCTGATCTAATTCATCCCATAGGTCTTTAGCAGTATCAGCGTATATAAAACCATCCACAATCTCTTTTGAAATTGAATTCAGAATCCAGCTTGTTACCATAAAATCTACTCGCTTCCACAGATCGTATTGAGGTGTATCGAGGTTTTAGGCTTAATTACCTTTTCCGCCTATGAAACCAAGCTTGGTCTTTGATCAGCGCAATGATCATAGCTCGTTTCGGCAAGTAATTGTTTCCATTGAGCTGGTTTGTAACCAGGACTAAACCTGGATGATCAGATCCGTGTAGTTAGAGCGGATCCTCCTCCTTGACTGCAACTTGATTAACAATTTCCATGGAAACGATCTCTGCAAATGCTGATGTAGCTGAATATGTTTATCAGAAAACCAAAAGCTCTAGATACCATGTAGAAATCTGGATTTACTCTTATGAACATCAACCACAAAGCTTAAAGGAAAGAACATATTGAAAGAACTCTGTTTCATTGATTAAAAAAGTAATGGATACAAGCTTCAAACTGCTATTTATAGTGCGTAATGAAGAGAGGAAAAATCGAGCAATACAATTTTGGAATCATCTAGAAACTTTGTAACAAACCAACTAACAGACAATGGGAAAAGCAATACTAACTGTCGGACCACTGTAGCACACATGCACATGCACACACATATTCCAACAACTACTAAAAAATAATCAGACCACCTTCTTACCACTCTAATCTTGTTTGAACAAAATAAATCCTGTACACGACTTCTATCTTTTGCAGGAATGCCACTTTGTGGTAACGAAGAAGAAAAAGAATAGTATGTTCATTTGTTTCGCCATGTGCATGTAAAGGACAAACTCAAGCTAGAAAAACAGCTTGATCTTTGTATTAAATGAAGCATACAAATGCAACACTAACCTTTGCGGAGATATTGTTATCACATGAGATACTTGCTTATCATGTCGGTTTGACTCACGGACCAAATTGAGACAAAGAAGTTACATGAATTTGGTTTACACAATAAATAAATGAATATCTACTAGCTTTAACTGATTCGTCAATTAAAAATCGAAACTCTGGACTCATACATATACATATATATATATATATATATATATGTCATTGATGGTGCGGAAAATATACCTGGAATTTGCAGTAAACAATGATGCTTTTGATATTTAAAAAAGGAGAAGATTTAAGCAGTGCGATCAAATCCTTTGTTCTGGAAAGTTGTGGCAATATAGAGGTATTTTGTTAAATGCTAACATGAGGCACAAGGACCTAGATCATTAAATTAAACTTGAGCTTGAACATACACACCTATTCGCACTTATAGAAACTGAAAGATGCAGATTATCCCTTAATTTGGTTGACTGGATAAGATTTGTTGGAGGAATCTCTAAGGCACGCATTACATCACACAATGTTCTGTTTGTTGCAGTCGATCATTGCAAGAATGCATCCTGCATTAAGCCTACCCCGCAGCAAGGAGGCTCGAAGCCTCATATATGAAGGTCGAAAATTGTGTGACCTGTCAAAATATTACAAGATTTATAGTAACAGTTCTATGGAGAACTTTGGCAACATTAAAGGTAGTGAAGGGTGCAAAACAAGAAAACCTCTGAAAAGCAAAGGAGAAATACGTCAACAAGCACTCACCACTCTGAAACACAGTGGGCTTCATCAACAACCACGAGAGATAATAGCGAAGCGCCAGAAAAAATGGAAATGAATTCCGCATTCAGAAACCTTTCTGGCGAAACAAAAAGGACCTATAAGATGAATTAAGAGAAGTGAGAAATATTAGCCCTTAGTAACAAAACTCACAGGTTTTGACAAAAATCTAACTGAAGTCCACCGTAAGATTAGAGAACAGCCCATTGTTTGCAAATAGTCTAGCAACATCAATTGAATCAAACTCTAATGAGTATTCTGAGGCAACCAAAGACAGAACAAGAGAGAGAGAGAGAGAGAGAGAGAGAACAACCTTTAACGCTCCTTCTTGCAGCAACCGTAGTGTTTCCAAAGCCTCTTCTGCCGTCTAAACAACGACCAAGATATACAAAGTTAATGAAAAAACATTCACAGGTGGACACAAATGCAATGCACACACTTAAAATACTGAGACAAAAGGAACCTGACTGCTGCACAAAAGACCACCCTGAATCGCTGGAGGCAGCTGCCTGAGCTGATCGATCATCAAAGCTACTAAAGGGCTGACCACAAGTGTGACTCCTGGAAACACCAGTGCAGGTAACTGATAGCATAAGGACTTGCCAGCACCTGTAGGCAAGATCAGCATTGTTGATTTCCTGAAAGCACCATCTTTATAGCCTCTAACTGGCCATCCCTAAATGAATCGTAGCCATGTGTCAATTTCAATAACTTCAGCAAATTATCATCCGACGCCTCATTTCTCACCCTCATCACAGCCTCTTCAATCAATTCAGCCTGAAAGCTCAATTTATCCTGTCCCTTTCGAATATCCACAACTAAACCCTCTTCATCAAAAACACCATTTTCTTCCCCTCCACCTCTTACAGTTCCCTTGCTAGCCCTAAAGTATTTATGACGCCTATTTGATGAACTAAACCCTTTTCTCTTATTCATATACTTAAACTTTTTCCTCCCATAGCCATTGATATTAAGCTTCACAAAATTTCCTTCATTAACACATTTAGCCTTTTTAACCGTCAACAAATCAGAACTACTACCTCCAATCAAATTAAGATTTTTTCTCACCTTTTTCACCGTAAAGCCCTTACCATCAACCTCATCCTTGACGGCTTCTTTGAAACCAGCGCTTTCAACAGAAATCTCAGTTTTCATCTCGACTGCATTGTCAGGCTCAAAATTGAGGATCTTATCTTGAGCTTTCGAAAAAGATGCGAACTTCGATGCGCAGTGGCCACCATGAAGAAGACCAACAGGAGCATTCTTGTCAGTTGAATTGTTGATTTCTTAATTTGGAAAGGCAAATTGGAGAGGATTGGAGGGTGTTTAAGGGTTTGGGTTCGACTCGATCGGATTTCGGAGGTGGTTTCGAGTGCTTCTTTGAGATTTTGGGCTGCAGAATTGTTCTTGAAGTGGTTGAGGTGGAGGCTGAGGTTTTGGTTCTTGATTTGGCGGACGAGAGAAGAATGCCTCGGCGCTCAAGGGGAGGTGGACCAGCGGCGGTGGGTGACGGAGAACCAGGCGGTGTGGCGGAGATGTGAGAGGCGTCGGAGTCTGAATCGGACTCCATGGAAAACAGCAGTGTGTGAGCTGTGTGTAGGTGATTTTCCCGCCTATTTTCTGAGGGTGTTTTCCTCATTCTCAGTCATTTGGCATTCGGTGCAAGGGTGTCTTCGTCAAATTGGCCTTGAAGAATTGCCTCATAAGCATCTTTTTCGAGTTAATTGCCTCTATGGTACCACAGGATTTTCTTCATTACAATTTTAGTCCCACTTTTGCGCAATAGTCCCATAAGATTAAGATTGTTGCAAAAATAGTCCCGAGATCCTAAATTCAGCATATTTGGTCCCATAATTTTCAAGGATTGCACCTTCGGTCCCAAAATATTTTATTTTGGCAAAAACTTGTATGAGACGGTCTCATGTGCATTTTCCATGAGACGGATCCTATTTGTAAATAAGATTAGAACCCATACCCAAACCCATGAAAATACCCAATATTTGTTGTGTATTATAAGATCCGTCTCACGAACTTAAGTCCATGAGACGGTCTCACATAAGACCTTCTCTTTTATTTTACATTATAGTCAATTGGCCTTAGATTGTTGACCCTAGCACACTACAGGAAGATGTTTAGCTCATTGCTCAAAAAAGATGCAACATTCAAATGGGAAGATGAACATCAAGAAGGAATAAAGCAGCTTAAAGAAGTTTACAAAAAACTTCCAAAGCTTGCAATTCCACAAGATGAAGATGGACTGGTTCTATATACAGATGTCAGTGACTATTGGTGGGCAGCAGTTCTTACAAAAGCCACACCAAACGGGGAAGCGACATGCAGATATTGCAACGGTCTTTTTACAGACAGTGAAGCGAATCGATGGCATATCAACGAGAAAGAATTATTTGCAGATGCTTTCAAAAAATGGCCTTTATTTTTACTGGCTAAAAAGTTTATATTAAAAATTGATAATTCAAGTGTCAAGGCTTTTCTTAAAAATAAAATTGAATCTAAACCAGAAAATGCTAGATTACTTAAATGGCAAGCTGAATGTCAATATTATGATTATGATATTGCCATTATAAAATCTCATGAAAATGTTCTTGCAGATTTTTTGACACGAGATGGAAGAACGCGTTGCTGACGAGGTCCTTAAACGAGTAAGAAATCTCAGGGAAAACCTGGAGAATCTAGAACGAGAATTTGGGACGTTATGTCTCAATGCAGAAGTTGTTGGACGACTTCAACAGGCTGACCAGAAATCCGTTTCTAGTCAAATACGAGCATGTCGATTAGCTCGAGGACAATTGTTCTTAAGCGGCTTTGCAAGAGGCCTCTCCTCCAGGCCGCATCTCCTACGGCAAAAAGGGGGGCGAATAGATAACGGGGCTCTAACCCGGAGGTTATGGATTCAAGTACCATAATCACAAGTGTTGCAGGTGATGCATCCCCTGAGGGTGTACAAACTGTAACGAATGTTGAAGCTCCGGTGTCACAAACTCGAGTCTTCAAGTTTGGGAAAGGATTCCGACCTAAACCCGATCGACAAGACCATGCAGCTGGAAAGGACAAGGGCCCAGCTCACAAAACACGTTCTCCTCGGGGACCACGAAAACCAAATTTTTAAAAGATTCCCCGACAACTATCACATGGACTGAGTCACGCGGAAAGAAAAGGAAGACAGCTGGCGAGGCAATAATTCAGGAGTATGACGTAAGCAGTGACGTCTTACATATCAACAAGATTTGAAGTCCGCCTTTGAAGTTCGGACTTATCTCTATAAATAGCAGGCTTTGAAGGAAGCTGAGGACATCGGACATTTTCCTTAGTTTTCTTATAATAAATTCTGAGAGAAAATTTGTAATATTTTGAGTGTTTTAGTTTTAAGTTTTATGTATTTACGAGTGCAAGCTTCATACATGAGAGGCTAAACAAGTATTCTCCTCCCAAAAGGAGATTACTAATGTAATAAATATTTCTATAAGTTCTTAATAAAAAAGGGGCTTTTTGCTTCAACATGTGTTCATAATGTTCTATTAATTTATCCCGTTCAAAAATTATCTTGTACGCCTGGAGTAAGAAACGAACCAAGGCCGAGTGAGCGATTCTTGAAGGAGTTGGATAACTTGTAGATCATCTTCCTTGTTGGATGAAGTTGAACAGTGTGAAGCTGTTTGTCAAAAGATCTAGGGGCGATAATTTTTTTGGTGGTGTTGCGAGCCATCTCACTCGGTGTTGTTTCGGTCAAAGAAGATATGAATTTTAAGGGATATTTTAATTTTATGGAAGCATGTTGGGCCTGATATGGTTGTAATGGACTATATTCATTTTTGTTAATAAACTTAGGCAAATTGAAGTATGTATACATGTTAGTAAAACTTTTTAAGTATGCCCTGTTAAGTTTATAGGTGGAAAACGACTCCGATCCATTTAAAACCTCGAATAGAGATCTGGATCTAAGTAGTTTAACAATGTCACGAACAAAATAGGTGTCAGAAAATGAAAGCTTTCACAACATGTGATACATTGAAAACCAGGGTAATTTGGGACTTGCATGGCATATTTTATATACTATGGGACTATTTATGCATACTTCTAAAACTGTAGGACTAAGAGTGCAAGATCTCAAAACAAAGTGGGATGACAGATGCAAAAACGGGACTAAGAGTGTAATAGGTCCGATCTGTGGGGATCGAGGGTGCAATTTTCTCCATCTTTTTTAGTACCATGGATGGGATAATAGGAGAAAGGAACACGCACTTAGAGGGTGTTTGTTTAATCATATTTAAAATATCTTATTAAGTCATACATTTTATAAGGTATTTTTGAACTTATAACATGTAGATCTTATTTAAGAATAAGTTTGATAAGGCAATGAGGTCCTAAGGCCTTACATAGTGAGGTCTAAAAACAGGCTTCGGAGCCTCAAATCCTACCCAGACTGGGGGAATGAATCCAACCCGGAAAGGTGGACCATTGATCCCCCTGATAACCTAGTACAACACCACCGCCCAGATGATGACACTTGGCGCACCCACATTCTCCAGGAATATCTATAAATACATTGCTACAGTAACTTGATGGTAACTATTCATTCTATCACTTTTACATTTACTGTCTTCGTACCCCCATACCTCATGAACCCGATCTGACTTAGGCATCGGAGGGTCTTAGCTGGGACCACCCCCCGGCTAGCCTGACGTGTTTTCATCTATTTCAGGTCATCTCAGAACCCAAACCTGGTTACCCGAAAGTCCGTGACCCGAAGGTAACTCACTTATCTAAATCAGTTGGCGCCATCTGTGGGAAACTTCTGTTTTCCTGAACTAAAATGGAGGTGCGTGGGTATGGAGACTCCGAGGAAACATGTTCAGAAAGGGGTGTTAGAGACCTCCAGGAAGAATAAGGAGGTGCTACAACCAGAGTTCTCCTCGTCCCAATCTCCGCAGGATCCTCTGGATGCGGGAAGGAAAGACCCAGACCAGATGATCTCAATGAGGAAGGAGGACTTCGAGAAATTGGTCATGGAAAGAAGCCAGCAGCTCGCTAAGGAGAGAGATAGAAAGAGGGGGTTACCCGACCTCGAACCCATGATAGGTCTGGCCAAAGACCATGACGGTCACAAGCGCCTGGGAAAGAAGGGTATCCAGGAGGTCTCGAGCAAGAGGACAAAGCTGAGAGCATGACCTCTCCCCCAAGACCTAGATCCCCTGAGAAAGTGGGATTAGGGGTCGAAGGGTTGGGGGTGCCCATGACGCGAGTACCATTAGGCGACAACTTGCAGGAGCTCAGTGAGCAAATCGAACTCGCTACTAAGAAGTTGGAGGAGATGAAGAGAAGGGGGCAGTTACGTCCGCTCTGCAAAAGAGAGGATCTCCTTTTTGTGAGGAGATCTTGATGGAGGTAGTGACCCCAAATTTCAAGCTCCCAGACCTACCTCAATACGATGGAAGCAAAGACCCCCAAGAACACCTGACGATATTTGAACACGTGATGCAGCTATACAGACAATCGGATGCTATTAACGCCCGTATCTTTATCACTACGCTATCGGGCCGAGCTCAGGAGTGGTTTACAAGCCTACTACCAGGTACCGTGGCGTCTTATGAGTAGTTGGTGAGAAAGATCCTCTTTCATTTTGCCAACAAGAAAAAGGCTAAGAGATCGGCCACGTACCTCTTTACTATACGGCAGGGGGAGGAAGAGCCTCTTCGAGACTTCATTAATCAATTCAACAATGAGGTCTTGGAGGTCGATGAACTAAGGATTGATATGATGATTAGTATCATGATTCACGCTCTAAAAAAGGGTCCTTTCGCATTAGCCTTGGCCTGGGACCCCCCGGGTGACGTGGAAAGCCTGATGGAGATGGCGCAAAGATACATACATGAGGAGGAAATGAACTCCCTCAAAGATTGTGAGTGGTCCCAGAACATGAGGACCAAGGACAAGAGAGAATCCAAGGAGCCGAGCCGACACTGGTATGAAAAAGATCGTGATAGAGATCCACCAAAGTCGGACGGACCAAAATTCCAAAACTACACCCCCTTAAACGGGCCTAGGTTGCGCGTCTTGATGGCTATCGAGAATTCAAGGTTGGTGAGGTGGCCAAAGAAAATGAGATCCACCCCGAATAGGCGAAACTCGGATAAATATTGCTATTTTCACAAAGACCATGGGCATGAAACGGAGGATTGTTTCCAATTGAAAGACGAGAATGGGAGGCTCATTCAACAAGGGTACCTCAAGCACTTCAAGGCACAAGGTGAACCAGTTCAAAGGCAAGATCCGGCAAGGAGGTCCCGCAGCAGGTCACTGGTGCGTAATAAACAGGGGCCAGACAAGGGAAAGAGACCCGTAGATCATGCACCCCCCACGGGCAATATAATTTACCTCGGAAGGGGGTAATACACGTGATAGCCGGGGGACCAACTAATGGAGACTCGTAGAGAGCTCGAAAGAGGTACGCAAGAGCTTACAAGTCGGAGGTTGTTAGAGGTCATCAGGTCAATACGATCCAGGGTCCCTCGATCACTTTTGACCAAGCGGATCTTCAAGGGTTGGACCTGGAGCATAATGACCCCATGTTTATTACGATGGATATGGCAAACTTTGTCGTGCAAAAAGTGTTGGTCGGCAATGGCAGCTCAGTCCTGAGTGTGTTAAGGAAGATGGACCTTGGGGTAACATTAATCAAGTTAGTGGTGACCCCGCCACTGGGTTCGGAGGTCATGAGGTTGTACCCCTGGGTACAATTGACTTACCCACCTCTCTGGGTGAAGAGCCGTGTAGAAGAACTTTCATGATTAAGTATCTGGTGGTGGAGGCGCATTTTTCTATAATATAATATTAGGCAGACCCGGGCTAAACTTATTTCAAGCCGTGGTGTCTACTTTTCATCTAAAAATGAAATTACCCACAAAGTTCGGAGTGGGAGAAGTCAGGGGGAACCAGCAGATGGCTAGGGAATGCTACAATTTGTCTTTAAAAAAGAGCGAAGTAAGGAGGACCACCCTGGAACCCATGGGGCAAGCATGCTTGGGATAGCCGAGCTCGAGCAAGAAGTCCAAATTGGAAGATTATAGAATGAGCCGGTAGAAGAATACCTCATGGTTCAGTTGGACCCGAACGATCCAGCAAAAACGATGAGGATCGGGTCGCAAATGATCCCGGCCTAAGAACTCATGATGATTGAATTTTTGAAAAAAAAATGTAATGTGTTTGCCTGGGAACCGGCGGACCTAGAGGGAATAGACCTGGAGGTCATTGTTCATCGCCTTAATATTGATCCTACGGTAAAACCGGTAAAGCAGAAGAAGAGAAATTTCGGGGAGGAAAGGAACAAAATAATAGAGGCCGAGGTCAGCAAGCTGCTCCAAGCTGGGTACATTGTTGAGGTGCAATTCACGAATTGGCTCTCTAATGTCATGATCGTGCCAAAAACGGATGGGAGATGGAGGATGTGTACCGACTTCACGGATCTGAACAAAGCTTGCCCCAAAGACCCGTACCCACTCCCTCGCATTAACCTATTAGTGGACTCGACCGCCGGGTGCGCATTGCTAAGTATGATGGATGCGTACCAAGGCTATCATCAGATATCAATGGCTGATGAAGATAGAGAAAAGACCTCGTTTGTAACAGATACCGGGGTCTACTGTTACAAGGTCATGCCATTCGGGCTCAAAAATGCGGGAGCCACCTACCAGAGACTTGTCAATATGATGTTCAAAGATCTCATCGAAGTAACCATGGAGGTATATGTGGACGACATGTTAGTGAAAAGCGAATAAGAGAATGACCACTTCAACCACCTGGCGGAGTCCTTTGCGGTACTGAGGAGGTACAAAATGAAACTCAATCCGACAAAATGCACATTTGGAGTTAGAGGTTGCAAGTTCTTGGGATATCTCGTCAACGAGCAAGGGATAGAAACAAATCCCGAAAAAATCAGGGCAGTGATCCAGATTACACCGCCCAAGAGTATCAAGGAAGTTCAGAAGCTGGCGGGAATGGTAGCATCCTTGAGTCATTTCATTTCCAGATCTGGGGATCGTAGCTTACCTTTCTTTGCTACGCTCAAAAACGTGAAAAATTTCAAGTGGACGGATCAGTGTGAGAAAGCCTTTCAAGAGCTCAAGACGTACCTGACCTCACCCCCTCTGCTCGCGAAGCCAGATTAAAGGAGAACCCTTTTACTTGTATCTCACAGTGTCACCTCATGTGGTGAGCTCGGTGTTGGTGAGGGAGAATAAGGGAGTTCACCAACCAGTCTATTATGTCAGTAAGGTCCTCCAAGGGGCGGAGGAATGGTACTCTAAGGTCGAGAAGCTGGCTCTGGCCTTGGTGACCTCAGCTTGTAAGCTCCAACCTTACTTTCAATCGCATGTGATTATCGTCTTGACCAACCAACCGCTAAAGCAGATCTTGGGAAAACCAGATCTTGCGGGTCGGCTGGTTAAATGGTCGGTGGAGTTAAGGGAATTTGATATCAGGTACCAAGCAAGGGCAACCATAAAGGCTCAGGTCCTTGCTAATTTTCTGATAGAGATGTCAAATCCGATTGAGCCCATCTCAGAGACTTGGATGCTCCATGTCGATGGTTCAGCGGTATCAGAGTGGGGCGGAGCCGGAATTCTGCTGTAAGGTCCAAATGACCTAGAACTGAAAATCTCACTAAAATTAGAGTTTGGAGTCACCAACAATGAGGTGGAATACGAAGCCTTGATAGTAGGCATGAAATTAGCTCAAAAATGTCAGGCAAAGAAGCTAGTAGCCTACACGGATTCGCAGTTAGTGGCGATGCAGGTCCAAGGAGAGTATGAAGCCAAAGAAAAATCCATGTTAGCATACCTGGATCGAGTAAAGCAACTAATCGGAAGCTTCGAGCAATTTCAGCTCCACCAATTTCCAAGGGCGGAAAACGGGCGAGCCGATGCGTTGGCAAAATTTGCATATAGTATCACTGGGGTCAGCTCCAGAAAAGTGGTCATCCTAATAGCTGAAGAGCCCGAGATCAGATCTGAAAAAGACCCAATTGGCTTGTGGCCCACGGCGGGTCTTGTGCTCAAGATCACATGTTCCGAGACCTGGATGGAAGATACAAAAAACTACCTACTATAGGGTCACGTACCAGACGACCTGTTAGAGGCGAAGCGCCTCCGAGTGAAAGCATCCCGTTTTTGCATTCTCGATGGAAACCTCTATAAGAAATCAGTAACTGGGATCATGCTCTTGGCCCTAGAAAGGGCCGCGTACGTGATGCAAGAGATCAATGAAGGGTGTTGAGGGAATCATTCGAGTGCAAGATCACTAGCTTTAAAGGTCATGCAGAGGGTTATTTTTGGCCAACATTAGTGCAAGACGCCGTTGAGTTTGTCAAAAAATGTGAGAAATGCCAGCTACACTCGAACCTGCCACATTAGACGGCTACACCAATGACCTCAATACCCTTAACGTGCCCATTCGACCAGTGGGGAATCGACATCTTGGGCCCTTTTCCACTAGCCGGGCACAGAAGAAGTTTTTCATCATTGTTGTTGAGTATTTCTCTAAGTGGATAGAAGCCGAGGCCTTAGCAAAGATCACAGAAACCGAAGTCATGAACTTCCTGTGGAAGAATATAGTGTGCAGATTTTGAGTACCTAGAATCTTGATCTCAGATAATGGAACCCAGTTTCAGGGAAAGAAGATAGTGGTATGGTGCAAGGAAATGAAGATCCAACAGAACTTCACCTCAGTGGGAAACCCACAAGCCAATGGGCAAACGGAAGTCGCGAACCACATAATCCTACAGCACCTAAAGACGCACCTGGAAAAATTTAGACCTATTGGGTTGATGAGCTCTCGGTAGTATTATGGGCGTATAGAACGACCCCGAAGACGGCTACAGGTGAGATGCCCTTTTGCCTCTTGTATAGTGCGGAAGTAGTGATCCCGGCGGAGATCGGAGAACCCACTCATAGGATTGAGAATTATGAGGGAGTCGAGAACCGAGAGAACAGAGCAGCTGATCTGGACCTCATAGAAGAGAGAAGAGAGCATGCCTATGGGAGGATCCTGCTGGCAAAAATGATGAACGAGTACAATAAGAGAGTGAAGAAGAAGAGTTTCCAGGTTGGAGACCTCGTCCTGAAAAAGGTCAAGGTATCCAAGCACGTGGGGAAGTTAGATCCCAATTGGGAAGACCCGTACAAAGTGGTCCGCGTCTCGGGAAAAAGGGGCTTATCGCTTGGAAGACTTGCAAAGCAAGGAGCTCCCGAGGCCTTGGAACGCCCAGAATCTGCGAAGGTTCTACGCTTAGCGCGGACAAACCCGCCTTAGCCAGTCTTTTATTTTGCCTTTTTATCTAAAAATTAGGGGAGATTTTATAACCCCATGTTTTGTTAGAATTATAGAGGTCATGAATCATAGGGCCTCAAATTATATAGCTCATTATGAGCATTTTTTGGTTAAGGGTAAGGGGGCGCGTGCGGGCAAGTAGGTAACCCTCGACCCCGTGTTTTGTTAAACCCTGTGGAGATCAAATTTCTGGCTCCCTTAAGTGGAAATCAAAATGATGTATATACTCATATTAAACGATGTCTCTGTGCGAAAGTTAGAGAAGGATCCCAAGAGATCCCCCAACCCACGAGTGAGATCTCAAGATCTCACAAACTTGTGCGTGAATTAAAGTTGGATCCCAAGGGATCCCCCAACTCACTAATGAGGTCTCAAGATCTCACAAAGTGCAAAAGTTAAAGAGGGACCCAAGGGATCCCTCAGCTCACAAGTGAGATCCTAAAATCTCAAGAACTTGTGCAATTAAAGAGAGGGATCCCAAGGGATCCCTCAGCTCACAAGTGAGATCTCAAGATCTCAAGAACTTGTGCAATTAAAGAGAGGGATCCCAAGGGATCCCTTAGCTCACAAGTGAGATCTCAAGATTTCAAGAACTTGTGCAATTAAAGAGAGGGATCCCAAGGGACCCCTCAGCTCACAAGTGAGGTCTTAAAATCTCAGGAACTTGTGCAATTGAAGAGAGGGACCCCAAGGGACCCCCTAGTATATAATAGATACCTCAAGATCTCGTGCCAGAAGTGAGAGGGATCCCAAGGGATCCCCCAACTCACAAGCAAGATCTCAAGACCTCATCGACTTGAACAAAACTCAGATCTTAAGGACTTGACCTAAAATTGGAGTTACAAGGACATCTAAAGCATAAGGGAATAAAAAGAAATTAGATTATAAATAACGAAAGCATCTGATAAACAAAGGAAATCAGGTCACTAGATGCAATTGAGCAAATTATACATCATTCTAAAATAGATGGAGTTAGGGCCCCAAGCCCTTTACAAAATAAGTCTATACCCCATGCCTTTTACAAAACAAACCCATGACCTCTATAGAAAACCCATGCCAAAAATATCGTCAAGTGCGGCAGATCATGTGGAGGGTCCCAGAAGGGAGGCGACGTCCAGCAGGTCATCCCCCTCTTCATTAGCTTGATCTCCGGAGGGAAGCACCCCCTCACCTGCGGGATTCGAATCTTGGAGTAAGAAGCCGAATTCATGACCCTCCAAATTCTCATTTTCTTCATCCACATCGGGAGCCCTCTCTCCATTGTCATCTAGCTCGGGGTCGAGCTTGCTCGGATCAAAGTCTGCCTTGAAGCCACCGAGTTTATAGGCTTGGGATTGGCATTTGAAGAACCCCATCACCTCGAACTCGGCTGTTTTCTCCACGATGAGCCGGTCAAAATTGGGGATCTCTTGAAGTCTTGGGCACCTGAGACTCGGGCATCTTTTAGCATCTTGGCAAATTTCGGAGAATTGAGAGCCTCCCTCTTCCCAGCCTCTTGACCCGCGGCAAAGCTTTTAGTACTTTCGTGGGTTAAGAGGGCTACTTCATTCTGAGAGATTTGAAGGGATTCTTCGGAGTGTTTAGCACGCGCCTCGAGCTCAGCTAGCTTTACCTCCACTTACTTGATGCGAGAGTCATATTCGGCTTTAGTTTTTGCCTTGATAGCGGCCCTCTCTTTCTCAAGACGCTGAACTTGGGCCTCAACCTCTTGACACCAAATCCTCCAATGATGGCTCCGAAGCGTCAAGTTATGAGCGATGTTGGCGGCCTTAAAAAGAGAGGGAGAGAAAGCACATTAAGAACGGTAGGAACACAAAAAAGAAGAGAAAGAAAACTAAGTAGAGGGGAAAATGTGGTACCCTCATGAGGTCGTGAGCTGCTATCTCCTCCAGCTTAGTGTCAGGCATGACACTCAGAGCGAACTGATCTTGGGGAAGAATGCATGCCTGGTACAACTCGAGTGAATCCTCTCCAGCTCTTGTCTTCATAATACAGCTCTCAGGAGAGATATTCCACTTCGGGATCACACGCGTGCCCGAGAATTGCCTCGGAGGCTGCAAAGCCTCGACATGATCTTGCTCGCGAGCACGGGCCAGCTTCATTTGGCGATCCTTGTTCTCGCGCAATGCAACAGAGATCTCTTCTTTACTGGGTTTGGCCTTCTCCGTGCGAGCTTTCTTCTTCGCCTTACCCCCATCAGATCCCTTGCTCTTGCTCTTGCTCTTGCTCCCGCTATGGCTGCGGCTTTTTGACTTGCCCTTTGACTTGTTCTTGCCTTTGTCCTTGGGGTCAGAGGCACCCACTGCCTCGATAGTAAGTACGGGAGGTGGATGTTCAAGAGGCAGGGGCTCGGACTCATTGGTGTCAGCGCCGACCCCGTGACCCAGCGCAGAAGATTGTACCTCACTGGAGGGAACCAAGGATGGAGCGCTGGGGGTCGGTTCACTCGAGTGAACAGAGGGAGACGGAGAGATGGCGAGACCCGATGACCTAGCAACAACAATAAGCTTCTCCTTTTGTTCTCGAATGACTTTGGTGACGAGCGAAGCCTTCAGAGACATACTTAAAAACAAAAAAACACACAACAACGAGCACATATGAGAATAGCAAAAGAACATGTAACAGGTAGCATGTAAGAAAATGTTAAAATTATAAATTACCAAGTGATTGGGTTCGAGGGACAACAGCAGGGCTAAGACCCACCGCGGATAGACCTCTTCTTTTAGAAGCTCCCTTATATCATAGATATGGGCAGTGAGTTTGCTAGAAATGAAATCCTCATCCCAAGAACATTCGCCAAGATCCAAAGCACGAACGTGGGGTTTCGAGAATTTCCAAGTTTGGGGGATCCGCCAAGGGCGGGTAGGGGGGGCTTCGATGTAAATGAACTTGGTCTTCCAATTCCCCGAAGAAGAAGGCAAGCGGGTAAGGAACTTGCAAAAGGGTCTTGAAGTGAGGTAAAAGAACCCGCGATCGTTGGTTTTCGCGGAAGTGGTAATAGAAAAACAAAGCCCAAAAATGAGCCGCCGAAGGAGTAACTTTAAAGTGCTTCATGAGCACTATGAATCCTAAAATCTGGAGAACGACGTTGGGAGCAAACTCGGTCAAACAAAGGCCTAGGAGGATAAGGATGTCCTCTATATCGGGGTGTAAAGGAAAACACAACCCGGCATCTAGAGTGGACAAATGAAAAGAAAAACAATTGCGAGGAGGCCTATGCATACGGTCGTCACGACCCGGGATAATTACTTTATACTCGGACGGGATGAAATAATGATGGCTGATATAGAAAGCTTCACCGTGACGTACCATGCACTTTATTAACTCCCAAGAATCTTGATAGTGAGATCGGATGGTGTCTCCCCAGAACCCGACCCCGAGGGAGACGCCTCCCTAACCTCGCAGGAGGAAGGGATGGCACTTAGGGGGAGAGGTTGTAAGGTCCTAGGGTTCGGCTGAAGAGGTCCGGTAACATCCCCCCTGGAGCTAGAGCTAGAACTAGAGTCAGAACTAGATCCGGAATTAGAGTTTGAGGAGCCTACAAGATCGCTATGGGAGGCAGTCCTAGAGCCCATTATTTACGAAAAGAACGCTAAAATAAAGCAAAAGAAAAATAGAAGAGGAGACTAAGGGGTACCTGAGGTGTAGAAAGACGAGCTCGAGTTTAGAGGTTACCCTTGGAGAAGACGACAACATCGGATCTCAGGAAGGTCGAGGTCGCGAGGTCGAGTGAGACCTGATTTTTCACAGCGAAGGTTGAAAGTGAAAAGTTAAAACTACTTTTTACCCTATATATAAGAGTAAAAATGGTGGACCCAATGGATAATAATGAGGCTCAAAACCCGAAGGGACCTAACCCTTGACCTTCAAAAATAATAATAATAATAATAATAATAATAATTAATAATAGTAGTAAAAATTAAACGAAATACGAGTCTGGCCTCGAGGTCGACCTGGGCAAGGGAATCACAAAGTAACCCCGATCTCAGGACCCCGAACAGTCAAACCCTGTGGAGCCCCCAAGGCCCATATCACGACCTCAAGCCCTTCCAAACAATCCCTAGCAACAAAGAGCTCCAGGACTTGGGTCCACGTAGTTGCCCCCAACTTCGATCTCCCCTAAGCGACCTCAAAACTTTGAGCAACTTCGTGGACCGGGGGAATAATGATAAGGCAATGAGGTCCTAAGGCCTTACACAGTGAGGTCTAAAAATAGGCTTCGTAGCCCAGAATTCAACCCGGACTGGGAGAATGAATCCAACCCGGAAAGGTGGACCATTGATCCCTCTAACAACCTAGTACAATACCACCATCTAGATAATGACACTTGACGCACATAAATACATTGCTACAGTAACTTGATGGTAACTATTCATTCTATCACTTTTACTATTTACTTTTATATTTACTATCTTCGTACCCCCATACCTCACAAACCCGATCTGACTTAGGCATCAGAGGGTCTTAGCCGGGATCACCCCCCGGCTAGCCTGACGTGTTTTCATCTATTTCAGGTCATCTCAGAACCAAAACCCGGTTACCCGAAAGTCTGTGACCCGAAGGTAACTCACTGATCTAAATCAAAGTTATTGAAGTATTTGGATGAAATAATATGGGCTAATTTATTGATCTATTGCAAATTTAAAAGTTGTCAAAACATCGTGGGAATTGGTTTCTCTACCAATGTAATGTGAAGACGTTCTTTCAAAGCTAACAAGTTGTCTTCAGGTTTTCAATTTTTTTTAAATATAATTTAGAAGACAACCTTTGTAAAGATGTGTTCTCTTTTTTATTTTTTTAAAAAAATAAACTGAAGACATCTTAATAATGGTTGTCTTTAGTTAAAAATTTTCCTATTGTGCAAATTTCCGCTTTTTTTTTTTTGAAATTTCTGAATTTATAAAATTTGTTTTGATAATGCTTAATATATATTCCACATTAAAATTAATTGTTTTTTTATAATTCACAATTTTACTATTGTGTAATTTTTTTGGTTAAATTAGTAGTTTTTATTTGAAATTCCTATTATATTGAAATTATAACAGTGAAACGTACGTATATTTTAAAATAAGTTCTCATAATTTAGTATATACGTAGTGATATTATTTTTCCAAAATGTCTAATAATGTCCTCTGGTGCCACAAGTAGGCCTATGTCGATCTCATCTACTTCGTCTTCTACCATCATGTGATGGAGTAATGTGTGCATGTTGCTCTATATGATCATCATTTGGAGTAGTGGAACTCGAGCCTCCATCATCACGGTATGAACTGAATAATGATGGGAAAGGAATCGGTGATGTAGCGAACGTGCCACGATCAGTAGCATGTCTCGGAGGCTCATAACCTACTGATATATATTGTAACCCCATGTCCGAACCAAGTAAATTTGTAATTGAATGTGTATATGGAGACATCTCCTCGTGGGGCGTAAATGGCGACATCCAGTCGGTGTGCAATAGTTGAGGAACATAATAATCAAAAGTGAGAAGTGTATATGGACGTGTAGATGGTCAACAACCACACATCATCAGCTGACATTAAAAAATACACTAACATTAAAAACATACACTAATATTAAAAAATTACACTAACATTAAAAACTTACACTAATATTAAAAAATTACACCACCATTAAAAACTTACACTAAAAAACTACACTAACATTAAAAAAAATATTAAAAAGATTCAAAACATACACTAACATTCAACAATATTGTGCATAATAATATTAAAAACTTACTTGGAGCTTCTTAAACCGGGCTAGCTTTCACAATATTTTAACTAAAATGCCCATCTACATTTTCAAATAAACCATATTAATATTAAAAATTATACCCTTTAACTATCCTCGTCTACTAATCCAACCAAACATTAAACCAACAAAACCATGAAAAATAAGAAGAAAAAAATAAGAAAAGTCACCTTGTTGGGGGTCGGCCGAGAGAGGAAAGTAGAGGTTGTATGTGTTTTGTTTTTTCTGAAAGAGATGTGTGTGGTCTGTGGTAGTTGGGTAGTCTTCTTATCCAAAAAGGGTGGCGCTATTCACACCCCCTTTTTGATGAATACACCAACCTATATATAATTTCAAAAATGTCATTGACTTAAAAGACTATAATACCCTTACTTAAAAGAAAAGTTCTAAATACACCCCCTAATCTCTAAATACACCTACATCATTTATTACACTTAATCTACTAAAACACACCCACCCACATCCTTCACCTACATTCTTCTTCTTCTTCATTCTTGAGAAAAGCTGAAACACTGTTCTTATAAACCATAGATTTTTCGACACCAGCATAACAGCTTATATGGACAACAAAGAATTGATTTCCCCAAATAATGTATGTATCTTCTTAGTTTTCAGCTCAAAGTATGTAATTTTATCCATTTTTACCATTAAAAATTATTGTTGCACCATTGTTGTGCGACACTTGGCATGGCCATCCAACATGGAACGATCATCACTTTGATCGCGCCATATGGCATGATGGCACAATCACTTATTCCATCGTGCCATATAAGGCACGATATGGTTTTTCATAATCGTCCGATCGTGCCATTTGACACGATGGAGGATGGAACGATCATCACTTCCATCGTGCCATTTGTGTAACATTTTTTCGACTTGTTGATTATTTTTTAATAGGGAACAAATTCATTGCCTACGAATATAGTGTTATTTTTCCTCCCAATAATGATGAGAATGTTGAAGAGCTTGATGTTGTTATGGATTACACACACGCATTCACGACGTCACGAGTTATTTGTTTCTCGGGATAAACTATTTGATTGGGTGCTTAAGAGAGGACATGAGCACGGCATGATTATTGTAATAAGTAGGTCGGACAGTAGTCAAGGAGACAAAAGGCCTCGGGTATTTTTGGCTTGTGAATGTAGTGGGCATTACCGTGAGTAAAAAAAGACTAGAAATGTCGAACAAAATGATGTTAACAAAGTTGAAAACAAAGTTCTAAGAGAGAAAACAAAGATATGTGGTTGCCCATTTCATTTGAAGAGAGATCAATTGAAGGAGAATGAACTAGATATTTGAATGTGGTATGCACAATCATCCAATTGCACAATATTTGGAGGGTCACTCTTTTGCCGGTCGATTATCAAGAAGTGAGGAAAAATATGTGTTGGATATGTTACACGGCAATACTCGGCCAAAGGACATTCTCACAAAGATTGATTGGAACAGCCATAACTTGAGACTTGCCCCTGAGTCGAATGACGTAGGTGCACAAGATTACTTCACGCCACTACAAAACAAATTTCAAGATACTAAGTCCATCATAAGGTTTATCTACAATGCTCGTATGAAGAATAGAGTTATCGAGTGTGAGGGTCGATCTCAAATGCAACAACTTATGCATAAAGTGAAGGAGCATGGATATTTCTATCATCATTAACATTACAAGACGAGTAAAACCATGAAGGATATATTCTTTGCTCACCCAACAAGCGTTGAGTTGTTGCGTGCTTTTCCGACTGCACATACAAAATGAATAGGTACAAGTTACCTTTGTTGGAGATTGTTGGTGTGACGTCGACACATATGACATTCCTTATTGCAGCTGCTTATATGTTGTGCGAGCGGGAAGACAATTACATATGGGCTTGCACAGTCTTAAAATCATTGACGGACTCATCTTCTCTCCCCATTGTGATTGTTACCAATAGAGAATTGGCTCTAATGAATGCAATTGAGAGAAAATTTCTCACTTCAAGACATTTTCTCTGTCGGTGGCATATTAGTATGAACATTTTGGCGAATTGCAAGAAAATATTATCCACAAAAGATAAATGAGAATCTTTTAACCTCTATTGTAATTTATTGGTCATCTCAAATACTAAGTCGTTATTTTATGACTTAACTAGGAGTATTCCAGTCAGAATTTTGTGATTATCTAGCTGTCGTAAAATATGTAATAGAGCAAATGATGGGGCCGTAAAAGGAAATATTTATGTCAGCTTGGACGAATAATGCCATGCATTTCGATTATACCATAACAAATAGGTAATTCACTTTATTATACTCATCGTTGCGTTTATATTATTTCATATATATACCTAATAATTAATAGTGCTTGAAAAATTAGCAGAGAGTCACCATGCAGCATTCAAAAGACAACTTGCATCGAGTCAGGGCAATTTAGAGACATGTTGGGAATAGATTCACACCCTCATCGGGACATCACACAACGCAATCAAACATTCTTTTGAGAAGAACAAAAATGTAGTCTTACATAAATACAAATTGGTTGTATTCATGTCACTACGAGGTATGGTGTCTATACATGCATTGAATTTGATCTATACCGAAATGCATCATGTAGCCGAAGGTAGTGTATTGAGAAAGACGTGCGGACTCCCATGTGCTCATGAATGTTCTGAATATGTGAGTTCGGATAAGCTAATTCCACTTGATCAACAGATCAAGTTGCTTCATTTTGGCGAAAATTAGATATATTACTGACTAACGGAGATAAAACTGGTGTTGGGCCCGAAATTGGGTCTTGATGGACTCAGTGTGTCGGTGATATTTTCACCAAATTTGAACAAGCACCCGAATCAAAGAGGTTGTTAATGTTGAAAAGAATGATGGAGATTGCGAATCCAAGAACAACCTCACTAATTGGTCCCGAAGTACAGATTGGCACACATGGCTGCCTAAGTTCATAAAGGTTAAACAATCCAAATCAACCAAACATGACCCGAGTAAGTTCGAGTATGTCGAGTCTATTAAGATAGTTGCTCACCATGTGAAGAAGTAATCTTTAATGTTGGTCCATCGAATCCACATATATTCTCTCCGATGCCGAGGCCAAAGCTACAGGTTGTGCGTCAAAATGATCAAAAAGTGACCGTTAGTGTTTTATGGAGTAGCTGCCAACCTGTTTACATCAACATATTAGTAGTACTAAGGATGTTGATAGCGACATTGTGGTTTTCGCGCCGTAGCAGACCTACTTGGATTTGGTAAAGAATCATGGGGTCGGGTTAGAGGAGACATATATTATGAGCTGAGAACAAACCAAGAGTTGTATAATCGTGTATTTATCAAACATGGTTATGTTGACAAAATCTTGGCTCATCTCAACTACTATAATGAGACAGCGCATAAGAAACATTGGTTTTGTTTGCCCGAGATGGGTCACTTGGTTGCGTTGGCTTACAATGTTGCTTTTGTGTGTTTGGCTCGGCGAATGTCCCCCACATATCTACCATTACCAACAAAAGCATCAATTGCTCCGAAGGTAATTTGTCTTGGATTTGTGAACAATAACCTTTTCTATTGAGGAAGACAAAGTAATACTAAAAAATTGAGTTATGTTATATGTACTCATTTGTTGATATGTATTTTGTTTCATTTGTAGGTTTTCTTGCATGATAGTCACCCATTGGCCCCCGTGGCAGCTACATGGAATGATTTTTGCCATGAATGTGCAGCAAGTTGGAAGAATTTGTATACTCGACAACTTGAAGTGTATAGTGGAAGTGTAGGAAACAGTTCCATTATTCGCGATACAGAGACTATAAACTTAGGCTAGAATTATTTGTTTGTTATGCATTTGATTTGTAATATTTTAAGTTGGATAAATTGTTCAAACTTTGTTGGAAACGCATGTTTTTAGTTGGTATGATTGCTGTTAGAAATACTTGTTTTAAGGTGGCACATTTTTAACATGCATTATTGTTAGGAAATTTATTAAGTAGATTTCGATGATACCATGTAAAACTTAAACTAGGAAGTTGGCACCCCATTTTTCTTGTAATTTGTATTGTAATAGTTAGGGCTGAGAGAGTTGAGTCAAGTCAGCTACGCCAAGGAATACAAGAAGTCAACTACGGACTGGATTGAAGACTCTGTTGTGTGTCAGCTGAGTATGGCCAAGAAGGAAGTCAAGGACTCGACTGAAGGTGTGTCAGCTGAGGAACAACTGTAAGAAATGTTAGTCAAGTTAGCTCAAGAAGCCAAGTCTCAAGTTGACGTGACAGTTGTGTCATCCAATGACTGGAAACTGACTCAAGTCACCTGGGGTAAAGACAACAGTCTAGTCAAGACAACTGACTGAGATCCGTTGATTAAAAGTCAAGAATGTTACTCAGAATAGTAACATGTCGAAGTTGTCAGGTGTAAAGTGTTAGTCCCAGAATTGTGCAAAAGGAATAAACCAATGGGAAGCACTGCACCGTGTGTCAGAAAGTCTGAAATGTTGCAAGACATTTAATACGAGGATATGTCAACATCAAGGACTGCAGACAAGACAAGCCACCGATCATAAGTGACTTTTGAAATTAGCTTATCTCATCAACGAGCAAAATTTCAAAAGTGCACTATAAAAAGCTGAGAAATTTACTGAAAAAAGGTTACATGAACCACGAACAAGCAAGCAACATTCAAGCAATTAACCTGTAATATTCTCAACATATTCAAGCAAATCCTCAAGCCTGAAACTCGAAGGAAATCGATCCAACACAAGTTGTGAAGGAAAGACAACTTCAAATCTATTGAAGAGAAAACTTTTGAAGAATCAAAATGGGTCTACTTTCCGAGGAGGATTGTAGGAAGGTTCAAGGTCGAACCAGTATCAAGTCATTGGAGGGCTTCGTGATCAAATCCAAGAGCTTGAGAAGTTAGTCAAGTAGCAAAAATTTCGCCTGTGAAGAAGCTGAGTCGCAAGAGAAGCCAGCTGTGTGACCAAGGTTGTCTCTAGATTGTTCACCATGTTGTAAACTGATATGTTACATAGTGGATTCCTCCAGGAGTTGGAGAAGAGATGATTAGAAGAATTACCCCATCTTCGAACCTCTATAAAATTATCTGTGTCATTTATTTTTCAGCACATTTACATTTCTGCGTACTTATATCATATTCTGCTGATAAAACTCATATTTGCTATCCAACTGATTAATAACCAAGTGCTAAAATCAAGTGTTAAAACAAGCTTAAAATAATTCAAAGGGTGTTAAATCTTCCGCTGATAAAACCAACATAGCCAAGTTAAAGTTCAGGTTAAACAGCCGAGTTATTCTATAAACAGCTCTATCGAGTCTGTTGAGTAGCTAACTCAACTGAATAACCAACTTAGGTCCCTCAAGGACACAGCTGTTTTTGAGTTAACTCTGGTATTCTTTAAAAAGACTAAAATCGAAAAGTTGGTAAGGTTTATTCAACCCCCCTTTTCTAAACCTTACTCACACCTCTTGGGACCTACAAGTGGTATCAGAGCGGTTGGTTCATTGAGCCTTCCGCACTGGTTACTGAACTAGATCTCTATCTTTTCAAAAAGGTTTTAAACACTTGCATTTTCAAAATCTTTCATTTTAAGCAAAGTTATTATCATGGAAGCAAATTTGACACGCATTCCTATGTTCACCGTTGAAGAATTTGATGATTGGAAAATCCGTATGCAGGCTCATCTATCTGCATTACATGATGAAATGTGGCTTGTGATAGAGGATGGGCCACTGCAAATACTTAAAGTGAACACGACTGCAATAAGAGCAGCTGCAACTAAAGGAGAGGAAGCTGCTGTTGAAGCAAGACCAACCATGGTTGAAAAACCAAGGACTGAGTGGATAAATGAAGATAGGAAGAGATACAACTTGGACAATGTGGCCAAAGACATACTCTACAAGACTTTGGACAAAGCAATGTTCAACAAAGTCAAATCTTGCAAATCTGCAAAAGAAATCTGGAATAAATTAACTTTAATTTGTGAAGGATCAGAACAAATTAAAGAAAAATTAATTGTCATTCTTTGTTCAAAAATTTGAAAATTTCAAAATGCTTGCAGGTGAAACCATGGATCAGTTTGATGCCAGATTCACTAAAATCACAAATGAGCTTTCAGCTCTTGGGAAGGAATATACACAAAAGGAAATGTGTATGAAGATCCTAAGAAGCCTCCCAGCTGAATGGGAAATGAAGACTATGGCCCTGAGACATTCCATGGACCTCTCAAGAACATCTAACCATGAGCTATTCTCAGACCTCAAAGCCTATGAGTTTGAGCTGAGAAGAAAAGAGCAAGAGGAGACAATTGTACCCAAGACAGCTGCACTGATAGCCAAGGATGGAAGGAAAGTTGAACCCAAGGAAGCCATAGACCAGGAGGAGATTGCCATGATGGTTAAAAGATTCAACAAGTTCTTCAATAAGAACTATAAAAGAAACAAGGGTGAAACCTCCAGGAGACATTCAGATCCCTCTAAGTCAAGGGAAGATAGGCCACCCAAGAGAGCTGAGCATCAAAGGGTTGAATATCAGAGAGCTGATAATCCAAGAAAGAAAAAGAGCGATCAAAGAGCCGAGAACCCGTGTTGAACCGCAGACAACAGGACATTTTGTAGTTGATTGTTCCTATCCACCATCAACAAATATAGGAATGAAGAAGAAAGAAAAGTCTTGAAAAAGAAGACACAGGGAAAAGAAGAAAGCCATGTTGGCTACGAGACTCCGAGACAACCAAGTCTAAAGAAGAAGCAGATTCAAAGAGTAGTGAAGCTGACTACTCAAGTGACTCTGAAGAAGAGGCTATGATCTGCCTTATGGCTAAAGAACAAGATCAACCAGATCAAAAAGATAAGGTACACTCTAACTCATCTCATTCAGATTCAAGTGATAGTGACTGTGATACACACACTTCATCACCCACTGATCTTTATGATTCATTAGGCAAAATGATGAAAGATTTTGAACACATAAAATCCTCACACACAATTCTAAATGAGGAAAACAACCAGCTTAAAAGCAAAAACTCACAGCTGACTAATGAGCTGAGTACTCTGAGTCATATAGCTGATGAGAACACTAAGCTGAAGGGTGAAAATGCCAAGATCATAGCAGAGTTAGCTGCTATAGAAAAGAGGGAAAAAGATCTCAAAAATGTGATTGCCTCATTTACAAAGGCATCCAAATCATTGGGTGATCTTATCATGAGTGAAAAAGAATGTGGAGATAAAACAGGCATATGATTTAATTCCTTTGTGCACAGTCAAACTCCAAGAATGTTTTTGGAAAAAGGATCTTCCAGTAATGAAACATCTCAAAAATCCAAAACACCAAATGCTGCACCCACATTCATTCCTAAGCACAATCACAAACAAACTGGCCTTGGATATAAAGGGAAAGGAAAACAACCAGTTGAGTATGCTGGGAGGACAACTTAGAAGAAATCCAGCCGAGTTCCTTAGCAAACTCCAAACAGAAACCCCAGAAATTTCATCAGAGAAATACATATGATGGGAATGGTAGAAACTACCCAAACCATGCTGATTGGTACAATGTGAAATATCAGCAATGACCAATGGAATACAAATCTAAATGGCAAAGACCTAAACCTCAGCAAAGGTCATTCTAAAGGCAAAATAGCTATCATCAGCACACATATGCACCCAAGTACTACACTCAGAATTTTCACAACTATCCAAAGAAAACAGTTGCTAAAACACACACACATGCATACAGACAAAAGAGACAGTTGTATGAACCTAAAACCCCCAAGCAATTTGCTAATGTGCATTATGGTTATGGCACTGATTGATGGCAACCTCTTAGAGTCAAGTCCTTTGGCTATAGGTTGGTTGGATCATCTTATAGCACTAACCCCTCAGGACCCAGGCAAGTATGGGTACCTAAAAACTGATTTCCTTGATTGTAGGTTCAAGGAACAGCTGAGTGCCAAGGAACCTGGTACATGGATAGTGGTTGTTCCAGACATATGACAGGAAACAAGAAAAACATGTCAAGATTCAAAGAGATTAGAGGTGCAAAAGTCATATTTGGAGGAAATGAAGCTCCAGGGGAAATCAAAGGCACTGGATCAATCAAGAAGAATGGATTGGAAATCACAGATGTTGCTTATGTTGAAGGCCTCAACTTCAACCTTTTAAGCATCAGCCAACTCTGTGACAACATCTACAATGTTGGATTCAATATGGGAGTGTGCCAGATTAAAGATTCTGAATCAAATGAAATAGTACTACAAGGATCAAGACAGAAGAATATGTATGTGGTAGATTGGTCTACTGCTACACCAAGCACTTGTCTGCTAGCAAAGAACACAGCCGAATCAAGTTGGATGTGGCACAAGAAGTTGAGTCACCTGAAGTTCAAGACAATCAACAAGCTTGCAAGGAGTCATCTTGTGGAAGGATTGCCAGACAAGAAAGAAAGTGTATGTGATGCATGCTAGTTGGGAAAGCAAATAAAATCTTCATTCAAGGATAAGCCAAGTCCTTCTTCAACAAGGATACTACATCTGTTGAATATGGATTTATTTGGTCCAGTTGAACCAGCCAGCATAAGTGGAAAGAAATACACCCTTGTGGTTGTAGATGATTACTCAAGATATACATGGACCATCTTCATGGGTAAAAAGAAGGAAACTTTGCAGAAGTTACCTCAGCTGATGAAAAGAGTTCAAAATGAAAAGAGCCAAACCATTATAAAAATAAGGTCTGACAGAGTAACTGAGTTTGTCAATGGGATAATAACTCAATATTGTATTGAAAATGGTATTGCTCATGAGTTATCTGCACCAAGAACTCCACATCAGAATGGAGTAGCTGAAAGAAGGAACAGAACTCTCAAGGAAGCTGCAAGGACCATGTTAGCTGAAGCTAGATTGCCTAAGAGATTTTGGGCTGAAGTCATTAACACAACATGCTATACTCAAAATAGATGCATGATCAACAAGCAATTGACCAAGACTCCCTATGAGATTTAGACACGGAGAAATCCAAATGTTGGATATTTGAGGATATTTGGATGCAAATGTTTCATCCATAACAATGGCAAAGATAATTTGAAGGCTTTTGATGCTAAAGCTGATGAAGGTATCTTTTTGGGATACTCAGCTGAGAGTAAAGCCTATAGAGTGCTAAATAAGAGGACTATGGTCACAGAAGAGTCTATCCATGTGGTTTTTGATGAACCTAATGTAAATGGAGAAGACATTGAAGAGTTAGCTGATAAGTTGAATCAACCTATGCAGAAGAGTCCTTATATTGAAGCTGAAGTAAGAGCAAACAACCCAGATGAAGATGAGATAGCTGAATCTCAAAGACAGCTGGAAGGTCTACAGCTGAATGAAGATGAAAGAGCTATTCAAGATAACTTAGTTGTGAGACGACTGAATCCAGCAGACTTACTCCAACCTGATGTGAGATGGCTGAGAGACCATCCACCTGAGTTAATCATTGGAGATGTTAGAGATGGCATAAGAACCAGATCCAGAGCACAACATGAAGCTATGTTCACTTGTTTTATTTCCCAGATAGAGCCTAAGGATGTGTCTCAAGCATTGGATGACACACATTGGATTCAAGCCAGGCAAGAAGAGCTGAATCAATTTGAAAGAAACAAAGTATGGGAACTGGTGCAGAGGCCAACCCATCAAAATGTTATTGGCACAAAATGGGTTTTCAGAAACAAGATGAATGAAGAAGGATCTGTTGTAAGAAACAAAGCAAGATTAGTAGCCAAAGAGTATTGCCAAGAAGAGGGCATAGATTTTGATGAAACATTAGCTCATGTTGCAAGACTGGAAGCAATAAGGATGTTTCTTGCTTATGCTGCACATAAGAACTTCACTGTGTATCAAATGGATGTGAAGAGTGCATTTCTAAATGGACTGCTAGAGGAAGAAGTCTATGTTGAACAACCTCCAGGTTTTGAGCAGAAAACTATTGGAGATAAAGTATACAAGCTCAAGAAAGCATTATATGGATTGAAACAAGCACCAAGAGCATGGTACGATACATTGTCTCAATTCCTAACTGACAATGGATTCACCAAAGGCAAAGTTGACAGAACACTCTTCAGAATTCAAGATGGAGAGAGTATACTGCTTGTTCAAATATATGTGGATGACATCATTTTTGGATCCACAAATAAAGAGCTGTGTGATAAGTTCTTAAACCTCATGCAAGATAAATTTGAAATGAGAATGATGGGAGAGCTGACTTTCTTCCTAGGACTTCAAGTCAAGCAATTGAAGGATGGAACCTTCATAAGTCAAACAAAATATACCAGAGATTTAATGAAGAAATTTGGTATGGAAGAGAAGTCTTCTGTGAAAATACCAATGAACACATCAGTCAAGATGGACATGGATGCAGATGGCAAGGTTGTAGATCAAACCAGATATAGAGCACTCATTGGATCATTCCTTTACTTAACAACTAGTAGGCCAGACATCACCTTTGCAGTAGGTGTGCGTGCAAGATTTCAATCTGCACCAAAAGAGAGCCGCATGACTGCAGCTAAGAGAATCCTAAGGTATTTGAAGGGATGCCAAGAAGTTGGCTTATGGTATCCAAAGGAAGGTGGATTCAAGCTTATTGGTTACTCAGACTCAGACTATGTTGGATGTAGAGTTGACAGGAAGAGTACTTCAGGTACATGTCAAATACTTGGAAATAGATTGGTTTCCTGGTTTAGCAAGAAGCAAAACTCAATATCCACATCCACGATTGAAGAAGCAGTACATCATGGGGCAAGTCTTGTTGTGCCCAAGTCTTTTGGATGAGACAGCAGCTGAGAGACTATGAGATTGAAGAAAACAAATTCCAATTATGTGTGATAATACTAGTGCTATTGCAATCACTCAGAATCATGTGTTGCATTCAAGAACAAAACACATTGATGTCAGGTATCATTTCATAAGAGATCATGTTGAAAATAAAGACATCACCTGGAATACATATCAACTGATAAACAGTTAGCTGATATATTCACAAAGCCTCTGTGTGAATCAAGATTTGAAGAACTCAAGAATGAGTTAGGGTTAATTGAGCTGAGTTGAAACTCAAAAGACTCAATCAGTAGAGAAAGAAGATGAGAAAATAAGAGTAGAGCAGGTTTCACACTTCAGCCAAGTGAAACAGCCTTATCGGGAAGTCAGCTGTATCGAGTTTGCTGACAGCTGAGTCACTTCATGGGAAGAGAGAAGCAGAGTTAAGTCACTTTGGATATAAGCTGAATTATTTATGAGCTAAGTGACAAAAACACAATTGTTTTAAATGAGCGGGAATATTTTAAGGATGACGTCAGCGTAATAATGACGGTATCAGTAGAAGCTGCACAGGAACCCATATGATTGGATATAAATGTTTCCGCATTAAATGCGAGGAATTAAATGTGGTTTTGACGTTCTAATCTGAGCTGTTGATTTTGATCAAAAATTTCAAAATCCGAATTGTGTCCTTTCACGTCCCTTATACATGAAAATTTTCATTTCTCTCACCTTACGCGAACTGTTCACCTTAAAGCAAAGCAAGTTTTCTCTCAGAAACCCTAAGTTACTTCAAAGCAAGTTCAACACTTTTCTTTCGGTAAAACTCTCTGAAAATGGCTCAAAAGCACGACTTTGTGAAACTCTCGAAGCAAATCCACACTGGCTCTTCCGTAGATTTTGATGGAATGATAAAGCAGGGTGTTGATGAAACCCTGGTTCTGAAGATCGCTGAAATGTTAGAAAAGTCAGGGCTAAAGGCTTTTCTGACTATGGAGTACTCTCATACCTATCTTGAGGAGGTAGCTCAGTTCTACGTTAACGCTGAGGTGCAGGACGAAGAAATCAAATCTTCCATCCACATCAAGGTCATAAAACTCAGTGCAAAAAACTTTGTTGAGCACTGCTTGTTACCCTCGGAGGGCTCAAAGGACATCTATGAGGCTGATGTCGACTTGTCTGCTGCATGGAAGGAAGTATCCAAACCAGAGTGTGCTGCTAAGGTGGTCTATATAGCTGATAAGAAGCTACTGAAGGACGACTATCAGAAGTTGATGGACGTCGTCTCGAAATGTGTCGACATGAAGTTTGGAAGCTTTAATCAGTTGTCCAAGACTAAGCTGATCGTCATGGCTGCGATCATGCAAGGGAAAAAGGTCAATTGGGCTGAGTTTGTCTATAGCAGACTCTGCCAGAATGTGCTGAATAGGACGTATAAGAAGGATGGATCTTTTGGAGGATCGCTTGGATATGGCCTTGTGATTGGTCATTTGCTGGAGATGAAAGGTGTTGCCCTTCGCCATGGGAAACCTTTTCATGTAAACAAGAAAATGTTTCGGGCAAACCTTTCCGGTGCCCAGAAGAGAGCTCACGCGAAGAAGGCGGATACGAGTGAGGGGGAATCAGCTGACCCCAAAGACACATCTGTTATCCCTCCCCCGAAGAAGAAAGCTGCCTCTGCAGCTCAGTCAAAGAAAGTTGATGTAGGTCCCAAGGGGTGTGAGTAAGGTTTAGAAGGGGGTTGAATAAACCTTACCAACTTTTCGATTTTAGTCCTTTTAAAGTATTACAGAGTTAAATACACAGCTAAGTCCTTGGGGGACAACTAAGTTAGTTAACCAAGAGAGTTAGCCACTCAACGCATTTCGATTGAGATGTTGATAGAATAACTCATTTGTTTAGTTTAAACCTTAACTTGGCTGTGATGAGATTTTCAGCGGAAGACTTAACACCCTTGAATTTGGTTTAACTTTGTTTTAAACACTTGATTTTAGCACTTTAATAATTATCGGTTGGATAGCAAATTATCAGCAGATATAAAGTGATATGCGTAAATAAAATGCTTTGAAATGTAAATGACACAATAATTTTTATAGAGGTTCAAAGATGGGGTAATTCTTCTACTCCTCTCTTCTCCAACTCCCGGAGGAATCCACTAAGTATTGATCGAGTACAAAGTGGTTATCACCCGGATACAAGTCTTGATCACACACGGTGACTTGATCCTTTGGGACTCGATCCGAGTTGCCTTGGTCACACGGTGGCTTCTCGTCCGACTCGGCTTTTTCAGGCGGCTGCCTTGCCTTGTTACTTCAGCTTACTTGCTCAAGCTTCTTGGATTTGATCACGAAGCCCTCCAATAACTTGAGACTGGTTCGACCTTGAACCTTTCTACAATCCTCCTTGGAATGTAGACCCCTTTTGATTCTTCAAAAGTTTTCTCTTCAACAGTTTGAAGTTGTCTTTCCTTCACAGCTTAGTGTTGGATCGATTTCCTTCGAGATTTAGGCTTGAGGATTTGCTTGAATAACTTGAGAATATATTGCAGGTTACAGTTTGAATAATTGCTTGATTGTTCGTGGTTCAGGTTACCTTCTCTCAATGAGATTCCTCGGCCTTTTATAGTGAACTTTCAAAAATCGCGATTGAAGAGATAGCTGATTTTCAAAAGTCACTTGTGTTTGTTGGCTTGTCTTGTTGCGATCCTTGATGTTGACATTTCCTCGTATTAAATGTCTTGCAAAGATTGCAAAGATTGCGACATTAGTGCGAGCTTCTCATTGGTTTGTTCCTTTTGCACACAACTGGAACATATACTTTATCTCTGACAACTTTAGCAGGTTACTATTTTGAGTAACATTCTTGACTTTCATCAACGGATCTCGTTCAATTGTCTTGACTTGATGCAGATCCTTTTATTCCCCATGTGACTTGAGTTAGCTTCCAATCAATGGATGGCTCATCTGTCACTTCAACTTGAGACTTGGCTTCTTGAGTTGACTTGACTGACTCTTCATACAGTTGTATCTCAGCTGATACTCCTTCAGTCGAGTCCTTGACATCTCTTCCTCGCCACACTCAGCTGTTTCACAGCAGAGTCTTCATCCTAGTCTTCAGTTGACTTCTTGTATATCCAGGCATAGCTGACTTGACTCAGCTCATACAACCCTATCTATTACAATACAAATTACAAGGAAAATGGGGTGCCAACTTTCTAGTCTAAGTTTTACATAGCATTCATCAAAATCTAAAAAATAAATTTCCCAACAGTTGCCCCTGCAGCTAAGCCTAAGAAAGCTCCTGCCCTGCAGCCAAGTCCCCTGCCCGAGCAGCCGAGACTCCTGCCCCTGCAGCAGAGACTGAGAAGGAACCCTCAATCCCTTCTCAAGTCGCAAAGAAGAAGAGGACTGCCAAGTCGAGGAATGCAGCTCCCTCCAAGAAGAATACCCAAGTCCCCACCGATGATGAAACTACTGAATCAGAACCAGAAGTCCCTCTGGTTCGTCCAAGGAAGAGAAGGTTGTTCAGGCACTCTGACCTTGAGAAAACGGCTGAGTTTGCCACTCAGTTGAAGAAGGAAGAGACCGAGACTGCTGGAAATCATGAAGAGCAGTCTCTGGAAGTTATTGATGAATCTGCGAAGTCTGCTGATGGTGCTCAACAGATATCAAACAAAGACCCAGCTGTGCGAAAGACAGCTGAGGAAGGTGAAGCATCTGAGACAACTGAGCCAGTCATTGAAAAGGTTGTCTCCCCACCCACATCTGATGCTGCTGCCTCTGAGGAAGATCACGACCTTCTACCTCCTATTCCAGAAACAGGAGGAGAGGGTGAAGATGATGATGACGATGTAATCATGTACTCTCCACTGTACCCAGACATTCAACGACATCTAAGAGAATGGAGAGCATGGAAACTGGATCACTCAAGGGTGCAGTTCGCTCACCCTGAGTTCATAGAAGAGGAAGAAGAGTTGCTACATTTTCTTGGTGTTGTAACTGTTCGACAGGCCCTTGACGAAGACAACTGCATGGATATCCTCCACATCATAAAAGTGGATGAAAAGGATAAAGCTGAGGAGCGAGCCCGAGCATTGGAAAAGTAAAAAATATGGAAATTTACAGGCTCCCCAGGTCACACTCATGCACATCTTGATGTGTTCTCCAAAAGTGATGAGGATCCCACTACTGCAGAAGAGAAGTCCGAGATGCAACAGGCCTTGAGGGGGAAATTGGGCACCCAAGCTGAGCTAACCCTTGAAGAAGGTGTTCTCACACCTAGCCCGGCGGTTGAGCACTCAACGGAGAAGGCCGCGTCTCAGGAGAAGAGTGACCCCACAATTAGTCACTCAGCTGGAGAGCCAGTTGAAGGGAAGCTCTCTCCACCACAGCAGGGTTGGAGGTCGCTGTAGGAGACATCCAAATGAAGTCAGGAGGCAAAGTAGAAAAAGAGAGTGAACAACAATAGAGTGGCATTGACGAAGTTCAGACAATTGATTCTGTCTCAGCTGAAATGTCCACTACTTTGCAGGCTAAGGACGTTGTATCACAGTCGAGGCACAAGATGGTAATTCCCTGGGAGTTAACACTCTGGGCAGTGAAAGTGCAATCCAAGGAGTTGAGACTCCTATAGATGCCATGGTCGAAGACCCTAAGACAGCTGCAACTGTCGAAGAAGGGAATATTGAAGGCCTCGCAGCAGTTGAGTCTGCTCGGGGTGTTGAAGGCCTAAGGGAGGTTGAGACTTCCCTAGGTAAAATCAAGGTACACAGAACATTCCTCCAGTACACAGCGCTGATACAGAAAAAGAGATAAGCGCACTTCATGATTCCCAGGAAAACTTAGACACATCCTTTCCGGGATCAGAAGATGAAGCTAAGTCCACTCCAGTTGCAGATCCTACGGACCCAGCTGAGGATGTTCTCAAAACTAAGAGCCAGCTAAGTGACAAAACGGCTCATCAAAAGTTCAATGTTGATGATGAGCTGACCCCACAAGTCTCATCATCATCTGATGACGCTGATGATACAACCGAGGAATAGGTAATTCATTTAGCAAAGTCTACTAAAACCGAGGAAGCTGTTAAGACAGCTGAGGCTCAGTCAGCTGGGCAACCCATCACAAAAGCCCTAGCTGGAACCAAGTCATCTGCGCAGGCTTCCACAGCTGCAGCAGTAACGACTCCGTCAGCTCCGTCACAGGCTCCCACAGTTGTGAACATTGCCGATGAAGCTACCGCAGCAGAGGCATCGAGAGTTGACTCCACTCAATCGCACTAAGGGACTGCAACAAATGGACGAGATCCAGATATTCCCTATGTGCGTGATGATGTTTTTCAAGATGTACTTCCATTCACCCAGGACCTGCATGCATCCGAAGAAGAGACAGCTGCTGAACTAAGAAGATATATTGTCAGAGAAGATCCTATTATTCCCACCGACACTATTGTCCCAGAAGACTTTGATTTTGACAAAGAGTGGCCGGCAGCTGAATCGAGTCAGACAATTGAAATTCGTGAAGTCTTCAAGAAGATCTTCGAGGAGATTGAGAAGATTGAATGACACCAGGCCTCACTCGACTTACGTCTGGACAATCGCGATGCCACTCTCACAGTGGACTTCAGAGGGATCGTGGTGCGAATTTGGGACTGGACACAATAGCAGACTACGATGCGAATCGAGCAAGTACACTATTTCAAAGCATTATATGGATGCATGCTCGTATGGAGTGCGGACAACTCCTTAATCAGGCAGAGGATGAAGGATTATTGAAAGAATAGCCCAGTCTCACAAAAATGATATGGAGCTGCTGCGACATTTTCATAAGAATGAGATCCTCAGACTTGAAAATGCGATGAACGACAAATTCAGCCTACTCTTGGCTGAAATGAAGATATTGAGAGCTGAGTTGATCGGACATTCGATCGGAGATTAGAACCGCAACTGATGCAGCAGACTCCAGGCACGATTCAATGATAAACAGACTGGACTTTCTTCTTGGAAGCATGTTCCCTGGGGTCCCTCTATCCTTTGATGATGCCAAAAAAGGAGAAGAGGTGTCCCTAAAGGGATTGAAAGAAGAGAAGTTGAAGAAAGGCGCAACTGAGAAAGACGCAACTGTGAAGATGGGTAAAGCAGCTGAGGGGGAAAGTTGAAGGATTTGACGCTGATGTTAGCTGAAACCCCCCAGCAAGGTCATGTTACTGCCTCCATCCTGAGCAGACTCCCCATAACTCTACCCATTGAGCACTCTGTTGTGCCAATGTCGGAGAAAATAAAAATCATTGAAGCAGGGTTTGAGGAGTTCTCTAAAAAGCAGGATGCCCGCGTTCAGGAAGTGCTGAAATAGTATGGTGGTCTTCCAGTTGGAAAAGATCAGGATGCGATTCCTGATAATGGATCTGAGCCTAGATCGGTTGAAGAGTTCAAAACCCTTGAATCAAAAGGCTATTTCCAAGGAATGACACTAGCCCAAGCCTGGGATTTGTACTGGGAAAAAGGTCTAGCAATGTGTGAAGAAGCTGAAAAGCAGCAGTCTTCCAGCAGTCACTCAGCTGGTAAGCAGAAGACTTCCGTGCAGTACACACCCAGAGAAAGAGGAAGAAATGGTGGTGGAAGAAGTTCCCGACCTCGACCAAAACCCAAGGATGTTGAATATGTAGATCCTGACAAGAAAGTAATGATCTACTGGGCTGGGTATGATGAATTGGCCAATCTGGAAGTGGCAAGAAAGAACGTGGAGGCAGTAAGAAGACAAGAAGAGGAGAACAAAATTCAAGCACAACAATGGCTCGAGAGGAAGCAAAGGGATGATGCTTCCAAACGAACCTATGAAAAGAAGAAGAAATATGAAGAAGAAGAGAGAAAAAGAAAGAGAGTTGATGACGACAAGAGAGCTGAAGAAGAAAGAAGGAGGCAGCGAATGCATTGAAGTATTGTTGCGAACCCCTTCATGTATATTACTTTTGTAAATACATTCTTGTAAGTCATCTGTAATAAAATACTTAGTGATTTTCCCTGTAATTTTTCAATTTGTATTTATTTTTGTATCTTAGCATAGATGTATGTTTTTCTTTGATAAAGAATGCTTTGATACCAAATGTAAACAGTTGTGTAAAGGACAAGAATGCTATGATCAATAAAACGATCTATTTTAAGCATACATTCTTTGTTACTGCATTGTCTGAATGTATCTTTGTTGTTTATATTTTGTTGAATATTTTGAGTTTTGGCATCATCAAAAAGGGGGAAATTGTTAGGAAATTTATTAAGTAGATTTTGATGATACCATGTAAAACTTAAACTAGGAAGTTGGCACCCCATTTTCCTTGTAATTTGTATTGTAATAGTTAGGGTTGAGAGAGCTGAGTCAAGTCAGCTATGCCAAGGAATGCAAGAAGTCAACTGCGGACTGGATTGAAGACTCTGCTGTGTGTCAGCTGAGTATGGCTAAGAAGGAAGTCAAGGACTCGACTGAAGGTGTGTCAGCTGAGGAACGACAGTAAGAAGTGTCAGTCAAGTTAGCTCAAGAAGCCAAGTCTCAAGTTGAAGTGACAGTTGAGTCATCCAAGGACTGGAAGCTGACTCAAGTCACCTGGGGTAAAGACAGAAGTCTAGTCAAGACAACTGACTTAGATCCGTTGATTAAAAGTCAAGAATGTTACTCAGAATAGTAACATGTCAAAGTTGTCAGTGTAAAGTGTTAGTCCTGAATTGTGCAAAAGGAATAAACCAATGGGAAGATCGCACCGTGTGCCGTAAAGTCTCGAAATCTTTGCAAGACATTTAATACGAGGATATGTCAACATCAAGGACTGCAGATAAGACAAGCCAACGATCATAAGTGACTTTTCAAATTAGCCTATCTCTTCAACGAGCAAAAATTCAAAAGTGCACTATAAAAGGCTGAGGAATTTACTGATAAAAGGTTACCTGAACCACGAACAAGCAAGCAACATTCAAGCAATTAACCTGCAATATTCTCAAGTATATTCAAGCAAATCCTCAAGCCTGAAACTCGAAAGAAATCGATCCAACACAAGTCTGTGAAGGAAAGACAACTTCAAATGTTGAAGAGGAAACTTTTGAAGAATCAAAAGGGGTCTATTTTCCAAGGAGGATTTTAGGAAGGTTCAAGGTCGAACCAGTATCAAGTCATTGGAGGGCTTCGTGATCAAATCCAAGAGCTTGAGAAGTTAGCTGAAGTAGCAAGGCAGCTGCCTTGTGAAGAAGCTGAGTCGCAAGAGAAGCCAAGCTGTGTGACCAAGGCTGTCTCTAGACTGTTCACCACGTTGTAAACTGATCTGTTACATAGTGGATTCCTCCAGGAGTTGGAGAAGAGAGGATTAGAAGAATTACATCTTCGGACTGCTATAAAAATTATCTGTGTCATTTATTTTTCAGCACATTTATATTTCTGCGTACTTATATCATATCTACTGATAAAACTCATATTTGCTATCCAACTGATTAATAACCAAGTGCTAAAATCAAGTGTTAAAACAAGCTTAAAACAATTCAAAGGGTGTTAAGTCTTCCGCTGATAAAACCAACACAACCAAGTTAAAGTTCAGGTTAAACAGTCAAGTTATTCTATCAACAGCTCTATCGAGTCTATTGAGTGGCTAACTCAGCTGAATAACCAACTTAGCTGTCCCTCAAGGACACAGCTATTTGAGTTAACTCTGTTATTCTTTAAAAGGACTAAAATCAAAAAGTTGGTAAGGTTTATTCAACCCCCCCCCCTTTCTAAACCTTACTCACACCCCTTGGGACCTACAATTATGTTCATCTATTGTCAAATGGCGCGGTGGCACGATGGTAAATGCCATGACCGTGCTAAATGGCATGGTGGCACGATGGTAAATGCCACGACTGTGCTATATGGCACGATGGTATGGTCATGATCGTGCCACATGGCATTGACTCTATTATAATCTTGGCACGATGAAAATGTTGCATAAGAACCTTATTACATCACAACCAACATAATACATTAAACAACCAACATAGTAGTACTGATAACATAGTACATCAAACAACCAACAAGAGTACTAGCATAGCACACCACAACGAACATTCTAAAATTTCAACAAGAATGCATTAAAACTTCCAAATAACAGACACCAAGAACATGATAGCTCAATCAGTGTCAACTTTTGAGCGTTCAGCATCATCTGGAGTACCTTCATCAGACGAATAGCCATCAAACTCCAATGTATTATCACGGGTGTAACCTGGTAGCCCCTCGAAATTAATGTCCGGCACCTCACGAATATTGAAAACTTCAACACAGTCCGGAAAAAACATTGCATGTTATTCTCTTGCCAATTTGCAAAAAAATGGACTAGTAATGGTTTAATAATAATTTAAATTAATTCAAAATAACATTTATATGATTACTATGTGTAATACTAACCCTCTCAATATGAGCCCAATATTCTGGACTGATGGAAAACCTGTTAGTGTACTTGTTGAAATTAACACCCAGCAATTCTGTAAAATGCTCGTAGTCACGAAAGTTGGTGCGCATCATATGAATCTTCATCTTGACTTTAAGGACAAGTAACTCCTTTTGCATAGTTTCAGTTAGCACCTGACTCAACTCAACAGATATGCCATTGAAAACAACTGGGTGACAGATGTTGGTTGCCATACAACATAGCATAAAAAAGTTATCATAGCAGGCTTCTTCCTCCATGGAAGTCCAACCAGCACCACGCCAATTGGACCTAGCAATCTCATTTCTTGTTCTGACCATTTTCCTGTATCAAAAACAATAACAAATTAGTTCAATTGTATAGTTATAAATCATCCAATTAACAACTATGTAAAAAATTATCTTTGTCTTCAACACAACTAAGATTTAATGCAATTTTGTTATCTACATTTCAACATATGCATGTATTTATAAGTTACATGGACCATTTAATGCATGGACCCAATTGGAATGTAACTTATTTTCACCATTTAATGCATGGACCCAAGTGAATATGTAACTTATTTTCACCATTTAATGCTTGGACTTAGTCAATATGTAACTTATTTTCACCATTTAAAGCATGGACCGAAGTTACATAAGCTACATAAGTCTAACTCTAAATGAAAAGGCCGGTTGTACCCAACTAAAACGACCATTTAATGCATGGACCCCACCTAGTGATCGTGCCAAGTGGCACGGTCATGATCGTGCCACAATTGTACCATGGCATAATTGTGGTGGTGGCACGATTACCTTTTTCATGATCGTGCATAGTTGGCACGATGGACAAAACATCGATCGTGCCACTGTGCCGCAAGGTACGATGGTAAAAATATCCATCTTGCCATCGTGCCATGTTGATAGCAGGCACAACAGACTTGGTGGAAAAATCAATCCCAAATTCACATGTACAAGAGAATCATCAACACCCAAGATTCACCCAAATCATACCAATACAAGTTAACCAAAACATCTATATATATAAAAGCAAGAAAGTATGCCTTAATGTTTATTTTTTTAATTAATAAGTCTTCAAAACTGGCTTTTTAATAAATCATTCGGCTATCTCTAATAATTATGTCGGCCATTTGTCTTGGGCCTGAAAAATGACATTCAATTTCTTCATTTGGTTTGAGGAATGCAGCCTTTTTGTTTTGGGCATTACAATTTAAATTCAAATTCCTTTCTTTAGTGTAGTGAATGCATCCTTTTGTCTTGGATATGACAATTTAAATTCAAATTCCTCCTTTAGTGCAAGGAATGCAACTTTTAAATTCAAATTCTCTTGCATAGTAAGTGGTTGTTCCTGTGAAGTTTGACAAGTATTTAATCTTATAATTAATTCCAGTCCTCTCACGAGAGAGTTTGAGTTAACCTTAGGGTTTTGAGTTAGGGTTTCCCTTTTGTCCCCCTTGTCGACGGTGAAATCGCCCGGTGACACTGTTTTGTCCCGTTTTTGTCCGCTCTTTATTCTGATTTCATTTATGTGGCTTCTAGTGGTGCCTGTTGTTCTCTTTTCTCTCTTTCTGGCGTTCTCATTTTCGCATAGGGTTTTCTTTTTCCTTTTCATTTCTTGTCTTGTTTTCGTTTTTTTTCATCCAGTTTTTTTTCCGATAGGGCTTTTATTGCTTCAGTTGTTTGATTGGGGTTAGTAATGAGTTTTTGTTTGTTTTGTCTTTTGTCCTCAGGTTGATCAACCACAGACTTTGACTGTCTTTAGGTGGGTGAAGGTTGTCGGTGATCGAAGTAGATGGAAGAATTAATGGAAAATGAGGAAGAAATTATTGATCTCGATGGCGGCGATGTTCATGGCCAAACAACACCCTCTATAACACCTTATTGCTTGGTGGGAAAGCTATTCACAGATAAGTCTTGGAAAGCCTTTTATCTAATAGAAGTTATGAAAAAGGCTTGGAAGCCAAAAGGGTCGATTATGGTGACGGAATGGGAAGGGATCTCATTATTTTCCATTTCGATAAGATGGGGGATAGGGAATGGGTGCTGGCCAATCAACCCTGGCATTACGATGGAGGATTATTTGCGATTTGAAAGATTGATGAAAACGAACAACCCTCAACGGTACAAATACATAAATCCTCATTTTGGGTCCGATCATATGATGTTTGGTGGCTTGCATGAATGAAAATATCGCCAGGACTCTGGCTAAACAGATTGGAGAGTTAGAGCAATTGGACAAAATGGGGATGGGCTCTTTGGCAAATTTTTACGATTCAAAACATCGATTGATATCTCTTAACCGTTGATTCGAGTTCTCACAATTCGGGTAAAAGGAAATCACTTGGTCATTCCTTTGAAGTACGAGTCCCTCCTGACATATTGTTTTTGTTGCGGCATCATAGGGAATTTCTTCCGAAACTACGAACATTATGATCGCAATGAATGTCAAGATACATCAACTATGAAGTATGGGTCGTGGCTTAAGGCTTCGCCTCTCAGGCGAACCATGGCGTCAAAAGAACCTTTCGGAAACCTGAAATACACTACCTCTTGGAATTTATTTGGAGATAATAAATCTGAGGGGTCGACATCCTCTTCCCACCAAAACCCATCTCGTTCTTTGCTTCAACTAACAACCCACCCCAATCCCAATAACCATGTAGTTGTGTCTTTCTCAATGAAACTAAACAACCCCGATGGAGAAGAAGTTGATTCCCCGACGAATAATAATATTCATCACTCCCTCGACTCCTTGTCCATTTCCTCCACCCGTCCTCAGCCTACCAAAATATCCCACAAAATAGAAAAGGCCCATGCAAATAAATCAATACTCCCAGCCGTAACCCCAGAGCCAAAAAAACCCACTAGCCCAAGCCTTCAAACCTCCCAAGCCCCGGTTCTAACCCTTATTCCTTCCTCCAACAATCCAACCACATCTTTAACCTCGCAACAACCCATAACCCAAACTAGCCCAAACTTACCCGTACAAACCCCCTAAACAAAACAAAAACTACCACCTAAAAATCGATGAACGCCTGGACTCGCATAAAACTCCGAAAGCCAACCAAAAAACCCTCACCCACTCTTACACCCCCTAAAAATGACCCAACCCAGTTGAACCATTGGTGCCTTCAGAATTGGATAATGATCGAAGTAAACAAGCTCGTGAATTTTGATTATTTAATGTTCCATCCACTTTTACATTATCAGCGGAGGTTGCAGAGAAGCAACCCCGCCGGTCACAATGAGTTGCTTAAGTTGGAACTGTCGAGGGCTTGGAAACCCACTGACAGTTCATATGCTTAAAAGTATTATCCATGAGAAAGATCCCAGTTTTGTGTTCTTTATGGAAACAAAACTCGATTCAGTAGAAATTCAAAAAAAAATTCAAGATACAAAGTTTGAAGGATTACATGTTGTAGACTGCGATATGAATTCGGGAGCCGGCGGGGAGGATTATGTCTTATGTGGAAGAGTGAGTATGATTTTAAACTTCGATCTGATTCTTTACATCATATTGACGGTATGATAAACGGTGGGGAAAACGATTGGCGGTTCTCGGGTATTTACAGTTGGCCAATGGAAGGAGATAAGCATCTCACGTGGGAGCTTATCACAAATCTAGCAAGAAATATGAACTCTCAATGGCTTTATGTTGGGGACTTCAATGAAATCCTCTACACTTTTGAGAAAACGGGGGGACGTCAAAAAGATATGGATAAGATGATGGGTTTTCATAAGGCGATCCAAGAAGCCTAGCTTGATGATCTAGGTTTCGAGGGATACATCTATACGTGGACGAATGGGCAGAAAGGAGATGGAAATATCCAAGAGAGACTTGATAGATGCCCGGGTAACCAAGAATGGGTGGATCTTTTCCCGAATTACCATATCTACCACCTATCACGGGTTGCATCAGATCATAGCCCAATTTTAATTAATTGGGACCATCCTCGAGCAAAAAAAAGAGCGCACCGAAGAAAGAAAAATGAAATTAGATTTGAAGCGATGTGGCTTCAGGATGAGTCATGTCAGAGGATTGTGAGGCAAGGATGGCATGGGGGTCTGCCACTTTCGGGACTAAACGGTTTGAAACAGAGAATTGCTACTTGCGGGGCTGAACTTCAGACATGGGAGCGAACCCACTTCGGTCATATTGAATTCCAGTTAAAGAAATGTGAGGCGAGATTATTGAAGCTCCAAAATCCATACATGCACCCTAATTTTATTCTCGAAAGGCAGCAACTTGAGGGGGAGCTACATGACCTCCACATCAAGCAGGAAAAAATGTGGCATCAAAGGGCCCGCACAAACTGGATAAAAGACGGGGATCACAATACGACTTTCTTCCACAAAACTGCAAATGGGAGGAAATTGAGAAATTCGATCGAGCGTATCAAGAACTCTGAGGGTAACTGGGTTGACGGGCATAAGGAAGTTACGACAGTTTTCGAGGATTATTTCAAGATGATTTTCGCGACCTAAACCCACCTAGATATGGACGGACTCTTGGTGCATTTGACTTGAAGATGATAGATGAAATGAATGACACTCTGTGCCGACCCTTTCAGGCGGATGAAGTCGTGACAGCTCTATCTCAAATGCATTCTACCAAATCAAATGTGTTCTTTTATGGATTTGTGCAAGCTCATTTTAGGCCCATATACATAATTAATTAAATGGCCCAAAAAACTTTTTCCGGTCAATTTTAATATTGTTTACTTCAATTGGTTTATATTTTAATTCATCAATACGATAATTATTTTCATTCAATTGCTAAATTTTCATGTTATTTATTAATACAAATTATTTATGTTTTGTATTTTATTGTGCAGAAAATATTGAAATACATTGTCGGTAGACTCAATAATGTTGTTTTCAAGGTTCTACAAAAAACCATATTACAAGCAACAACAATATCTCTTTTCTATGAGATTGAATACCTTTAACAATTATTTGGTTAGACCACAACTAACCAGGTATGTGATGAATAATGCATTCTACCAAATCAAATGCGTTCTTTTATGGATTTGTGCAAGCTCATATTAGGCCCATATACATTATTAATTAAATGGCCCAAAAAACTTTTTCGATCAATTTTAATACTGTTTACTTTAATTAGTTTATATTTTAATTCGTCAATACGATAATTATTTTCATTCAATTGCTAAATTTTCATGTTATTTATTAATACAAATTATTTATGTTTGTATTTTATTGTGCAGAAAATATTGAAATACATTGTCGGTAGACTCAACAATGTTGTTTTCAAGGTTCTACAAAAACCATATTACAATCAACAACAATATCTCTTTTCTATGGATTGAATACCTTTAACAATTATTTGGTTAGACCACAACTAACCAGGTATGTGATGAATAATGTATAACCCTATTATTATTTTATTCAATTTTTCTTTTTTTTTTTTTTTTCAGGCAACACCTGAGTGCGGATTATAGGAAACAATTATTCAGCTCAATTTACTTCATTCAATCATTCACGGCCACAATTGTATCAACAATTATTGATATGATGGCGGACAAAGATTATCTCAAAATCTCTTTTAGTGTCATACGAAGAAACAAAAGGCATTTAGATAAAAAGATTCGTCTGTATCTTAATATGTAATATTAAAAACTAAAAATTATTATATATTGTTGTATTTTTTAAATTGTGCATTTAATCTGTTGAATTATCGTGATAATAAAATATTTTTATTACTAAAATTGAGTTTTCAAAGTCATTTATTTTGTTTTAATTATTTTTTGATTAAAATAATAATTTCCACAAATAATCTTTTAAATTATGAAATACATAAAAATGATGCAATCTATTTTTTTATTAGACATTATTTGTATGTAATTTGTTTATCATGTTTACACCCATCAAACCTTATGGGAAAATCAATCGACATATATAATATGTATTGATTAAACACTAATTTAGTTGTAGAATAGATTTTGTAATGTTTTTTTGTGTTTTTGATTTAAGAAATAAAATTTATTATGATTAATTGTTTATTAATATAACACAAAATAAAAATAAGAAATTGTCTTTGCCATAATATTTTAGTTACTTCTCGAAAACTTTCTTTATGATTAAGTGTATTGTAATATAATAGAAAATTAAACTTTTAGTTTCTTTATAAACTTTTATATTTTTTTATTGAAATAAAGAATGCATTAATTTCTAAAACTTTAGTTTTTTTTCTTAATATACAGACCGTGCATCGCACGGGTAGATCACTAGTATTATATACAAACTAAATATACAAAATATATACATATCCAACTAAATACCCAAGATATACACAATCTAAATCAAGTGGAAAGGGTCCAAGTGGATGCATCCGTACTAAATTTATACACGGTAAAAGCTAAATGCCGATGATAAACAATTTTTATAAACTCCACCATCTTCAATGCAAAAGGTCCACAACTATGACTATCATATTGCGTGAAATTCTTCGTTGCGATGGAAAACTTGACAGCCCAGCAATGGTGACGAGAAGCCAAATCCGGACGCTCCGTGTAGAAACCAGTTTGCTGCAGCAAAACTGGAACAATATGCACAAACGGAAAGAGCGACCTACGTCGCTCAAGAAGGGTATCCGGCGACAGCTTGTGGATGTTGAGTCATAAACAAAAATCTTATTTTCCTTGAGCGCTAACCCCATCACAAACCAATGATTGTTGAGGTTGTGGGAAAAAACGATCTGCAAAATAATAGCCCTTAGAAATTAGGTGGTATAAACAAAACAATGACCAATTAATTAATTGATACCGAAAAGAGATTGCACTTACTTGCTCCAACGTACTCCATGGACATACCCCACCCTAACGAGGCCGTTCACCATGAACGTACTCCACCAATGCCGCTAGAAGGTCAGCTGGTATGACCTCTGGCTGGCTCCCATCAAACTTCGCCTCCGGTGGGTTCTTTCCATGTAGTGTGGTCCATAATGCGCCTACGTCGAGCTGCATAATGAAAACATGAATGTAACGAAACAAAAAAAAATTGACTGACTATCTATCAAAAAAATACATGAGACTTACAGCGAACTGTGTGTCAAGCAATCCTATACGCCCTCGCACCTCGTGATGGACCACTACCTTAGCCAATTTGGGCTTGCAATGTAGTATAACTAAGTACGCATCAATTTGCTGTAAAAAGCAAATAAGATGTGCATTGTCAATGAACATGAAAAAATAACACACTGGAAATGAAAAAAAAAACAATAACATTGTGTTACCACATAATCCAAATCGGTGGTGGGCGACTGGATATCCTTAAAGAAACTACTGCCAAATGTGCAAAGCGCGTATCCAACATTGTGGCTGAGACATAAAACTCATGTTAAAATATCAAAATAATGATAGTGTATTTGAATTCATATGTTTGATTAGCTCACGTCTCATCACTATCTAAGAACTACGTGTACTCAGCAACTGTCGCATCCTCCCTATGCCGCTCGTGTGTTGTGAAAGGGCTATGAAGATACCTAGACGACACTCGTGGTCTCACAACACGTACGGACATATCATCCCCTCCAGATGTGGGCGGTGAAGCATGTGCCAATTTTTGTACATTTGTATGGGGAGGTCCCGTGCAGCCTCCTCTATAGACGGAGAGGGAGGAGTAGTTTGCTGGCCTACCACCGGGGGGAGTAAAAACCTGTACAAAAAAGGAAACTTCATTAAATAACACAATTTAAAAGAAATAATATTCTATTCTATATGTTTAACGCAAAAAAAAATACGCACCTCAGCAGGTTGTGAGGCCGCACGCTGAATGATAGGCAATATAAGTACTTTGATCTCACGCCACACTATAGGCGGCACCATATTAGAAACGTGTGACTGCACCAAATCCGGCATGATCTGCTGCATAGAAGGTGGAACCTCCTGATTTACCACTACCGGAACCTCCTGATGAACCCCATTCCGGACCAAATCTGGAACCAACGCCTCGATCTCCCGCCGCACTAAAGGTGGGACCAATGCCTTCACCTCCCTCTGAACTAAAGTCGGCACGATGACCTCCACCTGCTGCCAAACCAAGTCTTCTAATACAGCTCAATCGGCAGCTAGAGGCGTGTGGAAGTGGGCGGAGGACCATTTAGAACAGCGTCCTCGAGGGGTGGATGATCATAATCACCCCTCTCATTTTGTGGATCCACATCAAGAGGATCATTGTCATCTTCATCCATCAATGAAGTCACATCCGTGGTAGGGCGCGTAGTCCTCTGTCGCTCCTATGTGACGTGCACTGAAGATGTGGTGCGGCGACGCTTTGGAGTTGGAAGAGTAATAGGCCTCGTGGGCTTCTTCTTCCCGATCAGGTTATCTCGATGAACATAAACAAATCGGATCGGAGGTCGAGATGGACATGCAATAGATAAGAAAACTCATTGGCCTCAGAGTCAAGGTCCGGTGCAAAACAATCTACAAAATACAAGAACAAAATCAGTAATTAATTCATTATTATCATAAGTTCAAATTTAAAGAAGCACAAATTACATTGTGTACCTGACGGTCAAGATATCCATGCATATTCATGGAGGACTTTGGAAACTTCCACCGTGTCCAACGTGGTATAGTAGTTTCGAGACTGGAATCCCACATGAAGCTCCCAGATTGAGTATGGCCTCGTATGCCCATATTTAAGAAGAACAATAATAATAGTTAAATCGCATGTTTTATACTAAATGTAAATTATAAGACGTAAATAACATTAATATCACTTACCAAGAAAGCCCAACTAAATTCATAAATATGGAAATTATTCGTGGGCTCGGTGGGTAATCGTGAAAGGTAGTGGCATAAAATCTGGAATGAGTACTTCCCCCAGCAGAAAGACTCCCACTGATCCACGTCATCAACAAAAGTCCACCACGAATCCTCAATGACTGTAGACCTCGGATCCCACGCGAATAGCAAATAGTACGCAACCAACAACTTCGTCACCTTCAACTCATCAGATGGATCCACATGGAATACACCGACTGCAAAATGCAATCGTAGAGCCTCCATCTTCACCTTAGCACCCTGGTAGTATCTATCATATAACCCATTGGGAGGCGGAGGGTGCTCCGTGTTAGGATCAAGGGTGGTCGGGGCAAAGGATAACTCAGTAATCAAGGCGTACTCATATTTGGAGAACCGAATCAAACGGTCTCCAATCCGAAACCAAATTCTGCCCCTTGCGTCTTTCTTAACAACCTCCTTCGCAATAACGGCATGAAGGACGGCATTGGAATTGACTCCATGGTTGTCCAACCGCAATACAAAACCAAAACAGGAGTTCTGAAACTCCTGGTACACAAAATCATCGCAATTATGCAACTCAATTTCTAAGTCATGTAGAATCGCCAACCTGCTATACAAATTGATCTTGGACTTTATTGACATAAAGTTCGGCCTCTTCCAAGCCCACTGTGAAAAACAGTAAAAAAATCATAATTAGAAATAGACCACAATTAGCAAATCACAAAGAAAAATCCAAAAGATTTTGACAGTGCACATGGCACGATGGTTTGATTTTATCAACCGTGCCATCGTGCCACAAGGCACGATAGTCCATCTCATCGACCGTGGCACCAATGCCACCAGCGTGCCACAAGGCACGATAAACCATTTCATCGACCGTACCATAGTGCCTAGATGGCACGATGGCACGGTCGATGAATCCACCCATCGTGCCTTGTGGCACGCTAGTGGCATATAAGCCCAGCGTGCCATCATTCTACATGGCACGATGGCACGGTCAACCGTGCCACTTAGGGTTTCTACGACCGTGCCATCTGTCGTCTTCTTCACAAATTCATATTTCAAAAACTAGTCAATAATAGTGCCCTAACTTCACCCATCACTTACCCATACCCATACCTCTAAATACCTAACAATAGCACACTCAAACTACAAATGCAAGTTATTTTTTAAGAAAAAGAGGAGTTTAATACCTCCTCATCGTCGACCGTCGGTACCGGTGTTGGTGACGGTACAGTCGCCTCTTGGCCCGATGTGGATGGTGGTGCATCCACAAAGTCTTCATCATCCTCCGCCATAACCATCCTTCTTCTCCGGTAAGTTTGAATGTCACGAGCCATTGTCGTTGAATGTAACAGTTTCAAGAGGTGGGTGTATTCTTTTGTTTGAGATTGAGAAAGTGGGGAGGTGTAAGGTTTGGGGGTGTATTTGGGGGAAAATTAGTACAAAGGTAAAATTGAAAAAATGGGGGGTGTATTTAACAATTGTTTCATATTTGAAAAGGTGGGGGTTGGTATATTTAGAAGGCGGGTGTGTTTAGAGGGAAAGGGTGTCACGCCCCAAACGGGACGCGACGAACGATCCACAACTTAAATACAATAACCAAACAGTCCAGACAAATATCAACGAGAACCCAATGAGAGAGAGTCTAAATAGCAATGAATAATTAAATAACAAAAGTGCAGTACAACTTAAAGTCTACAATCCATCATCCAAATTACAACCCGAAAGTCAACAAAATATAGTAACTTAAAGTCAAAGGGTCCTACGCCCTTTAGTTACAAACCCGAATAGAAAGAAATACAAAAGTCCGACAACAACATAAGATAAGAGTCCAATCAACAAAGAAGAAAAAGTAATGAATCCAACTAAGCGTAGTACAAGGTCTCAATCCGAGTCGGTTCCGCATCCTCAACGAAATCCTCATCTAAGGTTAGAAAATAGGTGGGGATGAGACAAAAATCTCGGTGGATGGGGTGATCGTAATGCGAGTGTGGCGCAATATAGTTAATGTGAGAAAACATTATATGAAAACGCGTGAGTATGATGCATGAATTCACACACGATTCGCATAAGCGTCGTGATAAAATATTTAAATAATATACTTATACGATTCAAGAAAATAGTTCATGGTCACACATGCACTATGTGATTCAGTCAAGACAGGTAGGATTGTGTACGGAAGTGTAACGCCAATCCCATGCAAGGCAATTAATGGTTGCGTCACGGATTTGTAGCGCCAACCAATGCAAAACAGTAGTAAGCGGCATTTGCACGGAAATGTAACGCCAACCAATGCAACAGTAAGCGGTTGCGTGCGGAAATGTAACGCCAACCAAAATGGGTCCGATAACTCCGGAATCGTGTGGATCGACAGCGATTCCTTCGTTCTTCCTTGTAACTCCCGGTCAAGATGGTCCAAGACCGCACCTTATCGCTCCGTAGGCAAAGACAAAATCCATAGTGGAGCTTGCAAGGCTCGGATCTGTATAATCATGATTATACCTCGGTACAACGACCCACTTCCCTTGGACAAACTCCGTCCCTCGGTTGTGGGATTAGGGACGATGGGGCCTAGGAAGAGTGGAATAGCAGCCGAGCTGCCGGTTCTATCCCCGACATATCCATTCCGATCGTGAGCTCAACACACCAAGTTGACTCAGCAGAAAGTAATTACAAATACAGCAAATCAAACAGCAATTGAGTATTATTGATTCAGGGAAGCAGTTTTAGGAAAATTTTTGAAAAGCGCGAGTGGTAATTATGGCGTTGGTGGAGTTTTTGGATGAAGACGATCATCGGAAGGATAATCAATCTTCGATATCTTGAAATATTAGGTGGAACATAAGTCCCGTTATAGATTCAAAATCGCAAGGCGAGGAAGTCGCACCGCGATCGGGTATTAATCGGTCAAATTGATCCGATAAGTCAAGGGTTTTTGGGAAAGTAAAATACTTTAATTAAATCTCCAAGTCAGAGGGTCCAGGGCTATTTTAGTAAAAGAGAAAATAATTTGAGTTAGGTCCTTTATAAAAGAAAAATTGTAATTTAGCCCCGTTTTGTAAAAACTAACGCTTTTGGGGTAAAAATTGAATAAATAAATATCCCGACTTTGAAAAGTTAAGAGGTTAGTTCCTAAATTCTCCAAATTTTCCAGAGATTCAGGTTTTTAAAATTTTGAAGTCGAGATTTTGTAAAATTCTCACATTGGCCCCAAATTTGTAAAAATTGCCAATTCGGACCTTAAGTTTTAAAAATTCGGAACTCACAAACCGGAAGGGCTTTTAATGTGATTCCAGTTGGAAAATGTCACTAGGGTTAGTAGGATATTGGGACAAAAGCAGTTTTTAAAAGAAATATGTGTAGGTCCTTTAACTTTTGAAAATATCATTTTTGTCCCATTTTGAAATAATTGCCTTTAAGGCTTTTAGGGGTCCAAAATATAATTAAGTTATAGTTAAGTTAGTATTTCCAGGTGCATGGGCTGCATAAGTCCTGGAAATTTCATTTGGGTCCTCAAGTTTAGTATTTTACACATTAGTCCCTCAATTTTAGAAAAATTGTTTTCCAAGCCCTAACCACTTGGATTTTTGGAATACTTTTAAAATATGTAATTCCCAGTACCTTAAGAGTAAAAATTTCAAATTTTAAAGTTAAGGTCTGGTACAGTTTTAAAAATTACAAAGTAGCCCTTAAACTTTCAAAATTTTACAATCTAGTCCTTGGGCTTTTAAAGGTCGATTTTATTTATCTTAAAACTCTTAAAACTTTATTAAAATGTCCAAAAGTCATTTTTGAACCTGAGTACAGTCCCAAATTTTGAAATTTGCAGAGGGGTCCTTTAACTTTTATTTTCTTGCAATTTAGTCCACCAACTTTCCATTTTTACATTTTTAAGTCCAAAATTGAAATTTAATCAATTATGCTCGACTTTTCCAGGTTATAAGGCATCCAAAACATAGATTTTAAAGATCATACACATGCATGTCCAATACATACAAGAATTCATCAATTAAAACAATAAAGTGTACATGCATGCACCTAAAATTCAATAAATAGCAATTTTGAGCAACTCTTGAGAATTTTCATGATTTGATATATAAAATTGACATGCAATACATAGATTATATATATCTCAAGGCTCATGATCAAATTTTCTACATGCATTTAATCAAAACACCTAAAAGTTGGAAAATATTTTTTTCCACCCACCTTAAAATTGGAAATTGTGAAATAAAAGGATAATTTCACAATTTTTGGATGAGGCTTCTTAGGTCAGCCCCTAATTCAAAAAAAAAATATCAAAATTTGGAGTTAGAAAAATGAGAGAAAAATTAAGGAGAAAAAGAAGAAAATAAGAAAATGAGAAGGACTACACTTTACCTTGTGTAGTGGATGTTTGGAGACTAGTTGAAGCTTAAAAATTGGAAATTTTGGTTCAACTCCAAAATCTCCTAAGGTCAGCCCCTATTTCTCAAAAATGAAAAAGGGGTGTTAAAATTTGAAAAAAATAGAAAGAATAGGGAAGAAGGGGTCTAGTACTCAATTCTTACCTTGTAGTCTAATTTTCTCTACTATTTTCTCTTCAAGCTTGAGGTCCTTCTTCAAAAATGTTGTCAAGCTCTAATCTTCAAGGTCTTCTAAATGTACCTCCAAACCAAATTCAAACTTAAGTTAAGAAGGTGGAAGAGATGAACAATGTGATATCCAAAAATGGATTGAAGATAAAATTTCTTACCTTGGTATGATTTGGTTCGATTTTTATGGAGTATAAGGAGGGAAATGTTGAAATTTTTCTAAGTATTGAAGAAGAAAGTGAGAGGAAGAATAGAGAGAAGTTGGGAGTTTTTAGAGAGAAGGAGGAGAATTGATTTGGAAGATCAAATGTGTTGGTGAAATTTTTGATCCAAATTTTTGAAAAAATTGGCCTTGTGGCCGTGTACTAGGGAGAGAGAGAAGGAGAAAATTTTTCAAGCTTGTAATTTGCTTCTTGCATGGGAGACAAAGTGCAAGTCAAAGCATGGGCTTGAATGGTGTTGGGGAATATTGAGAAAAATGTTGGTAAAGTGGGAATAAGTTGGGAAAAATAGTAATAAAGAATTGGTGTATAAGATGATGTGTATAATGTTTGAATTAATGATATAATTATACACAAGATGACTAATATATGGTGTAGGTGTACAAGAGTTGGATGATATTTTTACTCCAAAAATACCACCATGGCCGTCCACTATGAGGGCAATATGGTAATTCCATATTTTTTTTGTCCCAAATTTGATGATAATAGATGAAATATATCAATCTCCCAAAATGTTTAGTGATTTCCTTGATCACTTGTAAGTCTCATGATCACTTAATTCTAAATCAAAATATTAATTCTATAAGGTAAAAGTCTCTAAAATAAATAGTCTCTTAAAGTTCTAAGGTGACTAATAAATACAAAAATAGTAATAATGATCAATCAAGTGATCATAAATGAGAATAGAATTAAATAAGATCATGATCACAAGTAATTAAATAAAATGAAATAAAATACAAAATGTATATATTATTAATAATTACCCGTCAAAATGACGTGGTAAAATAGTCGATCAAAAGTATAAACGACAATAAGGATCAATTAATAGCTCGGAAAAATCGGGGCTTCACAAAGGGAGTGTGAATAGCGCTGCCAATCCAAAAATTTGAATAGAAGTCAGCATTTCTAATGCTGTTTTCAGGACTTTTTAGAAAGAAAACAAAATGTTGAAGACATTTTTGATAACACTGTCTTCAGGCTGATTTTTTTTTTTTAAAAAAATAAAAATAAAAAATGAAGACAACTTTTGTAAAGCTGTCTTCAACCGAAAATTTAAAAAAATAAAAAAATCAGAGACAACTTTTGTAGAGTTCTCTTCATACTACGTTGGTAAAAAAAACTGAATCCCACGGTAAAATGATAACATTTATTTAAAATAGCAATAATTTGATAAATTAGCCAATAATATGATATAGCTTTTAAGATGATAGTAATGTCAATTTTGTATTAAAATAGTTAAAATTAAAGGAGATTGTTGAAATAAAACTTATTTGGAAAAGAAGTTAGGATATTCCACCTTTTTTAAAACTGATGTTCGGAGTTTATAAGACCTTTTATATAAAAACAATTACTGAATAAATTTAAACAACTCATAAGCTATCAAGCATCTTATAAAATATTTTGAAAAAAGGCATTGGTCTTCATAAACATTAATTCAATTAAAATTTTAACAAATTTGATATTTTTCTATATTATGGAAGACGAATTTAGTTATGTTTACGAGTAAGCCGTTTACTTGAGCTTGAAGATTAGCTCAATATTTGATGAATTTATTGACAAGATTAAAACAAATTTAGAGCATTTTTTCATAAATTTTCCGTTAGTTACATTAATATCAAACAAATTATTTTGTTTTGTTTCGCAAAAGTTAACTACTGGAAATAGATGATTTCAACATTTAAATTTAGAATATATTATGAATTCATATCAATCCTATATACTAAAAGAGAAAACAAAGTTGACATATGTCATCACCTCATTAATTTCGACATGTATCAACTCCTCATTCTCTCAATTCCACATATCTACCTTATAATTATCCATGTGGCATTGCTATCTACAAATTAAAGGTGAATGAATAATATATTTTGAATTTTTGAATTTAAAAGATTACAAATTTAAAAGATAATAAGAACTTTAAGAGATAAGAAGAAATCTAAATATCAAGGATTTATCTACACTATCATTTAAACTATTATCTTTCAAAAATATATTTAGTTTATATGCACCTTTTAATTCCCGATTTATGCTAACTTCAACGTATATTTCAAATTACTCTTATTAAATCCAGGTTTGACCCACTAACCAATTATATTCACAATTAAATAAATAATCAATTCAAATTATAATCAAATTAAATAAGCTCATCATAGATATAAATGAGCCTATCCCAACAATTAAAATTAAAAACAAACCAATTAATTCAATTATCGATCTGAGGCCGGATAGTGATTATACTACAAGATCCTATTAAATTATCTTTATTTTCTCAACAAATTCTAGAAACACATTAAGGAATCTACCAACTAAGAGGTGGTTTTATGTGAGACAATCCCATGGACTTAAATTCATGAGACGAATCCTACTAAGCACAAAAAACATCGGTCTTTTTAATGGGTTTGAGTTTGGGTTAAAATTTTAGTTATATGTCGTATTCATCTCATGAACAATGCTCATGAGACCGTCTCATACAAGTTTTTGTCATATTAATTCTATTTATAATTTCTTATTTTTATTAATTTTAAAAGTTAAACCCGAGAATCTTTATAATTTTACTTATTCTCATTCTTTGTTTTACAAATTATGGATTTGTGTTATCTATGTTTAAAGAAGAATAGTGATTGTAAAAAGTTTAAAATTTCAAAACATATATAATTAAAATATAAAGATAATTAATTTAATTATAAATTATACGATTGAACAATAAAAAATAGATTATTATAAACTATAAAAGACTATTTAAATACGAAATATTTGGTTGTGTGAATACATGAATTGTATCTATTTATAGAACATATTTATCTATAAGAAAGTAAAAGTTTGAAAAATGTTTTAACTGCCCAATGCTGAATATTTAATAAATTGTATTTTCAATACAATCAACAATAAAATCATTTCAAATTCCAATATTTTTGGGGTTTAGAAAGCTGAACAATTGTCAAAATTACTAAAAGAATTAAACAAAAACCATGATTTATATTTAGCAACGCAATTTTAAGAGAAAATGAAACATTTCAAAAAAAACAAAAAACATGTTATTTGTATATATGCATATATCAAAAAATTATCAAACATACAAATGCATATCTACTTCCTAATGTACAACTTTAAAACTTGAATATCAAAGTACGTTGATAATATTAAAATAATTTCTATTAACATGAAAAGTACGTTAATATACAAAAAATAATTTTCTATATAGAAAATGCTATTATGAATAGAATTTTATATTAAATAAATATACTTTTTCTTCTTACATAAATATATATAGTGCTATGTATGGAGATATGTGATATATAAAATTTGGATAAATTTTTGAGATATTTTTTTCAATTAAAATAAATATTTTTTTTTAATTTTTAATCAATTTAAATATTATTTTATATAATTATCAAATGTGTTAAGCCCAAATAACAACTATGTCCTCATAAAATTGGACCGGCTCGTTTCTCAAGAAATCTCACCGCCTTTCGTTGCTCAGATGCAACCAATAAGAGACTGTATTAAGTAATCTCGAACATGATTGCGCCCTAACCGATAAGTTTCAAATTCAGAGAAATCCAGGAATTAAGAAAAATGGGCAATCCTCAGCCAAATCCTGTTTTCGCAAAACAAAGGTTCAAAAAACGAAAATAAAGGGATAGGTGCAGAGACTCAATGGAAGTTGTTCTAACAAATGGGGTTATATATGATATGTTATGGACACAATTGCCCAACTTTCCGGGAAAAATGACACCTTTTTATGCTACCGAGCTTTTTCCTGACTTTTTTCCTCTCCCACCTTTCTTGGACATTTTTGCACTCCCGCTAAACGCGTCATTTCGGGGCCTTTTCAGTCAAACACGGGCAGGGTGTGCTTTTCAAGCACGGCCGTGCTTTTTAGAAGTAAAAAACGAGCAATTTTTGACCCCGATGTACCAAGCACGGCCGTGTTTGGGAAAATCCAAAAACACGGCCTGCCCGTGCTTTTAAAGCACGGGCGTGTTTTTGTCCAGTCTGGATGTTCTTTTGCCAGAAATTATGGAAGCTTTCCTTTTTGCTTTTTGACAACCTTTGAGCAACTTTTACATCTCATTTTGCTGCACCAACTCTATTATTCCCTCAATTATCATATGACAACAATGATTCAAACAACTCAACTATGGAAGTGCAGCATTTGTTTAGCAAAAGATGACATTATTGATGTGTTCTTTCACAAAGATGGTGCCTATAAAAGCCAAGAGTTTGAGTTGGGATATTCACTCATTCACATTCATTCATTCATAGAGAGATTCATTGTATATTCATTGTATATTCTAAGTTTCAAAGCAAAATACATTGAGAGGATAAAAGAGAGGTAGAGTTGGAAGTTGAAGAGCAATAGAGGAGAAGGCTTGGAGCTCAACATCATTGCAATCAACCAAGGAGGAAGTCTTGAATTGGTCTTGAATAAGAGTTGAGTACACCATGTTCATTTTATTCAAATCTTCTTGTGTAGTATACTCTTTTGTCAAAGCCATGTGTAGCTAAATTTCTAGTGTTTGAATGTAATGAACTCTAGAATAAAGTTGTGATTAAGGCTTGTATGTTTTTAATAAAATCTTCATGTTTTGTGTGATTCACTTATATTATGCTTTATTCATTCGAATTAGTATATGCGCAATATTGATTTGAGTTTATTTTTCATCCGGGAAATCGAGAGATTCATGGTGAAATAGAACATATATAAGTGAAAAGAGTTGCATGCAATCCTAGATATAGGACAACATAAATCTTTTGGATTAGGGTCAAACCTAATATGGGAATTCACAAATCGTTATAATGTTATCTTGGGGGTTTTAACTAGAAAGAGATTTCAGTTAATCAACTTGAGGTTAGAAGTTATTCGCGCTCGATAGAGGGTTTAACTTAAATCGGGAATTTCTACGGTCCATAAAACATGAGATTTTATTAAAAGAGGTTGGTTTTTGCTTAAGGGTTTTTGGTTGTATCTTTATCTTGTTAAATCACAAAAATATTCTAGAGGGATTTACATTCAAACACATTTCTAACTCTTGATTTCTTATTCTACAATCTACTTTTATTTGATCTATTGTAAGTTGCAATTATTTTAAATTCTCTTTTTTTTCATTTTCCATTTTAACAAACAAAACTCTGAAAATTGTTAGATTAAATAACAAAAAGACGGTAATTATTAGTATTTACAATCCTCGTGGGAATGACACTCGGTACTCAATAATCTATACTATAAAACGATAGGTGTACTTACCTATGGTTTTCTAGAGTAGCTTTTGAGCCATCAAGTTTTTGGCGCCGTTGTCGGGGATTGTAATATTAAGAACGCTCTATTTTTGTTAATTTAATCATTTTTATTTTTATTCTTTTTCACCATCTTTCTTTTTTTTATCCATCTTTGTAAGTCTTGAGTTATACTTATCCTCTTTATTTACCGCAGTACATGCCTACTCGACGTCGAATCTGGAAGCGTGATGCCGGTAGTAACACAGAGGAAAGTACTAATACGGACCACGAAGAAGATATTAACGAAAGCAAAGATTTCACCATGGCAGACGAACAACAAAAAACCATGTACGACTATGCCAAACCATCCATGGAAGGAACGTCGTCTAGTATCGTAAAGCCCATTTACATTGCGCCAATAATTTTGAAATAAAACCAAATGTCATTCGGGATGGTGCAACAGTTTGTTCAATTTGACGGCCTACCATTTAAGATCCGAATAATCATATCGCAAATTTCCTCGAAATGTGCGATATATTCAAAATCAATGGGGTCTCTGACGATGCCATCCGTTTAAGCCTGTTCCCATTTACTCTTCTGGGGACGGGCTAAACAATGGCTAAATACTTTGCCAAAGGGAACAATCACAACATGGAGCATCATGGCGAAAAGTTCCTTTTGAAGTATTTTCCACCGCCAAAATCGCACGATTGAGGAATGAAATCTCTTCATTCACTCAAGAAGACAACGAGACCTTGTACGACACTTGGGAGAGATTCAAAAAGAATTGTTGGAAATTCCCACATCATGGTCTTCCTATTTGGATGCAAGTCCAAACATTTTACAATGGACTACTCTCGTCAGAAAAGGCAAATGATCGATCGCGGCGGTGGGGAACTTTGAACAATAAAACACCAGAAGTTGCCCAAGATCGATAGAGGAATGGCCATGAATGGCTATCAATGGCAATCCGTGAGGTAAACCTAACGAGCGGTGGGTGTTTATAATGCGAGATGCAGTGGTTACACTAGCTGCACAAGTCGAAGCTTTGACCCAAAAGATCGACGATCTAGCAGATCCTAAACCACCACCACCGCACGTTTTATCTTGTGAAACTTGCGGCGGATTGCATAATCATCAGGACTGCCCACACACAATATCACAAGTTGAACAAGCCAATTACGTTGGGAATCAAGTTTTAAATTACCCAAATAATCCTTACGGCAACACATACAATCTGGGGGTGGCGACAACATCCTAATTTCGGTTGGGGAAATCAAGGTCAACCACGACCTAATCCCAATCCTAACCTACACACGCCTTCCGGAGTTCAGCCAAATCAAGGTAAGCCTAACTTGGAAGATCTTATAACAAAGTTTGTGCAATCAACAGATACTCGATTCCAAGCGGTAGAGACATCTTTAAGAAATCAGGAGGCATCTATCCATAATCTGGAAAACCAAATAGGACAGATTGCAAAAATGATTTCTGAAAGACCACAAGGAAGTTTGTCGGGTAACACTGAGCCAAACCCAAGAGAGCATGTAAAAGCAATCACCATCAATGTTCCACATGAGCATAACACTCCCATGCAGAAATATGTGGGGGATGACAAACCCGTGAAAAAGGTGGTTGCAAAATACAAGCCCAAGATTCCTTACCCGAGTTTAACTGAAGAAGATAGAAGGGAGGACAAATTTGGTAAGTACCTTGATTCTTTCAAGCAATTACATACTAATATTCCATTTGTTCAACCTCCTTCAAAGCATGCTAGGGATCTTAATGACATCATTCCTAGTGAAAATAAGCTTAACAAATTATCAAATGTGCAATTGAATGATAAATGTCCTTCCAATGAACTACCACAAAAATTTAATGATCTAGGAAGCTTTATTATCCCTTGCACAATTGATGATTTACCTGTTGATAGGGCGCTAGCAGACTTAGGAGCTAGTATCAATGTGATGTCTTACGATACATTCATGCATATGAGATTAAGTGAACTGAAACCTACTAGGATGGACATTCACTTAGCCGATAAATCGATCAAACATCCTAGAGGTATTATCAATGATGTGTTAGTCAAGATTGATAAATTCATGTTCCCAGTTGATTTTGTTATTCTTGACATGCATGATGATATTGATGTTCCTCTAATTCTTGGGCGTCCTTTCTTGGCTACGGGCGAAATCTATCATTGATGTGCATGAGGGAAAATTAACTTTGAGAGTGGGGATGAACAAGTAATTTTTAAAATTCATGTTGAAATTGATAAGGATACTACTTGTTCTTTTGTTGACTCAATCTCTTTGAGTGAAGTGAAAACTAAAAATCTCTTGGAGAAAGAATTTGATCAAAGTGCAGGCCAACCCATGAAAAATAATCTCCTTAGGAGACTTATTTCCAAAACAGAGACCCGAAAGGTCAAAGAGCACATTTTGAAGCTTGAAGTTGGAGGTAATGCTACGAAATGTCCAAAGGATTTTCATAAGTCCAAGGCTCGCCCGACTAATCTCCACATTTGGGTAAAACGGTCCAGTTATACGACGTTAAAGAAGCGCTAACCGGGAGGCAACCCGGCATTTTGTGTGCATTTTCTTTTACTTAATTTTTTTTTATTGCTTGGGGATTAAAAAAAATTTAAAAAAAAAAAAAAAAAACACGGTCTGGCCTTGCTTTTCAAGCACGGCCGTGTTCGTCACCCAATTCGCGAACACACCCTGGCCGTGTTCAGAAAATCCAAGGTTTTGTAGGAAAAATTCGTACCGAACACGACCGTGTTTTTCAAAATAAAAAATTTTTTTTGATCGAAAAAATTCATACCGAACACGGCCGTGTTTTTATTAAAAAAAATTTATTTTTTTCAAAAAAAAAAATCTCAAATTTTTTTTTTATATTTGATGATTTCATGGTATTCGAGTTGTGTATCCTTTATTAGGTATGAAGATGCCGATGAAGATCTCGTACTAAACAACCCAATGGTCACTCAATACCGATTTCACTCTTCTAGTAAGGTCGTATTTTTCTTTTTCCACCTCTTTTATTTTCTTCTAGTGTGGTTGATTTTTGAGTGTTTTGTTTGTGTTCGTTCATCTCTTTCTTTCACATTGAGGACAATGTGAATCTTTAAAGTTGGAGGTGGGTGCAATTACATTCTTAGTCTGTGTGTGCTTGTTTTTATTTTTAGTTTGTCGACAAGAGGTAATTTTTTTTTTTTACAAATTGAGTGTTTGCTAGTCAATAACTTAACCCAATTACACAAATTAACTTTTTAATTTATGTTTTCAATGTGAAGCAATTGATTGTCTAGGATAGATTGATGTAGATATGTGCTAAATTTTGGCGAGATTTCCAACTCCATAATACTTGATTTGTTAAGACATTTACGACAATGCTTAGTGTTATGAACGTTTGAGAATTCATGATTTAGTGGTGGTTAACTAGTTTAAACCAAGCTTGTGAAAAAAAAATGAAAAAAAAGAGAAAAAAAAAGGGGATCCAATCGAGGTTATACTCCTCTATTTGTTGTTGCTTAGTAACTAGGAGCATTCATGAGCCCCATGTTTATCTTTTACGTAAAACGGCGACACAAATATGAGTATGGGAAACCACCCTAGGAGTGTTTGAACAGAAATTCAAAATATAAACCTAGTGGAAGAATGCCTCGAAAGGACCTACAAAAAAAAAAAGAACAAAAAAATCGAAAAGGAGAATGTATATTCCTTGAATTCTCATTCCAATAAAAGTTCAAAAAGCTTGGTTATATGACTAGTAGGCTAACTACAATGATCTATTGAATTCTTGTATTTTCATGACATTATTGAATTGAAGTTATTCATAACTATCAATATTTGTGGAGTGATGATTTCAAGTTTGAATAATGCCTGCTGATATTACAGTCTTTCTTGACAGTCGATCACTTTGCAAAACTGTGACTGCTTGTATTTTACTGAATGGTTAATTCGGGTTGAGAAGGCTAAGAACTTGACTGCTTGTGTTCAATATGTTGAAAAAAAATCCTTGTGTGTTGTAATTTATTGAATCATTCTTTTTGATTTAATGTTTTGCTTGAGGACAAGCAAAGTTCAAAGTTGGAGGTGGTTTGATAAGGGTCTTTTTATGCATGTTTTATGTGTATATTTGAGTATGATTTGAGTTATTTTATTGTTAGTTTCATAAATATTTGATTGTACATAGTTCACATTACTCTGAGGTGCTTTTATTGGTGTAGATTGATGATTTGGAGTTGTTTTTGGTGAATTTTGGGCCATGGTTTCATGTCAAAACATACCGGGGTTTTCGGATGCAAAAACACTCAAAATCCCAAGCTAAACGCGTCATTCCGGGGCCTTTTCAGTCAAACACGGGCAGGGTGTGCTTTTAAAGCACGATCGTGCTTTTTAGAAGTCAAAAACGAGCAATTTTTCGACCCCGACGTACCAAACACGGCCGTGTTCAGGAAAATCCAAAAACACGGCCTGCCCGTGCTTTTAAAGCACGGGCGTGTTTTTCGTCCAGTCTGGATGTTCTTTTGGCAGAAATTATGGAAGCTTTCCCTTTTTGCTTTTTGACAACCTTTGAGCAACTTTTACATCTCATTTTGTTGCACCAAACTCTATTATTCCCTCAATTATCATATGACAACAATGATTCAAACAACTCAACTATGGAAGTGGAGCATTTGTTTAGCAAAAAATGACATTATTGATGTGTTCTTTCACAAAGATGGTGCCTATAAAAGCCAAGAGTTTGAGTTGGGATATTCACTCATTCACATTCATTCATTCATAGAGAGATTCGTTGTATATTCATTGTATATTCTAAGTTTCAAAGCAAAATACATTGAGAGGATAAAAGAGAGGTAGAGTTGGAAGTTGAAGAGCAATAGAGGAGAAGGCTTGGAGCTCAACATCATTGCAATCAACCAAGGAGGAAGTCTTGAATTGGTCTTGAATAAGAGCAAGTACACCATGTTCATTTTATTCAAATCTTCTTGTGTAGTATACTCTTTTGTCAAAGCCATGTGTAGCTAAATTTCTAGTGTTTGAATGTAATGAACTCTAGAATGAATTTGTGATTAAGGCTTGTATGTTTTTAATAAAATCTTCATGTTTTGTGTGATTCACTTATATTATGCTTTATTCATTCGAATTGGTATATGCGCAATATTGATTTGAAGTTTATTTTTCATCCGAGAAATCGAGAGATTCATGGAGAAATAGAACATATATAAGTAAAAAGAGTTGCATGCAATCCTAGATATAGGACAACATAAATCTTCTGGATTAGGGTCAAACCTAATATAGGAATTCACAAATCGTTATAATGCTATCTTGGGGGGTTTGAACTAGAAAGAGATTTCAGTTAATCAACTTGAGGTTAGAAGTTATTTCGATAGAGGGTTTAACTTAAATCGAATCCATAAAACATGAGATTTTATTAAAAGAGGTTGGTTTTTGCTTAAGGGTTTTTGGTTGTATCTTTATCTTGTTAAATCACAAAAACATTCTAGAGGGATTTACATTCAAACACATTTCTAACTCTTGATTTCTTATTCTACAATCTACTTTTATTTGATCTATTGTAAGTTGCAATTATTTTAAATTCTCTATTTTTTCATTTTCCATTTTAACAAACAAAACTCTGAAAATTGTTAGATTAAATAACAAAAAGACGGTAATTATTGGTATTTACAATCCTCGTGGGAATGACACTCGGTACTCAATAATCTATACTATAAAACAATAGGTGCACTTGCCTATGGTTTTCTAGAGTAGCTTTTGAGCCATCAACGAACTTTTTACGAGCCAAGCTCAAACTGTTTGCGAACCTAATATTTTCAAATGAGCCGAACTCGAACTCAATTATGGAAAGCTCGAATCAAACTCGAGCCGATCCAAAAACTAAACGAGCTGAACTCAAATTTTGGCTTATTTGCAGCCCTAGAATAATAAAAAAAACATCAAAACAATATTACAAACAGTATATGAACAACTCATAAACAACATAAACAATATAGAAAGCACCATATCAATAAAAAGAGCTTAAAAATAGGTAAAAATTGCACTAAAACATTGAAAACCACATCGAAACAACAAATAAACAACATAACAACTAAAAACATTATGGAAAATAACCCAGAAACAATATATAAAACACACATAAACAAAAATAGTCTAAAAATAAGTAAAAGTTGTATTGAAACATCGAAACAACATAGAAATAATCAAGAAATAAATATAAACAACAACGAAATAACATAATAACATATAAAGCAATACAGAAACAAAAATTTTAAAAAAACGTAAAAATAACCAAAAATATATGTAGGAGCGTAAAAAAGTCAACCGGGAGGGCACAAAAATGAGTTGAGCGTAAACATCCTTTTTTCCTAAAAAGCTGGTATTTCCGGCAATTTCTCTATGTTGTATATAGCCAAAACACATTAATATACAAATTAATGTCCAATAGCCCGAATGCATAAATTTTTAAAGCCCATTATAAATTACAAAATAATCAGTAAATATTTCTTATATTTATTATTTTTCTTATTTTATATATATAATATAGGTGTCAAACTTAAGATCATAAAAATTGATTAAAAATAAATAAATACAATAATTAATGCAATACACACAGATTTGGAAAAGTTAATTTTACATAATTCTATTTTTTATATTATTTTAAAAAGTGATTATTTAAAGAAAATTGACTACAAAAAACAATGAAATACTAAATATTTATCACTTTTTATTTGTACACATTTTTTATTACTTTTTATAGTAAATGCAAATGGGCGGGAAAATTTTTAACATACTATTCTCAGCGACTTTTCTTTATATATATATATATATATATATATATATATAGGGGGAGGGTTATATAGGACCCCCCTATTATATGAGTACGTAGGACCAGATTCAAGCCACAAATATATTGATTTCAATGGCTAAGATTAATCCTGCTTAATGCTGATAATTTATTCGAAAAAGTCAATAGGAGGGTATATTAGTCCATATAATAATAAGTTGTGGTATCTAAATCTAGTAAATCCCACTAAAATAGGATGAGTTACAATCAAAGTCCACCAAAACTGTTACTGAAATAAATCGTCCACTTCATGTCACCTTCTCCACCGTGTTCTGCAACTGAGATATTCCCCCAATTCACAGAAAACTCGTCATTTGCAGCGCTGAATCAAGAAAAAAAATGGATGACACATATGAAGAATGCTTCAATACTAATGAAGAACAAGGTAACACTTTTTCTTGCCTTCGAAATTGTTTACATTGTCCATTTTTTACTAAATCCCTTTAAAATTTGATTCGTAATTTTTCCTAAAATCAATGATTCGATCAATCATTTTCATTTTTTTGTGTAATTGTTACCCAACAATATGCTTATGCGTGTCTGTAATATTGCTTATGTCTGGAAAATAACATGCTTACACATGTGAACATCTTGGTAGTCCATAAAAAGACTTATCTTCATCCCATTTTTTTTGTGTGTATGTTTACCCAGTGAGTTGCTTATTCGTGATGATAAATGTGCTTTTAATTGCCTACGAATGTGCTTATGAGTATCAACATACTTTCGAATACCTAAAATTCAGTTCCTCGTCCACGTTTTTTTTTCTTCATAGTTACCCAGAAAGTTGCTTATTCGTATCAATAGTACTGCTTATGGGTGAATACTAATATGCTTATAATTATGAACATATAGCTGAAGCATGAAATTCAATTCTTCGTCCCCCATTTTTTTCTTTAAAAAACATATATGTTATGATCGAAAATGCATTTTTTATGTGCTTAAAATGCTTGCTGTCATGAATAAAACATGTTGCTCACATTTGTTCGGTGTTATTAACGATCAGGTTAATTGATCATTATTTAGGTTGTATGAACTGAAATTATTTGATTACGACGCCGTTTGTTCTGATCCTGTACTTTGCTTGTATATGAGTATAAAATTGCTTATAATGATAGACCATTATGCTAATGTGTTTTCAAAACCTTGCTTAATTATTTCTTTTGTTGAGACAGTTGTAATTGCAAGTGTTCTGCAGCAACGGATTGAAATAACAACGGATTCATCTCCGAATTGGATACCAAAATGTGATGAACATCTGATTCCAAAAGAAGGGATGAATTTTGATAGTGTCAAGAGCGGAATACAATTCTACAAGGATTATGGGCGTGCCACTGGATTTGATGTGAGAATTAGTACAACCAAACGCTTCTACAGTGGTATAATACGCATGCAATACGTAGTTTGCAGCCGCGAAGGGTTCAAAAAGGTTAGCAACTCATCTGTATCCCATGAAGAAGCGGTGCTAAATGATGATGAAGTCTCACAAGTGAGACACAGAAAACCGACAAGGGTGGGATGCAAGGCGCGATGCGTGTTCCAAGCCACTGAATCTGGTTCTTACATAGTAAAAAGTTTTGAAATCCGGCACATGCATTCCTTGACGCCCGGGGTGTACAGACACTTTCTAAAGGCGAATAGGAATTTAAATTTGGCTCACCAAAAATTCATCCTAAGTTGTATAAAAGCAAACATTGGGCCAGCGAAAACTTATCGACTGTATAAGGAGATGGTTGGAGGGTATTCGAATGTAGGCGCACTACCAATCGACTTTAAAAATTTTAAGAGAGAGCTGAAAGCTTACGTATGTGGAGCCGATGCACAGCTTATTGTAGATAAGTTTTTGAAAAAGATTGAAGTTTGTCCAAATACAGCATTCAACTATGACGTTGATGAAAATGACCAACTTACACGATTATTTTGGGCTGATCCAATGTGCAAGCAAAACTACAGAATGTTCGGGGATGTTATATCTTTTGATGCAACATACAACACTAACAGGTACGGGTGCAATCCCAGCAGAATTCATGCTCCTTCCTCTTTTTTTTTAATGCGTGCACAATAATGCATATCAAAAAAGAAAAAACTGCTTACGAGTTGCTTTCATACTGCATAAGAAAATATATAATTTTACGAAGAAAATGACCATTTCGTTATAGCATTTATTGATGTGTGGATATGCATACGAATTTAACATAAACCTGCTTATATATTAGTAGAATGTTGCTTATGTATTATAAGAAAATTGCATGCGTCTGAACTTGAAAGAAATTTCTTATTTTGGGAAAAAAGGAGACTGACTTGTCACAATAAACATAGGTACAAAATGGTTTTCGCGCCATTCACTGGTGTGGACAACCATATAAGATGTGTTACGTTCTCGTCTGGGTTACTTCTGAAGGAAGATGAAGAATCGTATGTCTAGCTATTTGAAAATTTCTTAAAGGCAATGGGGCATGAGCCAACATACATAGTTACTGATCAAGATCCCGCAATGAAAAATGCTATTAAAAAGGTTTTCAAGAATAGTATTCACCGACTATGTATGTGGCACATCATGGAAAAGGTTGGTGCGGAGGTGGGGCATACTTTGCTTAAGGACGAGGAATTTATGGAAAGATTGAATCGCATTGTTTAGAGTAACTACATCGAACCTCCAGAATTTGAGGAGAGATGGGCACAGTTGATGAATGATTACCAGCTGACTTCGCATTCATGGTTCGCACATATGTTTGAAATCAGAAAATCGTGGATCCCCGCTTATTTTAAAAATGTGCAGTTGAGCGGATTACTCAGAACCACGTCAAGATCGGAAAGTGCTAACAGCTGGTTTGGGAGTTTCACCAACCCACAAATTAGTTTAGTGGAATTTTTCATGCACTACGATAGCGGTATAGAAGCTCAGAGACATGCCGTAGACAAACTGAACAACGAGATAGAATCCAGCTTGCCCCAATGCAAAACACAGTTAGAAATTGAGAAACATGCATCAGTTGTGTATACTAGAACAGTGTTTTCTGTTGTGAGCGCCGAAATCGAGTCATCTTGTTACAAGTGCGTGACAATGGAAATCAACAACGTGGCTGACACCTGCACTTATAAAATCAAGGACGTGGAAATAGGAGTCTTTACAGTGATTTCGTATATAAATGACGATATGATGGAATGTAGTTGCAAAATGTTTCAGTGTATCGGGCTTCTATGTCGTCACATTTTCTCGCTACTAAAAGAGGCCGATAAAATCCCAGCCAAATATATTCACAAAAGATGGACGAAAAATGCATCCATGCTATGGTGTCAAAAACAATGATTCGTTGAACAATTTCGGATCAGATATGCAGTGTGATACAACGATCCAACAGATTTGGTCTGACATTCACTATTGTTTGGTTCTATCAAATGACGACAAGTCCAAGATTGAAGCCATGTCAAGGATCATAAAAGATCATAATGAACAATTGTTGAAGGATCAACAAACTGATTCCCGTTCGGTGAACAAACAAACATTGATCGAAGGATTCGTTGGGGACAAAACCCAGCTAGGCGTTGTAGTGTTGCCGCCAACACAGGCCAAAAATAAGGGGAGCGGCAGTCGAGTCAAGAGCCGACTTCAGAGTCAGAAGGAGAAAGCAATAAAGGCTGGGCAGAAAATGAAGAGACGTTGTGGGAAATGCGGAGAAATAGGTTCGCACAATAGCAGAACGTGCGACAAGTAGTTGATGTTTTTGTTGGAGTGCATGTTTGAGACTGCTTATTAAAGCATTTGATACTGCTTATTTATTCATATTTTATCGCTTGTTTTTTAGGTTTATTTTAGATTCTATAATTATTTCTTTCATAGACCTAAAATTTGTTCCTTGAAACAAAAAAAAAGGCATGTGCTCGATAATAAATATTGTGACTGCCTGTTTAATTTTTATTACCTTGCACTTTGCTTATTTACTAACAATATAAAATAACATGATATACATGCTTACAAAAACATTAAAATCTGCTTGCACAACATTTGAATCATGCTTAAACACATTTGAATACTGCTATAAGTATGTGATACTTGATAAGTTATAATATTAGAAATTGTGCTAACAAGTCAATTGACTTCTGCTTGCGCAACATTTGAATTCTACTTACGAAACATTTGTATACTTGAAAAGATAAAACATTTGCATATTTCTTACAGTGCAGTTGATTTTTGCTTACAAAGAAGAAGAACACTGCTTAAAAAATATTTGAAGTAATGCTAGAAACATTATAACATACCATGAAAATGATTGCTTACAATAGAGTAAAATTCTGCATATTTACCACTTGAATTCTGCTTACATAAGCACTAATATTCAAAACGCATTCAAAACATCACTAAAAAGTACATCAAAGACCAAGCAAATGTACCGTGTCTGAAAAATCATTAAAAAGTACTTCAAACATCACTAAAAAGTACAAAACAAATAAAACATTGCGGATTGATCTTATTTCTTTTTGGCAAACTCCTTCACTCGTCCCATTACCGCCTCCCTAAGATCATTCATTGATTCCAGGCATATTGCAGCTGCGTACTTTCTACGCATCATCAATAGTTGCGCCTCGTCCTTTTTTCGGAGCCCGCTATCCCAGTTTTTGATCCCACCTCCCATATAGGTCTCCATATGGCGCATTGTGAAAATACCACTGTCAATTTTGTTATCCTTGTCCCTCGAGGGCATGCACAAATGGGAGGCAGTCGATTGCTGGATCGCACAGGCAATTGATGGGAAACCCTTCGTCAATAGGTATTGCGAAAATACTTGTCGTTGTCCAAAAAAAAAAAATATATATTTGAATCAGTCAAACAATGAAGATTGAAAATATATATTCAATCATCTATAGAGACGAACTGACCAATTTATCAGGTACGCCGTTGTATTTGAGGGTTTTGTTTCCGCCAACCAAAGAGTTGTCTAATACGTGGCATACCTTTTTTTAACATCAAAACATACCACGAAAAAATATTCGCTCTTGAATATCGGGAAGAAGAACTACACAATGGGTAACAAAAATGTTAGGGTCACGAATAAAAAAAATTAAGCCTCACCATAGCATACATACCAACTGGATCTCCTCCATCCTGCTCGCACTGCAATCGCTAAACTCGACGTCGAAGCTTTCGCTGAATGTCTTAACCAATTCACTCGAAACCGACGCCTTGCTGGGCATTACAATTGTGAATGTCTGCAATAAAAATATCAATACATAAGCAGTAATTAAACTACTGGAAAACAGCATTTAATGCATATATAAGCATTGTTCATAACAGACACAAGCAACCTATCATACATAAAGATATAATGGAACGAATAGCAATAAGCATAATGCATAACATGAATACGCATAATTCAAAACCAACATAAGCATAATCATCATGCATGAATCCACCCATACATTAGCATAATGGAAAGCATTCGTAAGCATATTGTGATACATCCATAAGCATAATCCACAAAAACAGAGCATCATCATGGAAACTACTTACAAAAAGCATATAAACCAATCAAACCTCATACATCACAAAATTATCTACCAAAAATTACGGGTGAAAACATACAGTAGGATATGTCGTGGCAAAGAATCTACGCGGAGAACTATCAGCCCTCAACGATTCTTTGCGGTTCAGGATAAACGACCAAGTATCCACAATAGACCCACTGACGTACTGCCCGCCCTTCAAAGTCTCCATATCTTGTCTTGTTATATTAAATTTGCCACTACCAAATATGACTTCTTCCCTGCGTGTTCATACAATTTCTCAAACTAAAAACTTCATAAAAAAAATATTTTTTGAACTAAACAAATAAATAAAAAAACTTACGGTTCACTGGCCGGATTTTCAAAAATCCAGTTCGATACCATCATTTCAACTTTTGTACATTCAGACAACACGTCAATCCGTATTGCATTCTCAATTTGCCCTCCCTCCATTTCATCGGCACTGTTAACCTCGTCTTCTTCGTTGCCACTGTCACGCTTTCTTGTTCCAACTTGGCATCAACGGGATCCCCCTCATCATTGTCACTACTACCATCCTCATCATCGTCGCTCTTACCCTCATCCCCCTCATCCTCCCCCTCGCTGTCATCCTCTTCGTCGTCCTCGCCGTCACTGTCCCTGTCACCGTCTCCAGTATCCACACCATCTCCGCCAACATCACGTGCCCTGCTAACCCCACCCTGTTAATAAAAAAAAAAAAAGCAACAACACACATCAGTACAACATAAAAAACCAACATTCTATTCATAGTAAAGCATTTTTGTGATGTTATAAGTGGGGTATACCGGATGTTAAAGTAATAACAGAAAATAAAGCTCAGAAATCTTACATCCCTGCCCACAGTTGTATCAGTCTCTTGGGTAACACCCAAGCTAAAACTTGGCAAATCTTCCACGCCCTTTTCGTACTCGTCCCTACGACCAATCGCAAGCTCCACTTTTTCGACTGTGGCTATGGTCTCGGGGTTATTCCAAAAAGCTTCGTTTAGTTGCGTCACGCTCATATCATCAGCTTGGTGTCCACCCGCGTCCAGTGTATGCTTACTAGTTGAGCATATAAACATCCTCGCCGAATCTTGTAATTTGCAAAAGTCTGCGTCGCCTGTCATCTCTTTTGGTGCATTCTGAAACAACGCGATTATGTCGACCACATATGTAGCAAGGCCTGACAACTTCTGCAGTACTCTCCATTTATACTCCTTTCCACAAGTTATCAGACCAAATGTCAGTTACAGGAGAAATATTTATAGCACTCCATAGCATGATTTACACTTCATCATTCTTGTAAGCATTATTAGCAACACTGATAAGCAAAATTGGCAAAAATCATAAGCAATCCAAAAATATAAGACAAAAATAAAAATACAATTAATTAATACTTCATTATTATGTAAGCATTAGTAGCAACACAGATAAGCATAATTGGCAAATATCATAAGCAATCCAAAAACATTAGACAAAAATATACAAAAAAATGCAAATAATTAAATACTTCGTCGTCATGTAAGCATTATTTGCAACAAATATAAGCAAATTTGGCAAAACTCATAAGCAAACCAAAAACATTAGACATAATATACAAAAAACATCATTCTATGAACATTATTAGCACCACCTATTAGATGAACTTCCATATATCATAAACAATATTTCAGCATATTTGAGAGAATCCAAAAATTACAATAATATACACATTTGTAAGCATTTAAGCAACATATATAAGCATATTTGGCAAACATAATAAGCATTATTAACTAGAAATGTATGCAAGGATTACAACAATCAAATACTCCATCATTTTCTAATATAAGCAATATTAACTACATATATAAGCATAATTTTCATCTATCACAAGCATTAAATCAAAATGGATTCATCCAACCAAACAGAAGTAAAAATTATACCTCGTGACTCTCGATCCCGGAAGACGTGCCAGCCTTCGCTGACTGACTTCCTAACAGCCCAATGTCAACTTCACCCGACCCTTCGTTCAAAACCGTTGTACGGAGCGGTTCCGCCAAATGGCCCTGTCCAAACCCACCTTTCTTCATCTCCTTGCGTACCCTTTTCTGGATGATCTCTGCAGTCCAACCTCTAATATTGGGGAGAGTTCTAGCCACGTCCCTAGTATAGAAAACAACCCTATCCAAATAAAAAACCTACACAAACAACAAAAATTAGAAAAGTATGCAAGGTAATGATACAAAAAATGTAAAACAATAATAATTCACCACTTACCGATAAAAATAAAAGGGGCCCATTGAACATAATTTTCTTGCCTTCTCCCCAACGTGCACGGTTTGTCACCAGCGTGTTAATCGTGTACTCGCACCAGCCAAGGTTGCGAATATTCTGAACATTCTCCAGGTTGTCCATCATGAGGGGGTTAACATAACCAATAGGGTTATTCTTGATAATAAAGCAGTCCACCAGGGCAACAAAGTGCCTCTTAAACCAGTCACCTCCGTCCTCAAATTTTAACATCTCCGTCGCTACGTGTTTTGCCGTGATGTGGTTGTTAGGTTTGTTAAAAATCTGTAGCCATTCTTTATAAAGTTCACATCCCCCAGCTTTATTCTTTCGTTCAATATTCACATTACCATTTGGGATTCCCAGAACCCGTTCCACATCCGTGGCGTCTATGTGATTTTTTTTCCCTTCGATATCACCAATTCACAGCTGATTGGATTGAAAATTTTAACCAGCCAGTAAGTTAACTGTGCCGGTATTTCCACGATCTTCATGTGCAACAGTCCACCGAACCCAATCTCGTTAACCGCAGCTGTCTATACAGGGTTCAATTTCTTAATAACTTTGGCGAACCTCCTCAGCGTTGATCTCATACATAGTCTGGGATATTTGGATTCTTCATCACCCTGGCTACCGTCTACCACTTTTTTACCTTTGTCCTTCCCCCCCTTTTTCTTACTCGTCTCTGCAACAACATCAATATCTGCCGCCTTCCTCTTCTTGCTCACTTTATCCAATGTACCCTTACTCTTCTTGCTCTCCTTAGCCATTTCCAAAAGAAACAGTGACAAAAATAAGGTGGCAAATAGTCATTTCGCTGAGTCATATTAACAAAAAAAAAAAAAAAAAAACTTAAGCATACTATGTAAGATAAGTAAGCATGATATAGAATGTGAGTAAGCATATTGTCAACACCAATAAGCATTACACAGAATCAACATGCAAAACTACCAGACTTGAAAAAAAGGTGGGAAATGCAGAATTATCAGCAACAAAAATGTATTTAAAAATCCCATAAGAGCCAACTCTACCAGACTTCGTTTTATTAGATAATAAAGACAATTTAAAACAAAAACACAGCAAAGTCCTAACCATTTCGTACATACTTGGATATATATAAGCATACTATAAAACATACATAAGCGATATTGTTGCCTCATTAAAGCAGACAACCAATACTTGTGAAAAACAAAGATGTGACCATGGTTATTGATAAACAATAGGCAATTTTTGCCTCAATAAAACAATCTCCCCAAGTTCTGAAAAACTAGGAAAATACTAATTTCCACCATTTCTCCTTATAAGCATTATTCATAACAATCATAAGCATATTTAACAACAAAAAATATGCAATGTTAAAAATCAAATCCACCAATAATTTAAAAATTCTACATAAAAAATGCAATAAAAATATAAAAAAACAAAATAAAAAGAGAAAAAATATTGCCCTTACACTGTTGCCGGGTCGGAAAAAAACTTCACAAAATTTGGTGTATTCTTCAGCGAAAATGAGGGTTCCAAAACGCTTCTTCTGGGAAAAACCACAATGTCTGATTTTCGGCCAACGCGGGAGTTTGATTCTCGACCGAAGATTTGGGGATTTTCGACCGAAGGTTTGGGTTTTTCACGAAGGGTTGAGTCGGATATGGTTATGACTTGGGATGGTTATTTCTCACTTTAAGGATGGTTATTTCACGATTTACAGAAGAATAAATGGCGATGACTGGTTAGCATCGAAGAAGGGGGCGTAAATTGTTTGCAGAGAAGAAGTGTAGAAGACGGGTAGCAAGGATGGATATGACTCATCATTTACCAAATAGTATAAGATATGCAGAATCCTGGATTACACACATCCTAAACGGTTCCTATATTTTAGCCCACTACCAAGAATAATTTCCCTCCCATAAATTGATTTAAATTGAAATTACCAAGATGTCCTTTTTTAAATTAAGTTACATATTAAATAATGGTAAAACCTGATTAATCTCAACCGTTTAAAAATAAAATCAATGACTCAGATTTGGTCTCGTGTACTCACCTAAGTTATGTGGACTCACCTGATCTAAATCATATATATATATATATATATATATAGGATATGGATCAAATAGGTCCTCCCATTTGGGGTGAGTCCATAGGACCCAATCTTAACCATAGATTAACATTTTTTGGTGGTCCAGATTTTTAGGTATATATATATATATATATATATATTGTTTCAACAACTAAGAAGGGTAGGGTGGTCATTTTACAATATAGAATAGTTATTGAGATTTGATGAAATCTCAATCACGTTCAATTTATTTTCCCCTTTCACACGACACGTGCTTTCATTTTGAGTAACTCATATCCCTCATATTCACGTTTTTTGTTCTCCAGCGTATTCTATTCTTAAATGCTTATGTAATATACTCATATTGCATGTGTAGTATAACCATATTGCATGTGTAATTTAATCATATCTCTGCTGCATATGTAGTATATATTTGTTGCTTATGTAGTATAGGATTTTGCTTATTACTTGCTTATGTAGTTAATGTATTTGTGTTGCATATGTATTGTATATTCGTTGCTTGTGTAGTATGGGTTTGTTGCTTATGACTTGCTTATGTAGTTGATGTATCTGTGGTGCATACGTAGTGTATATTTGTTGCTTATGTAGTATGGGTTTGTTGCTTATGACTTGCTTATGTAGTTAATGTAATTGTGGTGCATACGTAGTTCATATTCGTTGCTTATGTAGTATATGCTTGTTGCTTATATAGTATGGGTTTGTTGCTTATGACTTGCTTGTTTAGTTAATATATATGTGGTGCATACATAATGTATATTCGTTGTTTATGTAGTACAAGCTTGTTGCTTATGTAGTATGGATTCGTTGCTCATGAGTTGCTTAAGTAGTTAATATATCTAAAAGCACCATAACACAGATACAAGCAACAAATTACATCTTCATATGCAACCTTCGAACTGTAGTCGAATTCTAGCAACTATGGCGAATTGTCTGTAACTTTTTCAGCCTCTGGTAATGCGTTAAAGAAGAAAGATGAAGGATTTCTCACAATAGTGTGTTGAAGAAGAAGGATGAGGATTGTTACGTTGATTTTGCTTTGAGATTTGGAAGGATTGCGTGAAATTTGCTGAATACCGTGAATATTGGGCTATTTAGGAGGATGACTAATTTACCCATGTGTTTAATTAACTAGCTTGTAATTTGTAATTTTACCTCTTAAATCGCAGCTGTAATACAAATTTTTATTGTGTGCAAAATAACAAACAAGAAAAATAGTACAAATTGAAAATATGCGAATCAAAAATATCAAAGAGTTACAATCTCTATTTCTTCATCTGATTTTTTTCTTCAAAAATATAATATCCGGAACTTGAGAATTTGGAGATGAACTCTTCAGCTTGATATTCTCCAAACTTGAACTTGAATTTGAATAACGTTAATTCGAGGGCTTGACAGCTTAATTCCAAATCAAGCGTGATATATTTGATGATATTTGATTTTTAAAATTGAGACCTTCTTGGTAGGTTTAACTTTTTGATCTTGCTCCAAGATGGATTTGACTTTAATTACGTTAACTCAAGGGCTTGAAAGTTTATTCCCGAATCAAAGGTCGTGATTTGAGTGTACTCCGCGATGAACACCTTGAATTTCGCCTTGAACACCGTGGATCTCCTTGAATTTGTTCTTCTTGACTTGAGAGAATTTCCTCCACCGCATTCTTGCTTGGATTTCTTCTCTTCGAATTGTGATTTAATTCCTTGAGAATGACCCCTATTTATACTTGTAGAAGATAGGTTCTTGGATAACTCATATGGTGAAGGCTTTGATTTGATTGGCTAGTCAACATTTGATATTTATCCATCTCTTTAATCACAAGATGTGATAAATATAAAAAGAGATAATGATCAATTCAATATCTTATCAAGATAAGTCTCAATCTCGAAAGATTTGAGATATCTGTCAAAACATGTCTTGGTCTCCAAGGATTTGAGATTTAACACTTGGCAATTATCGATTGGCCATAATTTTTATATGTCTACAGCAACCCTTGAAAAAATTAGATATATGGCTATGATTGGTCCCTATTAGAGATGTTAAACGGACTGGCATTAGCCCTATAGGGCCAGCCCTAGCGGGCTTCGGGCTAAACGGTCTTCGGGCTAAACGAGCCGGTGTTAAACGGGCTGGCAATATTGGAACCTAACCCTAACCCTAACGGGCTTCGGGCTAAACGGGCCACTATCGGGCTATAGTCAAAAAATTAAAAATTATATATTTAAATTTAAAATTTTAAACTCGAATATATATAGCATTTAAATTTAACATTTTAAGTTAAACTATTCGTCATAAATAAAATTCATGCAAAGTTTCTAATTACATTGCATTAACAAATTTATAAAATTAAATATTTTATGATCTAAATTTTGAAAATAAAATAATAATAACTAAAGCTACCCAAATTTAACACTTGTTTCTGTAATTACTCATATGACTATAATTTAAAATTTTTAAAATAAGATATTTAAATCTAAAATTTCAAACTTGAGAATATATAACATTTAAGTTTAACATTTAAAGTTAATCTTAAAAAAAAAGTCATGCGTGTTTATAATTACGTTGCATTAACAAAATTATAAAATTAGATTTAGCACCATTTAGAAATATAATTTATATCCTAAATAATCTAATAAGACTATGTGACATTTTCTTATTCAAAATAAAAATGGAAAACTAAATTAAGTAATAAATAAAACAAATAAAAAAGAAGCTTTTCAAGAATTTATATCTTGTTTAATAAAGTTAAACTTAAAGATGAGGGAGATGTGAATTTGAAAAATAAATTTACTAGTAATAGTAGGTAATAAAAGTAGATATAAAATATTAGAATTATATTTATTTTTTAAAAAATAAAAATAGCGGGCTAACGGGCTAGCCCGGTTAACCTTCGGGCTAGCCTAACGAGCTTCGGTTTAAACGGTCGGGCCAAAAAGGCCCTGATTTAAATGGGCCGGAGTAATTCGGCCCTAACTCTCTTTTTTTCCGGTTTAAACGGTTCGGGCCAAATGGCCGCAGTCCTTTTAACATCTCTAGTCCCTATGGACTCACCCTATGAGGTGGTCTTATATAACCATCTCCCTATATATATAGGATTTGGGAAGTGAGTCCATGGTCCCCAGGTAAAAACGTAGGGACATATCTAGACTAGGAATGGCAATGGGCGGGTTCAAACCCGGACCCGCAATGAACCCGCCCCGTCTGGACCCTTTATGAACCCGCCCTGCCGGGTCCAGGGCGGGTAACGGGTCCAATAGGACCCGCCCCGCTACATTAGGCTTTTGTTTAATAGTTTATATTTATTAATTATTTCCCCCAATTATTCCCTTATCAGACTGACGGATTGGTCGAGTATTTCAACAAAAGGAGTGAGTTTCTTTTTCTCTCTCTCGGACTCTCTGAAAATTCTCTATGCTCTCTTGTCTTTCTTCCTCACTTCACTCCGGCAGGGACGCCTTTCTTCTGAGCTTCCAGTCCGGCGCAAATGCGAAAGCAGGCCACAACAAGTCATCTTCATCAAGCTTTTCTGTTAATATCCTTGCCACGGGAATTTCTTTAAATTTCTTGTGAATGTGGCTAATAATGTTTTACAAGATTTCTTTAAATTTCTGTGAATGTTGGCCAATTAATGTTTTACAAGATTTTGGATATGAGCGAATGGAGTCTAGACTAATTCTTAATTGCAAAATAAATTATCAATAGTGCTGGCGGGTTAAACGGGTCTTGAAGCGGGGTGGGATGGGTTTTGAAGCAGGGGGGGTCCCAGGTCCCACTTTTCCTTGGCGGGGCGAGTCCCGAATTTGGCCAAATCCACCCTGTTGCCATCCCTAATCTAGACTGTTGATCTATTGTTTGAGTGGTCAAAATTTATTTTGTTATTTTTTTATTGTTAGGCGTTGTTTTTGCTAGTTTAAAGGGTAATTGAGTAATATTATATTTAGCTAGATAAGTCAATGGTTTGATTTGGTAATTTTATAACCCACCTTTAATGACAAGTTCCTAGTTTTTTGCCAATATCAAAAACTGGAAGCCAAAAATCAAACATAACAAAATAAATCTTGACCACTAAAACAATAGATCAACAGTCCAGATCTGTCCCTACGGTCTTACATGGGGCCCTGGACTCATTTGATCCAAATCCTCTATATACATATAGATTTTCTCAGAAATTTCACTATTCATTCACTCATTTCCAATCATCAATGATTTTCAACATTATCTTTACTATTTGTATATCAAATCAAATTTTATCATTACATTAGCATCATTCAAAAAAAAATCTTATCACTATTCTCTAGCAAGAAATAAAAATAAAAATGAAAGGATGCCCAATCCTTCGTGAAGACCCGCCACAAAGTGTCTATAACTGGCAAATACAAAGCAGGACATCTTGAATAAACAAGCAGCATTATTCAGCAATCCACACCCAAACCTTAACGTATATGGATGGGTCACAATTTCAAAAGACAACTCCAGAAGACACTGAAACCATCCCCCAAGCTCTACAGCGCATTTACTCGGGAGAAGGATAATGGCTTTTCTATAATAGACTATGCTCGTGCCTGTGAAGGTTTCTTGGAGTTATTCTTCTTGCGGACCTTGACAAATGCCTTCTCCAAATCCTGCAAATATTTCAAATAGTGCACATTCAATGACACCTCAAGTAACAATAAGACATTGGCACCTAGTTAGAATTTCCATATGCCGGAATGTAGGAATAATATGAATTATATCCCTCTCTTGGTTTTAACATTAAAAACAAAACTGGAAGTTTACCTGAGTATGTTCAATGTTTGATGTGTTTGAGTTCCAAAGCCCCTCAAAGTTGTAATAAGCTCTTGCCTTCTCATCAACAGCATGAACGATCAGCGTACCTATCATAATTCCCAGTTTTCAATTTTTTCAAAAAAGATTCATGTGAGTGATGCTTATAGTATAATGTATCCACATTATAAATAAAGGTGTCTAGAGATTCCTTATTCAGCAGTATCAAGCATCCCATTCGAATCAACCCTAATCACACACTTTTTTTCTTTACCACATTTTATCCATGCTATTAGTGTCATAGGCATGGATGATGTAGTGAAATGAGAACACGAATATTCAAGGGAATCGAATGGAGAGCATGGGAAGATGCAGTGAAATTAATATAAATATCCTAGGAATCCAATAAAGCAGCACCCGAATGTATATAATTTCAGATGTCATCAAATATATTTATCTCCTTCACTGAATGCATCAGAGAACTTTGAAAAAACTTGATTGCACAATATTATGTTGAAACAGTTTAAGTGAAATCCTACTTTTATATCAATATGTTCAGACATGTGCCTGTGGTGTTGACCCCTATCTTTCAAGTTCTACTCGCTACTATGGAAAGAGGCTATGGCCAAAGTGAAGGATTCGAAAATATTCAACTCATTAAGGCAAGAGTAATCTCCGTTTCTCTCTTATGTTGGTTCATTTGTTTCTTTTTGTTTTTGGATGATCACCAACATTATCTATTTGTGACAATACATGCAAGATGTATATTGTGGTAACAAAGAAATCCTCTTTTGTTTTAAAAAAAAATTGCACCAAGCCACCCAAATCAAGATCTTAGATTTACTATCAGGAATTTTCCCGTAACTGAAAGACAATAAAAGTTGCATCACTATATAAATCAGCTCCATATGGGAAAAAACCCTATAGTCCCAACTATAAGGGAGAAAAAGAAAAAGAATATATTCAGAGCTTAAGTCAAAGACAGATCACTCAGTAACATTTCACGATTAATTTGCAAGTTAAACAAGAAAATGTAACATATTCAACATTCACAATTTACTATACCAACAGATTATAAATATTATAGAGACGATCAGGTTTGTCCCACGTTCAAGCAAAACTCAAAATTTCCATCACCTAGCTCAACTGGTCATCTTGTTACACCCCTTCCAATAATCCATTTTTTCTTTTATTTCTGCAAGTCATCACCAAGTCACACCATGTCTGCAAATGCCCTTGAAATAATAAATAGATACATGGAAATATTCTAACCAGCCTCACATCTTTTGACCACATTCAAAGTGAGTCCTTAACGGTGAATGCAAAAATAACACATTCATGCACTAGGAGATTGCTCATGTTTCAAAGCTAGAACTAACAGCATAATCTGCAGAAATTATACTCAACTTCACTAATCCCATATAATTTATTCTTTGAGCAACATGTTTCTCACTAATTCAGTTTGCTTAACTAATTGGCATAGGCTTTCACAGGGACAGAGGACTCTTGCTTTACTTGCCAATGGGATCCAGGAATCCATAGAAAATAGGAGACCCGATTCTCCACAAAGAGCATGTTGAAGAAGAAAAATTTATTAAAAGAGAAACTATACCAGAGTCAATGACAATCCACTTCCCTCCCTCTTGCCCAACCACAGTTGGTAACGACATCCTCTTTGCTCCTCTCTGCTTTTGCTTAACCTGCTCATTTGAACCAAAAGAACATGTCAAACTCAAACCTACTTTTCTCAAGCTACACAATTGAATGAAACAGTAGCACATAGTGGCATGCCCAATGAATCAAAAAGTACAGGATAAAGAAGACTTTTATAATGACCGATGCATGGATTCCCCCGTAACCAGGAAAAGGCATGAAAAGTGGAATTTAAGGTCAATTATCTTTCCATCTTTGTTGCACAGTTGATAGTGGAAAAACAGCAATGGAATCAGCAGACTTGACTTACAACACTACTCGGACCAATTATAAGAAATACTTTAGTAGTTAATAACTGCACACTCAGCTTAATATCTTGTACATTGCGGCTTTTTAGTGGAATAAAGTTTACCACATAGTTAGTTAAAAATCACCATGTGTGATTTGATGGTTAATCCTTACTCTTTTGAAGTAAACAAGTATATTGATCATTGAAAATCAAATATATCCCACCAAACCATCTAAGCCATTTTTAATCAAAACCAACCTTTACAAAGAAAATATGTATTATGCCAAATAAAGCTGCACAACAGTACAGGCCTTTGCACGGTAAGTTTGTTTCTGAAACTAAAAATTAAGAATTATAACACATGTGGAACTAGACGTTTTCCCAACAAAATCAAACCTCTGAAAGACAATAAAATCACAAACATCGTACGTAAGCTTTTACGTGTTATTTTAAGATGGATAAAAATGCTGTATTTAACATCAAATCCATCTGTACGCCATTTCAACCCCCCCCCCACCCCACCCCCCACCCACCCAAAAAAAAAAAAAAAAAAAAAAAAAGATATATCTTTCTCACCCCACAACGGCGCCAATTCTTATATTCCACACACAATAGTCACATTTGAGCATATAGAAATCCACCCTTTACAACTCAATGGCATTAATAGGCATATATGTGCACACGCATAAACGCGCAAACAGGTAGAAACTAGGGGAAACGAACCTGCCTTGTAAATGAGAGCTTGAGAGATGTTGCGCACGTGCCATGGAGATCGACCAGTGGCGATGACCATGTAATCGGTAAATTCACAGCGACCAGGAGCTGGAATAACTTGCACGTCATCCGCTCCTACGTCATTTAGTATTTTCTCAACTTCCGCCAAGCTCAGCAGCTCTTTATTCTTCTCGATGCTGTTACTATCAAAACTGTTTGGGGGGAGTGAAGAGAAATAGCGACTGAAAGTCAAAGAAGAAGAAGAAGAAGAGGCGAGGCTTTTCCACTGGTGAGTGATGGGGGAAGATGAAGAGGATAGAACTCGACCGCGCAAAGCTGACAACATGATGTCCTCGCCGCTCTGTTGCCGATCGGTGTTTCTAGGGGTTTCGTCGTAATCGGACTCAAAATTGGGATTTTTTATGGAAAGATGGTCCGGCAATCCGTACATGTATACGGGTTCAGTTTGGATTATAATACTACGTTTGGTTGGGCGAAAAAACTAGAACTGGGTAGGGTCCAAAACTGGTGTAGGATCGACCGCTTATGGGTCTAAATCCGTAAGATGGATCAAACCTAAGACCGGCTGGCATTTTTGTAATTTTTTGGGGCGGTGACATTTTTGTAATATTAGGAAGTCAAACAACATCATTAGGGCGCCGTGTCATTTTTGTAATATAAGGGCCGCCGAATAGTATCTCCATGGGCGGTGACATTTTTGTAACGTTGTATGGTGATAAAGTATCATTTTAGACTCAAAATTTTTCACTTTTTATTAAAAAAATATCACTTTTACTCGAAAAAATATACATTTTCAAAGGAACAAAATTGATTATTTACTTGAAAAGTTATATACATACTTGTTCAATAGTATCACTTTTTATTAAAAAAACATATACAACTTTTATTCTAAAAAGTATATGTTTTCAAAGTAACAAAACTGATTATTTACTTGCAAAGTTATATACAGTCTTATTTAAAAGTATCATTTTTTATTAAAAAAACTATAACTTTTACTCTAAAAAGTATATATATTTTCAATGTAACTAAATTACATTAATAGTACCCCTAACATAATGTAACGCTCCACTTTTTAGAATACATGTTCATGCCAATTATGCTAATCAATTAGTTATATTTATGATTATTATTGATTACCATGATTATTATTTTTATTTTGCTATAGTACAATAAGCATCAAAATATTGATTTAATAATTATTCCATAAATCTTATATCTAATTATTTCAGAGCTTGGGATATAAATATATGAATTTTATTCTATTATATTATGTGTAAATGTTAATAACAGGCCTTTAATTTCAATTCTAGAATATTGAGGTAAATAGTTTTAGTGAGAAAAAGAAAAACTAGAGGGCATTTCTAGTAAATACATAAAGTTAGCTAATAACCCTACTTAATTTGTTAACTGTTGGGATATACGAGGCACTCGAGGGAATAAAAAAAAAGAGAGAGAAGAGCGCAACCGCCGTTTCGAAGTCTTAACCAAACCAAAACATGAATATTCATTTTGTCCAAGTAACTTTGAAATTTCATACATCAATTAGTGGAATTCCGGTAGGTGTATCTCTCACCTGCAACATGAGCAATTTATTTTATTGTTTTATGCTTATAATAATATATGTGTGTGTTATTTATTGTGTATGACCAGTTATGTTTATATTATGTGCTTCTTCCAAGTTTGAGTAAACCTGGTGTCATTTGACATATCAGATTTGTGGGAGTAATAGCATGTGAATATTTCAAAATAGTTATATTTTAGAAGCTGGTACCAATGCTTCTAGACCGCCCACAGTTTAGCTTGGGGCTCCTAAACCGTTGTAGGCAGGGGCGGAACCATGATTCGACTATGGGGGGACAATAATTAGAAGATCAAATATTTTTTTATATAATAATAAAATTCAAAATATATTATATTAGCATAAAATAAAACGTCAATACTCACCATTAAACATCCCAAAATACATAATTACAATCCAAATATATTAAAATTTAGAGCGTCTCTCTTGCATGTCACGAAAATCATCTATAAGTGAGTCTATACTAAATTTTTGCGCAATTTGCTTTTCAATAAATACTAGCAAACAGTTTGTAAGAAACTCATCTTCCATCTTGTTTTGAAGTGTGGTCTTGACTATATTCATAGCAGAAAAAGATCGATCTGTAATAGTTGTAGACGCTGGAAGGGTGAGTATAAGAGTTATCACTCTAAATACAAGAGGATAGATTTATGATTTTCTGGTTATGACTAACCACTGACATAAATCCGAAATATTTGTCAATGTCCCAAAATCTGGAAGTTGCCGCACATTATCAAAATGCTCAAATTGCATTCTTAATTGTAGCATCTCATGCTCTGCAAAGTCTTATGGGTAAAACTTTTTTACCAACTTGCAAATGTCATCAATCCTGAATGATATCAGCATCTCTCTTGGATCTAGTGTCGAACTAAGTATGATCAACTCCACTGTGTTATCACTGAATTTGCTATTCAATTCTTGCAATTGAGAATCTGTCATTGCATTGAAAATATCAACTTTATAATGATGCCCGGTTGTAATTCCATCTTCTTGATGGTGCGCCCTTCCTCTTACAAGATATTGATTATCAAAATATGGCACATGTATATTAACTGCTTCACAAAATAATGTCACATTTGCAACTAATTCATCCCACCCATCTTCATCTCAAATTCTGAATGAGCAACATCGTAGATGACACAAGATGCATTGCATTCAAAATGTCTTGAGATTGAAGTTGCAAAGCTTGACAGAGCATATTAGAAATCTCCAAGATTATTCTCATAAGATGCAAAATGAAAAAAATTCAAATGAAGTTAGCACCTCATAAGATGCATTGGCATCTCCATGTTGAGCATATGTAGTTCCATCCTTAATAATATTCAACAAAACTTCACATGTTGCACTAAATGTAGCGCCCTTTCTAGCTTACATGAATTTTAATGTGAAAATAAACAATTAAAATAGAAATACTTTAATAGACTGCTTAAAATACGGTATATTAAAAATCTTACTTCTTTTGAAAACTTTGCAGCGGAATTAAATGATTATAACTGAAATAATTACTTGTCCAAAAACATTAATATTGAAAATAAAACGACATTTGACATTTAATAAACTAAAAAGTTAAACTCTATAAATAAGAGAAACTGAAAGACATGAAATCATGAAAGACGTGGGTTTCCGAGTCACTGTGTCGTGCCATCTCCCTCCTCATCTAGGTTCTCATCTGAAAACATTCAACATTCGTGGAATGAGCTAAAGGAGCTCAACAAGTAATCTCATGCATGGATGCATGCCTAATGCAATATCTTACATTTAACTTAAAAAAACTTTACGTTTCCTTGCTTAAAAACCTTCCTCACATTGCTTAAAACTTTATTTCGCATAAAACTTCGACTTTCGTGGCATGAAACATTCTCAGGACGCGAGCTCACTTGGTAACACATTGTTCTAATCAGGGTCGCAGTGGGCCTTGTTATTTGGAACCCATGATTTTGCCCGAAGGCCCATTTCCATTCATTTTGCCCGAAGGCCCATTTCCATTCGTTTGCCCGAAGGCCCATTTCCATTATTTTGCCCGAAGGCCCATTTCCTTGAATATTAACATTACATGGCCGGAACGCCGGTCCCCCGCGCCCATTTCCCACTCACTCCAGCATCATAGAACAATGTGCACCCATTTCTTTGAAAAATATTATACTTTATGACTTGACTTTACTTAATGTTGCGATGCTCGTGAAATGCTATGAACATACATTAACAATGATGCATGAACCTACATGATGCAACATATCATTAAATACGAGAATTAACATAAGTGTATATCATAATAATTAAATCATGTTAGCTGAGACAATTTGAGGACAACCACGCATTCAACTGATTAGGGAAAACCTTATATTCGATTAGTTAAGGGGAAAACACATTTAGTTAATTAGGGATGAACCCTATGTTCAACTAATCATTGAAAATTCTACATTCAATCATATGCTCAACTAATCAGGGAAACTTTATGTTCAATCATTTAGTGAACTCTAGATTCAAATATACTTGGGGAAAAGTCATACGTTCACTTAGTTAGGGAAACACCCTACATTCATTTAATTAAAGAAAACCCTATATTTAATTATTCAAACCTCTTTAGGGAAAAACACTACATTCAAATAATTTAGGGAAAGCCCTACATTTAATGATTTAAAACTATTTAGGGTAAACCCTACATTTAACTAATTAGGAAATCATACACTCAAATCATACATGGTTGGCGGCAAGCCCAATTTATCACATCAATACAAAAATATCACATAAGGCGACAAGCCAACAAGCCAATTTATCACATCAAACACATAAATTCTTATCACATAAGGCGGCAAACCAATACATACACAGAGTCAATTCTTGTAGTAGTCAAACATGATAAAACAACAAGCCTTGCAGTCAATTATGATAAAGCAATAGGCCTTAAAATTAACATAATGAAAATCATATAACAATATTACAAACTTAAATCTACGTGAAAACTATGGAGATTACTTGCCTGTTTAACTTATGGATAATATAATCCTCTTTTGAATCAATCGTGTTGAGGAAGTCACTATTCTTTTTCTCTTTTCTCTTTTCTTTTCTCTCTGGCGTCTCTCTCTCTCTCTCTCTCTCTCTCTCTCTCTCTCTGCGTTTTTCCCCCTCTCTCCGCGTTTTTGTGTGTATTCTCAATGTGTGTGTTTTACGTGTCTTATATCTGTATTTTAACCTACTTCTAATTAGACTAGGTTTTGGATATATGGGCTTATTATTAACTTACTAACAATATGGGCCTGATTTAATCTCTAAACTAATTAAAGGTCCAATTATTCGTATAAGGCCCAAACTAAATAAATTCAACAAAATAAAATAAATCCTTAGTCTAATTAAAAAGACTCTTTTATTATCCGTAATTTAACAAATTAACTATCTAATAAAATCATTAATAAATTTCTAATTAACCATTAGTATTCCATAAAATAAACAAATATCATGATTAATAAAATTCTTATAAGGCTTAAAAATCCGGGTCGTTACACTAAACATCTTTATCAAGTTGGACAGAGATTTCAAATAAGAACTCCAACGAGTATCACCTGCCCTTTGTAATGAATCAATTTGATTAAGCCATTTCCCACTTTCTAGTTCATTAATGCTAAGTAAATGAGCAATGTTTGATGCATGAGCAACTTTTAATTGGTCATTACGCTTATATGAGTCACCAACGATATTGATAATACAATTCAACTTGATGAAAAACTGATAGACATGGATAATTTCCTTTGATGCAGCAACTAGTGCCAATTACAAGTGATGTGCAAAACAATGAACATAATAAGCATAAGGGCATTCACCTAAAATTAATGCTTGCAATCCATTCCATTCTCCATGCATGTTGCTTGCACCGTCATAACCTTGTCCCCGAATATTTTGAACATCAAGGAATGGCGTGATAAGAAAGAAAAAATACCTTCTTTTAATGTTGATGCAGTAGTGTCTTTAACATGAACAAGCCCAAAAAAAGGTTCTTGTACATAGCCATCCTTGTCAACAAATCTCAGTACAATTGACATTTTCCCCTTTTTAGATTCATCTCGAGCTTCATCTACAATAATAAAAATTTGGCATCACCAATATCTTTTCGAATGGCATTCTTGACTTTAGTTGCCAAGACATGCAAAATTTATTTTTGTATTTTTGGTGATGTATACGATGCATGTTTTGGAGCTTTATCCAAAACTTCTGCTACTTTGTTATTATAAGAGGCTATGAAACTTAATAGTTCCAAAAAAATTCCATGATTGATTGATGTTATAGACTCGTCATGGCCTCTAAAAAAGCATCCTTGAAATGCAAGCCATCTAGTTGCCTCAATTGAAGCTTTCAAGCGAAGTCTATTTTCAGCAACTTCTTGAGATGTGAACTTCGCAATACTTTGTACAATATGTGACTGTTGATTCATGAGATCGACACATGTTTTCTCAGATTTCGATGAGGTGAAGTGAGATCTTTTCCAATTTGTGCCAGAAATGAACAACTTTCCCATCTCTTACTGTCTTCCATGATCGAAATCCAGTAGTAGTAAATGTTTCCAACCCCGAAGGTCCATATTGAGTGTGAAATACATAGCATGGAAGACAAAATGTTGCATCTACACTAGGAGAATATTCCAACCAAGACAGGAAAAGCTTGAACCATGATGGCTGAAAACTACGAGGATGGTTTCTCCAGATTTTGGATACTTTGAAAATATACATTGATATGGATCGGCTGTAATATAAGCTCTTCGAACTTCATCACGTTTTTCAATTGGATACTCACATATTGGTCGTCGCAATCCTGGATCACGTTCTAATGATTGAATATCAAAGTTTTTGTTAACTTCAACTCTCAAAGATTTTGTAGGATGACTCTCAGAATTCACAGAATCAATATTTGTAGATGGATGTGGTTGAGATGTTGGAATTTCAATGTTCTTTCTTTTGAAGAATGCGTCAATTTTTGTGTCTTCATCTACAAAGGAGTATAGGCCAATTAAAAGATTCACCCAAAAATCAAAATTACTTCAATCTAAAATCTAATCAATAACCAATCTCAATATCTAATCAATAACCTATTAGAAATAATAAAAAAAACTAAAAATTGATTAATACTAATGAGGAATTGGAATTTTAACCTAAAACTATTCACATATCACAAAAATAGCGCCAAAATATCAAAATCAAAAGCCAAAATCAATGAATCAACATGAACTTACCACCGTCTTTACTTTGTTCTCTGTAAGATTGTTTCAATAATAACCGTCGTCTGTCCGTCTTTTGTAAGTGTGAAATAAGATTTGATTAACTTTCTTTATCATTATATTTTACGAATTGGCATGACATTGGGTCCAAAGTCCATTAGTCTTTTTTTTTTTTTTTTAACAAAAATCAAACTTTCTTTTTCAATAGTTTTTGTGAATTGACATAGAATGGGAGGCCCAAAGTCCATTAATATTTTTTCTTGACAAAGGAGTTGGGGGAAAGGTTGAGGCCAAATGGAAAAAAAAAAATTGGGGAGTGGGGGGGAGGTAGGCCCCCCTTCATTTGTACATAGTTCCGCCCCTGGTCGTAGGGCTCCTAATTCGCCCTTTCAATTATTAGTTTGGGGCTACTTTCAGTTATTAGTTTATTTTAGTGGAATTCGATGGCTAGCTACTTAGGTTCCATTGGAGTTTCACGCATTGGTACAATGTCTGACCCGTATCAGTATTTATTTTAAAGTATTTATGTATGTATGTGCATTCAATAGAAAAAGATAGATTTCATGCATATTCATATAAACCAGTTATTTTACATGTTTTTGAGTGTTTCTTACTTTTCTTGTGTGTGATTGTAAGTATTTTTGTGTCTTTACATCTCGTTTTATACTGTCGAGTGTTACATAGTGTATTTTTGTCATTTTTGTAGGTTTTGGTAAAAAAGAGTCTTTAAAACGGGCAAAACGGGTACTACGGTCGGACAATGGTTGAACGTCGGCTAGGACGGAGACAGAGAACAAGTGTGTGGGTACGCACTTTGGCGCACGAGCCTGCACGGATGACAGAGACTCTTAAGAAACGCGAGCGCACTAGTCCGCGATCGCGCTCGTCAGCCTTTGACATAAATGTGCGCGGGCGCGCACGGGTGTGCCGTTGGGCAGGTGGAAAAATTGGCGCGTGGGCACCGGGTACGCACAAATAGTGCGGGCGCGCGGGAGGTGCGTGGTAGACAACGCGGGAGGTGCGCGATCGCGCACTATTGGAACTTTCCCAGAATTTTGCGAGTTTTTTACTTCTTTTTGGATTCTCCCACTTTATATAGGATTCTAGGCTTATAAATAGGACTTGAGGGATCTATATTTTCGTACATCTTTACTTCTTAGCACTTTTAAACTTTATTTTTTGTTATTTTCTCTTCTATACAATATTGGGATTGCTTGGGTTCTTCCCATCGAAGTTATTTTGCGGATTAATCAAAGCGTAATATTTCTTCTTCTTTATCTGATTTCAATTGTTTTGTGATTATTGTTGTTGCTTGATGATGTTTAAGATTGTTTTCTTTCCTTCAATTGAATTATAATCTCATCCCCAAGCATGAATTAATTTCTTTGTTCTAGGATTATAATGATTTGATTCAAACAGACACGCATGAATATGGACTAATTGATTTGTCTTCCTGAATGAATTGCTTTATTTGATAATTGATTGTTTGGCCAACTTTTGATTATTTTGAGGGAATAATTGAGATCGGAAGAAGATATTATTCCTGGGCTAAATTATTTAGAGTGTTAGATATGAATCAGAGATGTATTATCTAACATGGTTAATGAATTGGGCAAATTGATTATGTATAGACTTAATCTGTGAATACGTGAGTTATCAGATCTAGGCATAGTTTATATCTGTTTGCTTTAATTGTTAATCGCATGATCAATTAGTTGATATTCTGCTTGCAAGTTCAATGAGATGATTTCGAAATCCTAGGCATTTTATCCATATCATTTTCACCGGGTTTATTTGTGTTCAGTTTTAAATGGTATTTTATTTATTTTTCCTTAGATAATTAAAATCACCAAATCTGGTTTTAATTCTATTGCATAATAATTATTTGCCGACTAAGTCTTCCGCGAGGGACGACTTTAGTCAACTTGCTACCTTACGATTGATCTCGTGCTCTTGCGAGCATCGCTAGATTTACTTTAGGTGTTTAGCGGTCGAACACAGGTTAAATTATTTTGTGAGACATGATGTTACTTACTAAGCTTTTGCTTATAATTTTATATTCTCATATTGCACATAAAGGCAAAAGATATATTGTAGACATAAGGATAGCAGGGTTGTGTAGGCTGATAGTGGCGGCGGAATCTCGAAAATTAGTGGCAGTTAGCATTTTCGTTTTATTATTTGAGAATTAATTGAAGTATTTCAGTTTTCAGTTTGCGTAGATTTTTCTTAAATAAGAACTTTATATTGATTTTTCTCAGTATTTCTTTATCTAAGATTATGGAGTTTTTTAATAGAAGCTCTTCTTTTTTTTAAAAAAAAAAAGTCATTTACTATTTTTCATATTATCCCAAATTTCTTTTGTTAGATGTCTTTTCCACTAACTTTTATTGAAATAATTCATGTAGTGAAATAAATAATATCCCACTAAGGGGGTGTTACACATAGGGATGATAATGGGGCGAGTTTGAGATGAGTTTGACCAAATCCGAGACCCACCCCGCTAGAAAAATATTGGACTTGGAATCCGCCCCTGCCCCGCCTCAAGACTCAACCCATCCCGCTCCGGCCTCCGCCTTGGACCCGAACCTGGCTGATTGAACCCGCATAACCCGCAAATATTTTTCAGTATGTTTTTCTACAATACTAGTTTGTCTGCTGCTTGCTGCTAATAAAACCCCCAACATAATAATATTTAATTACCAACCTATACAGTGAGATTTACTCCAATGATAAAGTATAAAGCCCCAACAGACATGTTAATTAATATCTTTGAAGCAATCACTATTCACTACTCATTGATCTTTAATCTAATAATAAAATCAAGCAATCTTTAGATTTAACAAAAACTAATGAAAAGAAGTCATTCTTCCTAAAAATCACTCAGTTGAGAAAGTATATTAACCTAGTTGGTTGTTGAATAAAACTAATTATTTAATTAGATTAAGTTTATTTAATTATATATATATATATACATACGAGGTGGGTCCAGTTAGACCCATTACCGGCCCCGAACCCGGCTAAATTTCCAAAAAACGGACCCATAACCCACCCCGGGAACCCTTTGAACGGGTTTAGACCCACCTTGAAATGCGGCCGGTTTAATGCGGAGTTGAGTTTTAACCCGCCTCATTGTCATTCCTAGTTACACATAGTATCACTTTAGACTCGAAAAGCACAATTTTTTATTAAAAATGTATTATTGTTATTTTGAAAAGTATACGTTTTTCAAAGTAACAAAACTGGTTATTTGGTTGCAATGTTACATGCACCTTGTTTAATAGTATTATTTTTTATTAATAAAAGTATCAATTTTACTCTAAAAAGTATATGTTTCCAAAGCAAATAAAACTGGTAACAATATTTTCCTAAAAAGTACTAGTTTTCTGCTAAAAGTACTAGTTTTTCCCTGAAAAGTATTATTATGATTATCGATTAAGTTCTGCAATGTTAGTCTGATTTGTATTTCTTCAATCAATCACCGAGCATAAACTCCTCCAGTCATGGTCATTCCCCGTTGGTATTCCACCAACAATCTCCTCGAAACACTATAACCAAATTCATTCCATAATCGAACAAAATCTAAGATCTACAAGTAAAAAAAGAAGAAGAAAGAAGAAGAAGAAGAAGAAAACTAATGGTTGCAGCAGTGGAGATTGCACAGGGTAGAGAGGTGTGGGTTGAGGTGGAAATTGCAGGGAGAAGAGGAGAGATATAAACTACGATGGAGATTACATGATAAGAGGAGAAAATGCGAGAGAGAATATTTGTTGCGCGTTGTTGGTATTTGTTGGGTAAATTTAAAAGGTTTCTGTTTCAGAATATGGCTAGTGTTTGGCTTAGTCGAGGCCTGAATTCGATTCAGTCTCCGCAAGACGAAAAATGCCCCGTATACAAAGTGCTTACGGTTCCGGCGTTCGTCTTTAAGATACAACGACTTTTATTGTTCCGGTTTAGCAACACTTGCAAAAACCGGAACTACAGTGAACAACTGGTATTTGAACTTTCAAGCTTTCGAAGGAGGGAATGTCAATATGCGATGTAATGCAAAATGACTCGATTATTAATCTGATATCTTATGTTTTCGTCTCTTAATTCAACTATAGGGGTTCGAATTTTATAGGCATTAGGTGCCCCGTATGGAATGATCATGTCTTTTGGCTCGAAAAGACATGTTTATACTGAACAAGCGCATCTGTTCAACCTTTTGCATCAACGCACGACCAGGCGCACGGCCCGTGCATGGATGCGAACCAAAATGACAAAGTTGGATGCGAGTACTTTCCCGTTGGAAACTTAAATTAATTAATTAAAAAATTAATTAATTATTTATTTTAAAGATTTTTGGTCCAAAAAAAGAATAAGGGTCTTGAAGCCCAAGCCCAGGCCCACGACCCCGACCCGCTACCAAAAAACCGAAGGGCCTGGAAACTTAAATTAATTAATTGGCGGGCGGCGGGCGGCGGCGCGCGTGCTTTTGAACCAAACCCACAAGCATATAGGTCCTCACCCCTTTAAAAACTTGGGTGCCTACAAGGGCCCAAACCCATAAGTCCAACTTGGGATATATCAAGTGAACAAACTTTGCCTCCTTTTCCTATGTGGGATGGAGCATTTCTCCTTCCCCACATTTCCCATTTTCCATACCATTTGCTAGTATTAAGTGGCTAACTTCTAGCATTAATTTCTCATTCACCCGAAATTGATTTTGAGAAATTCCAAATGCTATTCTCATCTACTCTCTTAGTAGAATTTTTACGAATAATTTAATTCCATTTTTCACTAATGGAAACTACTTAATTATTTGGTCAAGATTGGGTTAACACCCATTTTACAAACCAAAAATTCCAACAATCCCCCACATGAATGAAATTAATGCATGTGTGTATGCAGATTCGCTTGAAAGTCTCGGCGAACTATTATTGCATCAGGATAGGTAGCTTGTGGCATTGAACCTTCTTTAGTAAAATACTATCGGATTTACTAGTTGCTTAGTGACGCGATGTCTTGAACTTCTCAACCATTTGTGTAAACCGAGACAACAGTACTTACACGATGACAACTCTAACATTTGTTGTTCTCAGGTTGTGTCCATTTCGGCCCTGGACTATATCTTAGATTCATAAGCGTTTCTTTGAAGCGACCATTACTTCTCGCTTATATAGGTGATCTCCTATTGAAGAGTATCCTTCCATACTCCACCTTTCAGTATAGGAATCATTAAAAGTCTTAAACTTTACCTCACCACATTCAGCAGGTTTTGATTCACTTGGATGTTTCGAGAATGAGCTAACACATTTTCCAAGTGTTCTAATAAACCCAAATTTGAACATTCATAACTTAGTTGTCCCATTGAACCAAGGTCTTGGGATCTCCAATTCACAAGGTTGGGTTACCGCTATGAACATTCTTTAAGTTGTGGATTTTAAACCAATTCCCCTTAATAATTTATACAATTGATCTCGATTTATGCCTTTTATAAACAGATCCACAAGGTTTTCCTTTGACTTCACGTAGTCAACCGAAATAACCCCATTCGAAATAAACTGTTTATTGGTATTATGTCTTTGACAAAAATGTCTAGACTTACCTTTTTCCTTTGCAAGAAAATACACCTTTAATAAATGCAACATTTCTTGATTTAATGATCGTACCATCATTTATATCATGAATGCCGAATTTATTTCCTTGGGTGCTTCTACTTTAGCCAAAACACCTCCACACTTCAAGGTATTCTCCTTTATGTGGTTTGCTAAAGTAAAGCTTCCCTTCCAACTTCTGGTATCTTTGTTCAACACAAGATTTTCCAGAACATTTATGGCTCTTGGCCACTTTGTTTTTATTTTGTTAGAATCGTGTCCCAATAATCCAGTTTGAATCTCGTTCTAACAGATTTCAGACCTTAGTTCCAACAACTACATTAACACCTTTTACAAGGTATGTAAACCTTTGGTGTAATCACATCTTTGAGAACACTAAATAAGGTCACACCTCCACATTTGCCGATTTCCATTCAAAATCCGGATTTCGGATTTAACTTTGTTATTGTGTCTACCTCATAAAATCTTTAGTGTTATAAAACTTTGGGCAACACTTCATGCAATTGTGGTTTTGATCCCACAACACTTTTGCAACAACAATTTCTTTGTGCCGACATCTTGTGAAATTTATTTAATTTCATTTAAAAAATGTTTTAACGTGAAACTCCATTCAAAACGGTGTTCCGTAGAAAAAGTGTGGTCACACCTCCACATTTGCCGATTTCCATTCAAAATCCCGATTGTCTTCCTCAATCTGAAGTCGAACTATCAAATCCTCAAGCCCCATTTCCTTTCTCTTGTGCTTGAGGTAGTTCATAAAATCTTTCCACGATGGCGGCAAATTTTCGATAATCGCAGCCACTTGCAACGACTCACTCAGAATCATCCCTTCAGACACTAAGTCGTGAAGTATGATATGAATTTCTTGAACCTGGCTGATCACCGTCTTGGTGTCAACCATCTTATAATCTAGAAATTTACCGACAACAAATTTCTTTGTGCCGACATCTTCTGTTTTATATTTCTTCTCCAAAGAATCCCATAACTCTTTGGATGTTTTGAAAGTGCTATAGACGTTATAGAGGGTGTCGTCTTGCCCATTCAAAACATAATTATGACATAGAAAATCACTGTTATGCCAAGCATCCACAACGATTCTCCGGTTGTTGTCGATTTCTTCATCGCCAATGGTAGGGGGGATCCTCCTTTAGAAAACCAGATAGCCCCAAGGTGGTAAGGTAGAACAACATCTTTTGTGCATAAAAGGAGAGCCGAGAGAGAGAGAGAGAGAAAGTCGAGTGTTTGGGTGTGATGTACAATGTGTTATTTTGGATTCTTAACTAAATGGAGAACTTGGGCGTTTTTCGCCCGTGATTAGAATGAGTGTAGATCCATAAAAATTTAATTATTCATACATAGATATATTAGAGTGAACGAAATTGAAGTCATCATCTTGAATAGAAACGTAGTTTTTTCGTCTTGCGATTGTTGGGTAAATTTAAAAGGTTTCTATTTCAGAATATGGCTAGTGTTTGGGTGTTTGTCTTAGTCGAGGCCTGAATTCGATTCAGTCTCCGCAAGACAAAAAATGCCCCGTATACAAAGTGCTTATGTTCCGACATTCGTCTCTAAGATACAATGACTTTTACTGTTCTGGTTTAGCAGCACTTGCAAAAATCGGAACCACAATCGAACAACTGGTGTCTGAACTTTCAAGCTTTCGAAAGAGGGAATATCAATATCTTTAATGCAAAATGACTCGATTATTAATCTGATATCTTATGTTTTCGTCTCTTAATTCATCTGCAGGGGTTCGAATTTTATAGGCATCAGGTGTCCCGTATGGAAAGATTATGTCTTTTGGCTCGAAAAGACATATTTATACTGAACATGCGCATTTGTTCAACCATTTTTCGCATTTATTTTTATCGACATATATCCTTTTTTTGAAAATTCCAAATGTCGAATTCTATTTTTCACAAATGGAAACCACTTAATTAATTGGCAAATCAAAACGAATGAAATTAATGCAACGGCGCGTGCGTGGATGCGAACCAAAATGACAAAGTTTCGACTTGACGATTTAAAAACGACTTTGCAAAATGTCTTTTTCAAAGATCCACGATTTACGTCCGTCGGCAACCTGTTTTTAAAGCCACGGACCATATCTTCCGTCATAATTTTCGGATGCGAACACTTTCCCGTTGGAAACTTAAATTAATTAATTTAAAAAATTAATTATTTATTTATTTTAAAGGTTTTTGGTCCAAAGAGAATAAGGGCGCCCAAACCCAAGCCCCACGACCCGGGCCAAGCCGAGCCGAGCTGGCGTGCGCGTGTGTGCTTTGAACCATACTCACAAGCATCACTTATATCATAAAGGTCCTCACCCCTTTAAAAACTTGGTACCCCCAAATGGTTTTATGTGGGTAATAAAAAAACCCATAAGTCCAACTTGGGATATATCAAGTGAAGCAAACTTTGTGTCCTTTTCCTATGTGGGATGGAGAATTTCTCCTTCCCCAAATTTTCCATTTTCCATACTATTTTCTAGTATTAAGTGGCTAATTTCTAGCATTAATTTCTCATTCACCCGAAATTGGTTTTGAGAAATTCCAAATGCTATTCTCATCTAATCTCTTAGTAAGATTTTTACAAATAATTTAATTTTATTTTTCACTAATGGAAACTACTTAATTATTTGGTCAAAATTGGGTCAACACCCATTTTACCAAACCAAAAATTCCAACAGTATTTAGGATTGAATAAGAGGATATTTAGTCAAAATCGGGTCAACACCCATTTTATCAAACCAAAAATTCCAACAATATTTAGGATTGCATAAGAGGAGAGATGATAGAGAGAGAGAGAGAGAGAGCAGCTGCACAATGTGTTATTTTGGATTCTTAACTAAATGTCATAACTATCTGTTAAAATGGATAAATATTTGTCAAGTTTATCTAGAATAACATATGTATAAAACGTCTATATAAATATAAGTATAATATATGCATAAAAAACGTTTCACTTTAAAGGTACGAATATTGTAGAATAAGTTTAGAATGTGTATGGAAAATAAAAATAAAAATTTAATTATTCATACATAGATATATTAGATAAGATAATATAAGTTTTAACCAACAAATCATGAAATTAAAGATAACTCTTTTTTTTCCTTTCATTTTCCATTAAGCTATCCCAAAAACTATTTTATCTCAAACTACTTGCATCTACAGATATAATTTTGACAATATTTTACCCAATCTAAAAACAAATTGTGAACTGATGGCCGATAGATCTAGTGATATTGCCACCCTCTTAGTGGAGATGGTCAGGGGTTTGATCCCAGTTTATGTGCGTTTGGGAAAAAGTTAAAGAAAAATTGTAAACTTCCCTAAAAAAAGAAACAAAAACAAAAAAAAATTGTAAAATATTTGATAGCAATATTATATATATATATATTTAAATTTTCAAATATTGACAATACTTGAAATTTGAAAAGCTCATTCAATATAAATTCATACAGAATTTGTACTTATAGGTCTTAAAAGCTGAGAGGCAAAATGCAATGTAACATGATGAAAAAATAGAAATGTATATGTTCTTAGACTTTGTATCCTAAACTTTTTTTCATTATACTTTATCTAGAAAACTCCACGATATCTACTCATTATCGTTTTAGGCTTCCCACCTAAGGAATATTCGTCAGAGATTCAATCACGTCCCTTGCACGAATGGCAAAATTGTTTCTGACTTAAACCTTTACTAAAGTTATTGCAATTTTCTATCTAAATTTTATGCGATTTACACTTCGTCATTTCAGTTTAAATATATATATATATATATATATGTATATGTGCGCGCACGTGTTTTATCTCATTTTTATTTTCTTATCCACAAAATTAAATTTAATTAGCATTTACTTAAGTAAAATATATTATTAATAAAATTATATTACAATTCAGTCTTTCATTACTTTCTTGTAGAATTATTATTTGTGTCCCTTAATCTATACTTTTTAATTTTTAAATAAAAACACTTATGAAAATAAATGTTTATTGTCTTTTTACTTTCTTGTTGAGTTATGAATTCTATTCTTGAATCTACTTTATCAAAATCTATTACATATAAAATGAGCCGCTTCTTAAAATAGTATGGGGAATTTTTCCCGCCCTTTTGCAGTTACTATAAAAAATAATAAAAATATGGGTAAAAATAGGAATTATTAACGTATTAACGTACTTTTCATGTTAATATAAATTATTTTTATATTTATTAACATATTTTGATATTCAAGTCTCAAAGTTGTACATTTGGAATTAGATATGAATTTGTCTGTTTGATAATTTTTTGATATATGTGTATATATAAAATAAAATAGTTTTTTTTTCTGAAATGCTAATTTTTCCCTTAAAATTGCGTTGTTAAATATAAAGCATAGTTTTTTGTTTAATTCTTTTAATAATTTTGATAATTGTTCAGTTTTGTAAACCGCAAAAAATATTAGTTTTTGATATGATTTTATTTTTGATTGTATTGGAAATACAATTTATTAAATATTCAGCATCGGGGTAGTAAAAAAAATCAACATTGGGCAGTTAAAACGTTTTTCGAACTTTTACTTCCTTAAAGATATAAAAATGTTCTATAAATAGATACAATTCATATTCACACAATCAAATATTTCATATTTAAAGAGATATTTTATATTTTATAATAATTTATTTTTATTGTTTAATCATATGATTTATAATAAAATTATTTATCTTTATATTTTAATTATTTTTTGAAATTCTAAAGTTTTTGTGATCACTATTTTTTTTAAAACGAAGATAACATAAATCCATAATTTGTAAAATAAAAAATAAGAAAGTAAAAATGTAATGATTCTTAGGTTTGCATGACTTTAAGAATTAATAAAATAAAAAAGTTATAAGATTTAATGTTAATAATAGATAAATACAATATATATTCGCGGAATAGGGATGAGAACAGAAAATACCCATTTCATCTAATCGGAAGAATAAGGGGACGAGGATGTAAATACCGTCCTTGTCCCATCCCCGATTCTAGAGAAGCGGAGAACCCGCATCCCCATTCATATCTCCGAATTAACCAGGGACTCCATGTCCCATTCTATTCGATACCAATGAGGATGGCTCCCCACGGGGATATTGCCATTCTTAAATGCTAGAGATAAAATTCGTACAACTATAGAAAAATCTACATGTAACAGTATAAAACAGAGACCTAATAAATATACACCCCGTGCATCGCAGCCCGTAGGGGTCAAAGACTAGTTTTAAGTTAAAATAAAAGCAATACATTTGAAAAGTTAAAAAACATAAATAAATATAAATGGTAATTTATGGATTTTGAGATAAATAAAATTATATACATACACAAATATGAACTCTAAGATATTAGAATGAATTTTTGAAAATAAATTACTCTGAACTCAAGTAAAACATAAATAAAAATATAAAAAATTGTCATTTAAAACATACGTCAGTAAATCATATCCTAGAATTTTTTTTAAATGCATTTTGTTATGTTCAAATTTTATTCACATTTTTCATTTAAAATATAAATAAAGTGAATTAAGAAAAGTAAATTATAATTATTCAAGAAAGTTATAAAAGAAGAAATTATAAAATAATTTATCTAAAAATATATTGCCTCATGTAAATGCTAACTATCTTTTGTATTTTATTCATGTATAAAATACATGTATATACATACAATATTTTAGCCTTAAAAAAACTGAAATAAAATAATAAAAATCGCACAAAATTCAGATGAAGAAGTGAAAGACACACAAATTTTAGATGACAAAGTGCAATGACTTTAATATAGAATTCGGCAAAGCAAATTTTACCTCGCGTGGAAAGCATGTGATCGAATCTCCAATGAATATTCAACCGGCGATGAGCCAGAGATGAAAACGTGTAAAAATCGTTGAGTTCAAGAGGCATGGTGGAGCGCAAAATAGATAATTATGAGACAAAGTCTAAAAACGCTAGTTCGGATGACAAAGCAATTTTTCCTATTATGTACTGGAATTGTTGAAATATTATTCAAACTCACCTCATGTTGATTATTCATTAATAATCACATAACAAAACAAAAGATGATGATATCAAAAGTACTTCATTAAAATCTCACATCAAACTACAGTTGTCCTAATAATGGTTGATTACCACTACAAATACCAATTTTTTGTTTAGGATAAGCAATGATTAAATATATGCTAATCAACATCTATGAAGGAGAAAGGCTACTGGTTAATCCATTATGATTTATGACCAAGCTTTATCCATCACCAACCAATTAAAATGACATGATTTATGTTTATCCCCTAATGAGGACAAATATATGACTATGTTACCAACAATATAATATGTTCAAAGTTGTTGGCTTGTGGTCCATTACACCTACAACTTAAGAATTATGCCTTTTTATTGGCTTTAGTGATGACCATTTCTGAAAATAAATAAACAAACAAATAAATAAAAGACCAATTTTTGTATATATATAAAAAATAAAAGGTTTCTGTAACTTCAATCAAACATAATACTTGCTACGTACAACCACTTGGGAAAAATAAAAGTATATTTTAAGGCTAAGTCTAAAATGGTCACCAAATTTGACATCGATTTGGGATAAGCCCTTTCACTATTGTTTGATGACATTATAATATGCATGGCTGGTATAAGCAAAAAGTCATTTATTGCAACGACTTGAATTTGGTCATAGTATAAACATTCATGGGCCAATGTTCTCTCGATAATTATTATATATATTATTGGTAGGCGTTATTGTGGGTTAGTTCTTAATTTTTATTTTTTATACAATGGTAGGTAATGTATAAACAGTTGTTGTGACACTAACTAATACTTTAATCAGAGTTCATTGTATATTTCTAATAGTTAATCTTATTTTACTTCCTTTGTCATCTTTAAGAATCAAATAGAGACGAAATGAATTAAACTATTCAATACTCAATTCAAGATCGATCATCAAAAAATTATTTGAGTTTCATACTGAATATAACAAATCAAACTTGAACATATTTTTGGTTAGATAAGATATAGAGCTCGGTTTGAGTTAGATTCATGTAATAAATTAAATAAGAAAGACGTGTAAAAAGACCATCAAACTCGATTCATATGTTCATTCGAATGAAAATTTATTCTAACTCAATTCAATAAAACATGTTTTTTTGAATAAATGCGAATATATATATAAAAAAATGAAAAAGAGTTGTCCTGATCACAGGCTGATCATGTAACCAAAGGAAAGCCTGGAAACAAAGTCATAAAAGATAACGAAATGGTCACAAGTCGACCAGATGACTGAATGGTTGGGGCCTCGTTAAAACCTTCCAAGGTAAAACCCACCCTTGTGGGAAAAACCCTTGGAAGGAAAAAGAGTACCCCCCATAAAAGCGTCCAAAAAGGGAAAGAATCCTGAAGCCGAGACGCACTAGTTAACAAACCTATAGTTAGACTGACCAACATAATCCTGATTAAGAGACGACACGATGTCCACTGGAGGCGCTTCCTACCACGTCGCAGCATGCGACGTCTTGCTAAAAATATCCGCCACCTGGTTGCCTTCCCGAAAAATGTGAGAGACCACCAAATCCATCTGAGAAAGAAGGCGCAGAGTGTACCGCCACATGCTAAGATGGCGCCAAGGTACCCTCGCAGATTTCTTCCGCAGCAACTCAACCACATAAACCGAATCCGACTCTAGCCAAAGCGGAGTCCAGCCCTTCGCAAAAGCGTAATGAATTGCCCGCATGGCCGCCATCAACTCTGCCTCAAAAGCAAAACCCAAACCACATCGTTCCACAAAGCAGCCGCGAAATAAGCCTCTGCAGTTTCGAAAAACCCCAAAAGCTGTGAGACGCCCCGGCGCCCCTGAGGCACTACCGTCCGTGTTGACTTTGATCCAGCCTGGCAAGGGTTTTTGCCAAGTAACCTGCACAATCTTTGGAGACTGTCTTGACGCCCAAGAACACGGAGTCTGCGAAGAATAAATAGGTCTTCCTGATCATTATGCATGCAAACCCGATCTAAGGAAGAAGACTCCAGAATTAGAACACGAAAGCATAGGATGGCCGCCTCCACTGTCCAGTTCTTGTCATTGAAGGTCAAGTCATCTGATGTCAAAAAACGTTTTCTAAGGATATTGTAGACCAAAGAGTTTGAAGTCATAATCTTCCAACCCATCTTCATAAGGAATGCATTGTTGGCAACAACAATGGAACGGACGCCCAATCCACCTTCGGCCCGGGGCATACAACAACGACTCCAATTAACCACCACCGACCCCTTAGAGTTGACATTACCAGTCCAGATGAAGTTACGCATGGCCTTTTCCATTTGCCATAATAATGTTCTAGGCCACTTGTAAACCATCATCGTATGCACAAAGGAACTGGTAATCACCGAATTGACCAAGCACACGCGACCAGCAATAGACAGAGATGTCCCTTTCCACCTTCTGAACTTAAGAATAATCTTATCAAAAATCGGTTGCAGATTTGCCACCTTAGGTGCACCCTTGAAGATGGGGGCGCCTAAATAGACCGTTGGGAAGGCCCCAATATGAATACATGTAATCATCTGAATACGGCCACGCACATGATTAGAAACCCAGCTGCCAAAATAAGCTTTAGATTTGTGAGGATTGAAGATCTGAACCGATATGTCAGCGTTGAGATTGAGAATATGCATAATCGAGCGTGCATTCATCGTCGAGGCCCCGCACATAATCACAATATCATCCGCGTACATAATAGATGAGGGAAAAGCGATCCGCCTAGGCGCCATGAATGGCTGAAGCTGATTCCGGGTGACCGCCTCATCAATAAATCTACTCAGAACGTCTTCCGCTATGCAAAAGAGAAGAGGTGATAATGGATCCCCCTGTCTAACCCCTCGAAAGCAGGAGAAGTAACCCACCAGCGACCCATTCAGAAGGACTGAAATTCGGGAAGATTGAAGAATAATTTCAATCCGGTGAACGAACACTTCTGAATAACCAAAGCGACGTAGAACATGTAACAGAAAACCCCAATTCACAGTATCAAATGCCTTGCGGATATCAATCTTTAAAATCATATTGTCATTATTCAGCCCCTACAAAATATTGAAGCCTTCCGAAACTAAAAGCAATACAGTCATGAATCTGCTTGCCCGGGATAAATCCAAACTGTGTAGGAGACAAATAAGAAGAAATAATAGAACCCAGTCTTGTCGCCAAAATCTTGGTGATGATCTTAAAATGAAAATTGCTCATCACAATCGGCCTAAAGTCCTCAATCGCGTTCGCCTCCTTAGTCTTTGGGATGAGTGCCATAAAACTAGCATTCAATCCTACCGGGAAGGACACAGTAACGAAAAAATAACGGACTGCCGCCACCACCTCTCAAAAATAACGTCCCAAAAGTGCTGGTAGAACCTCCCATTGAAATCGTCCGGGGCCCGGAGAACTCTCCAAACCCATATCAAAAGCCGCCTCTTTAATCTCTAACTCCGAAGGAATAGCCGTCAAGTGAGCATTATCAACCATGCTAACCGTAGGAGAAATAACCTGGTCGACCAAAGTGTAATCTGAACTAGAGTGTCCCGTGCCTGTGAAGAGGTCCGTATAGAAGGAAATAATATGATTCCCAAGAACAACCGGATCATCCAAGTAAATACCGTCGACCATCAGACCATGTATCCCCGATCGTCCATTCCGAATCTGACAACGGCGATGAAAAAACGCCGTGTTGCGTCCCCATCCTTTAACCAAGCCGATCGGGCTTTCTGCTGTAGGAACTCGGATTGCATTAACAACGTGCGAGATAGTGCATTTTGAGCATCAAGTTCCATGTCACGGCGCGACTCAGTGAAGCCCTCGGACTCAATATCTGCCTGAATCTGACGAACTAACTCCATCTGCTTATCCACCTGACGATTAACATCCCCAAAGACGTCCTTACTCCAAACCTTAATAGTCTGTCGCAGTCTCTTGAGTTTCCACATGACACGCAATGAGGGTCTGGGCAACGCACACGGAGCCCCAAGAGGCCTTAACAATGTCACGAAAAGAGTCATGTTGAATCCACATGCATGCGCCGAAAAACGAAACAGAGTTTTAGGACCCTTGGTAATGGAAGATGAACAAGCGACCAAAATGAGATGGTGATCAGATCCGATGCGAGGAAGAACTAAGCCCTTAACAACTTGCCAAAAAGAGAAAAATGGACAAGTTGCTAGGGCTCGATCCAACTTAGCCTGAAGTAGGGATAGAGGCCTTCGGGTGGAGCACCAAGTAAATGAATTCCACGTAGTCGGCACCGCAAACAAACCAACATCCTCCAAAAAATTCCTGAAGTCCTGACAACAAGCTTGGGATAAAGTACCACTGCTAGAGCGCTCATGGTGTCCCAATACAACGTTAAAATCCCCAATGAGCAGCAGATCAATAAGACCCAAATTCCTCAACTCCAACCAAAGCGCACGCCGAGCAATATGATCACACAAACCATGAGCAAAACCAATATGGAAAACCATAGAACCAAACTGAACTTGCAAAATAATACACTGAGAGGAAGACCAAACCTGACTTTGGACCGTAATACTGGCATCACAGAAGACCCAAATATCGGACGTCCGTTAGACCTGAAGTTCTGAGCCACAAACCTCAAACCCAAACTATTCCAATAAGAATCCGAAATCGATGAAATATACTTTAGGCTCACAAATAGCTAAAATGGAAGGTTTATGTTTATGACATAACGCCTTAAGAACATTACGAGACGCAATGTTCCCAATCCCCCGGATGTTCCAGAAGATACTATTCATTGAGACGAAGGGGGGGGTGGTGGTGCCCGTAATGACCGCACGGTAAAAACAGGAGTGTGGTGTGCTGCAGAATAAATTCAATAAAACATGTTTTGATACAATTTTGAAACTCAATAAAAGCTTAAATAAATTTTAGCAGTAATATGTTTAGTTCGACTCGATTAGAGCATGATTTGAAGCTACCAGAAATAGCCTAAAGGCTCTTTCAGATTATCATGTTTCTCGATCTCATTATTGTTAAGTCGCTTTATTGGGTGGTTCATCAACTAATTTTGAGAATTTTTTTCCAGCTAGAGACGCTTTTCCAACAAAAACAGAAACCAACAGTGGAATTTCGCAAAAATAAGTAAAAACGAAAAGAAAAATGAATGATTTTTATGTGATTCTCAGTCATTATAATTTGTTATGGGCCGACAAGATTTTCCCAAAAATTGGAAAAATAATTGCAAGGATCCACATCAATTTTCCCAAAAAGAGAGTAGAAATAATTGCAATATCTTCTCAAACTACATTGCGATCAAGTTTTAATTTTATTGTCAATAAATTATAGTTGAAACAGTGAAATTGTTGCCCAAAGTTTTTAAAGTTCTGATCGAACAAATATGTTGGTACTTGTCAGTTAATATTGATAATTATTATTTATATATTATTAATTGGTAAGTGATAATTTGCTATTTAGTATTGTATGACATATTGATGTATCTGATTATTTTACTGAAAAAAAAATCGAACTCTAGATATTAATTTATATACTGAAATGTAAGTAATCAAATCCTTGAGAAATATACACCGATCAAACGTACTTATGGGTTTGATCCTAAGCAAAGGCCATCTTGCTACTGACAAAAATTTACCCCACTTATTGTTAATATCTATGAAACACTGATACGGATACGGAACACAAATATGAGAATATGTTATTTTTTGCAATTTTAAGGATAGATATATATATATATATATATACATATAAATTACATATATTTATATTATTGAAACTATAAACCTATTAAGTACAATTAAAAAAAAGGTGTATTAAGCATTAAAAACTAAAATTTCATAAGTACTCAAATAAAAAATATAAAAATTTACACAAGACAGAGACACATGTGAAAACATATTGAAAATAATAAATTATATCTCTTTCTATATGTGTATTTATAAGAATTCGCATGAACGTGACTTTGTTTCTTTCAAATTAGGATATTTAGACCAATTGTTTTTCATGGAGTAACAGAAATCATTGGTAGTTGGTACCAAGGTACGTCATCCTCACAGAAGTGTCCGTATTTCATATGTTAGTATCTTTAGAATATATAAAATGAAAGCGAAGATCTTGAAGGGAAAAAAAAAATAACAAAGCTAAATGCAAAAAGGTAAGTCATGAACCCCATTATTCCATGCCTTCTAATTTCAACCAACTTTTGTGCCATACCAACCTTCAGCATTCACACACAGTATTTTATCCCCTAAATCATCAAATATTAATATTCAAACTACTCATTAATGTATCATGTTCACTCAAAAAAAAAAAAAATTAATGTATCAGTTGTACTAGACCTTTATTGTTTATTACACTTGTTAAAAGAAAAAGGGGAAAAGAAAAACGGAGTTTGTAAGAACAAGAAAAATAGGAAAAAGAAAAGGAAATGAAAAACAAACAAACATAAAAGAGTCACTGTAGAAGAAAAGAAAAAGAAACCAAGCTTGCTGAGAGTGAGAAGAAAGTAAAATAACTTAGCAACACCATATTATGGGTGTTTTTATCATTTATTAATCAGAAAAAAAGAATAAATAATTTTCTTGGTTTCTTTCTTTTTCTTTTTCATTTTTCTTTCAGTTTGCTGCTGTGCTGGTGGTGGTGGTGGTGCTGCCTGCTGCACATTTCGCTTTCTCACTTCACAATCCACCTCTCACGTGAACCATAATTACACTTTCTTCATCTTTTCTTGTTATCTTAGCTTTATATTTCTAGGGTTTTCTTTCCATGTCTTTTTTTTTTTGTTCCTTATACCTGATCTCGAATTTCTGTTGATCTACTCGTCCCCTGCAGATCCACACGCTTTCAGTGCTCACAAATCCAGAGCATTTGAGGGTTTTGCAGTAAAACTTTTGAGCTCTGAAGGGGTAAGTTGGAAATGACAATTCTATACGTGATTCAAGTTTGTTTCACACTTTGGAGCTGCTGAATTTTGTACTTGTATTAAGGAGTTGGTTTAATTTAGGTGATAATGCGTGAATTTGTGGCTGCTTTGGCTTTGGCATTTCTAGTAGAAGTGAATTGTGAATTGGGTTTGGATTCTTGAGTGGATTTTGGCGGTTAAGTTGCTAATTAAGGTGGGTTTGAGAAGTGGAAGAGGAATTTTAGCCTGCCCTCTATATAATGATAAGAGTGCAAATGCATAAAATAAATGCACTTTTCTTGTTCTTAGTGGAAATGTGAAGTGGGCTTTGATTCCTTAGTGCAGTGGAGGAAGAGGGTTGATTTAAATTTGTGAGAAATAGCCAGTGGACCGATTTTTATGATTTTCATGATGTGCAGTTTTAAGTTTGTAATTTTAAAGGGGATTGATTGAGAAGTTTTTGGGTGAATTCGGTTGTGTGAGTTCAGATATGCCTCCATCACCTGCAATGAGAATTTCCCCTGGGCGGGAGCTGAGGGCAGAGAATCACAAGCGAGGTCGTAGTCTTGAGAGTGGGATTCTCTTTCGAGAGAAGGATGATGATCTTGCTCTGTTCAATGAGGTGCAGAACAAAGAAAGGGATAATTTCTTGCTTCAGTCAAATGATGAATTTGACGACATTTTCTGTAAATTCTCACACTCTGCATCTGCTTTCCGATTAGCGTTATTTATGGTTTTGGCATTAATGAACTATGTGTTGCATGTCTTTTATTTTTTTCTCTACGTAGTCTTGCTGACAGATGTCGTTATCTATCATTTATGGCATTGACAGCGACAAAATTAAGATACTTCTCTGATTACAAGCTTGGAATCTCCATTCCTGCTCGGGGACAGAGTAGTGACCTGCTCAATGCAGATGGAGATAAAAATGACTATGATTGGTTGGTTCTTTCTCTGCTTATGAATTTGTCCTTTATGTTCTCTTTCTTTGTTTTGAAAAGCTCTAGTGTACTTTGATTTGTGATCATTTTTGTATGTTTCGGGTAAATAACAAGAAACAGTACTAATTAATGTGCTTTCAGGATTTAGTCGGTTTTGGCATAAATCTGGATTATGTAGTCTCCTTACTGTGACGACTCCTTCCCTAAAGTTGGAAATACTGACACTATTGAATTGGGAACAAAATTTAGAAACAATTAGTAATAGATCACATGCAGGTTTATATATGTAGTAGCTAATATGGTTTATAATCAATTACCTCAGGTCATACTTTTATTTGTTTCTTACTAATATATGGTGCCATTATAGGTTGATAACCCCTCCTGAAACTCCCCTCTTTACTTCTTTGGATGATGAGGCACCGGCAGTTAGTCTTGCACCTAGGGGCAGGCCCAGGAGTCAACCTGTTACAATCTCGCGATCATCCACGGTAAGATCTTAAATATAAATGCAGCAGTAAATTAGACCTTATTGACACTTTTCCATCCTTACTTGTGTTTTTGAATCTGTTCAACTTTCCAGATGGAGAAGGGTTACAGGAGTGCTAGGAGTAGTGCTAGTCCACATCGCCTTAGTCCATCTCCTCGGTCTGGTAATAATAGTACATTGCCATCAAGAAGCAGGCCGTTTTCTGCCACTCATTCAAGTCCACCTCCCACTTTGCGGCATTCTTCTCCATCGAGGAGACTTTCTCCCCCGCCAACTAAACCGACACCTGCTCCAAGGAGTAATACACCAACACCCAGGAGGATGAGCACTGGTTCAGCCGGTGCTAATGCCCAACCGAGGGCGAGAGGCACCTCGCCCGTCAATACAAGCAGGGGAAACTCAGCTTCACCAAAAATCAGAGCATGGCAATCTAACATCCCTGGATTTTCATCAGAGGCACCTCCTAATCTTCGAACTTCGCTTGCTGATAGGCCAGCATCATATGTGAGAGGGTCCTCACCAGCATCGTCCAGAAATGGCGTCAGATCTGGCAGACAATCTATGTCGCCAACTGCTTCTAGAAGTGTCAGTTCATCTCATAGTCATGAAAGGGACCAATTTAGTTCCCACAGCAAAGGTTCAGTTGCATCATCTGGTGATGATGATGTGGACTCGCTACAATCCAATCCTGTCAATGCAGATCGCTCAGTTCCAAGAAGCGTAGGTTCCTACCCAAATAATAGATCCACGGGCCTTTCCAAAAAACCAACTAAGATCTTGTCAAGTTCTGCTCCCAAAAGATCCTTTGACTTGGCACTTCGACAAATGGTAGGTATCTTTTCTTGTATTAATTCTACTGTTTGTTTCTTGACAGATAGAATACAGTGGCCTGTTTTTTGAGTTTCTATTATTTATTCTGCTGCTTTCATGTATCAAAGTATGCTGTTTTCATGTATCAAAGTATTGTTTTACCATGTTAAGTAGTCCAGGACATCTATTAATTGCAAACTTATTGGATCTTTTGTTTCCCTTATGTGATGTATGTGTATTCCATCCATGTGTTTTGGAAGGGAAATGTTTTTATATTGTGGGATAATAATATTTTCTGCCACTATTTCTTTTACTAGATTTATTTCTACTGCTATGAATAAATCTCGACTTTCAATTGATCTGGATGCATCTACTTTAATCTTTTTTGCTCCAGAGTAGAAGTCTACCTAGGTAGGTACGGAACTACTAAATTTGTTGCTATGGTTGGATATTTTTTTCCCTGATGGATGCATAATCATATATCAGTGAATTCAAGATCTAGTCGATCTGTTTCTTCCTTATGGTTGATTTATTCCATTCATGCCTTCCATGCTTTTGATTTATTTATTTTTTCTTGATCCGTTGACTTTACTCGTAAGCTGGCACCTTATTGTTACCTTGGTACCAAAAGCACTACATGGGCTTCTACCCTTCTGTCTCTAGAAGTCTTGCCATTTAACCCAAACGTCAAAGCATTAACATATGGAGTCTCCTGATAAGTTGTAATTGAACTTTTAGTTATTGGAAAGAAATGAAAGCATTCATATTCAGTGGTAGTCGTGTAAATTGCTGGTGAATGATTTAAGTTATGTTAGGTGGCATTATATTAAACAAGTTTTTTAATCACAATAAAAAATAAATATGTGCAATTTGTGCATATTAATCTTGATCTGTGTTGGGAATAGTAAATGGAATAAGTAGATTTTCGCTCGTGCTTGTATTTAAATAATTTAGTTAACTAATGACCTGAGTTGCTGTTTTAGGGACAAGGTTGAGTCACTGTTTGGTTGGGTTTCTTGCGTATTGTGCTGTCTTACCTTTCATCGTGTGTGCATCTTGGGGTCAACTGTCCGCTACAACGTTGTCTTTAGTCATTCACAAATCATTTCTATGTCCATCATGTTTATGACTTCAATGTTCTACCTCCTGAATGTAACTGAGGTTCGAGCTTCTGGAGGAACAGGATAAGAAAGGAAAGTGCTCATGGATCTTTTACCTGTTATATGCATTTGATTTTGGTGTTGCTTTAATACCAAAATGAAAATGGTTTCAAATCTTTTATGTGTGATAGACTATGCAATTATATCATAGATTAGCTAGAACCAAAACTTTTGTTGGCACACGGAAAGCTGTCTGGTTATTCTATTGAGGGTGAAAAAGAAAGAAAACTGAAAGACTTCTGATTATGTTTACAAAGATTTTGAGACGTCTGCATCTAAAGAACCAATAGATGAGTAGTGAGTAACCAGGACTAGATGAGATCTCAACCAACCACATCATTTTATAAACTCTGAACATTAAGTCGTTACATTTAATTTACCGGATAAACTACTCTTTCGTGACGTTTGAGAGAAAAATAAACTGACGGCAGAAGAGTGCAGCTCCTTTATGATGGCAGACAGTTGTCAGATATGATGTGACTTATTGCTGCTTCTTACTAGTGATTTAACCAAATTATTCATTGCATCTTCTTTAATTTTAATATATATATTTATGTGCAGGAGCGAAAGGGTCCTCAGAATATGTTCAGACCCTTGTTGTCTAGTGTCCCCAGTTCTACATTCTACGTAGGAAAATCAAGTGCACATCACCGTGCTCTAACATCCAGAAATTCTTCAATCACAACTAGCAGTAATGCCAGTTCTGATCAAGGAACAAGTGGAGCACGTGATACTGAAGAAAGTGAGCAAAACCAGGAGGATGTGACCAGTGACTTTGTGAAGGTACAATATCCAACTGTGCATGATGAAGTATTTGTCATGGATCAAGTTGATGCCTCGAATGAAGCTGTTGAGAACAGGACAATTGAGGAATCACCTGGTTGTCAGCATGAGGAAAACAATGAACCCTCTGCAGTTATTTCTCGGTTGGATAGAGAATCAGATGCCGATGTCACTCCAGATATGGAATTATGCTCTAAATGCAGTCGCAGGTACCATTCAAGTGAATTAGTAAGGGAAAGAGACCTATGGCTTTGTCTGGAGTGCAGCAGTTCGGAGTTAAATTCAACTACAACAATCATTCCGGTGAAATCTGTGACGGTAGATAAGAACACTACTGGGGACTTTGTTCAGATTCTAGAATGTGGATCACTCGAGGTTTTCGACCGATCTGCCTCGATTCCAGAATCATTACAAGCTACTTGTACTGGTGAAACAGGGGCAGACCATCTTGACAGCATTGCCCACGAGGGTCAACATTATTTCAATATGCCAAGCAAGGATCTTTCTATATCGCTGATTGAGATTAATCAGTCTGTGGATGGTGACAGAGGCCACCAGGAATTGCAGCAGTCTGGCTTCTGTTCAAATTCAAAGGTTGATGTTTCAGAAGGTACAGGTATATCATTGCTCCTTAAAGGATCGACCAGCGGCAAAGCACATTTAGTCCAAAGCAGGAGTTTTACGGCAAGTAACATTAGTTATGATGATTTCTCCTACGCGAGGGACAGTGTAAATAGTATGAGAAGCTCCATTGGACATAGTAGTGCATCTGTATCATCTTCTGTTGATCTCGGATCTTCTAGGCAAACAGAGACACGTATTCATCGGCAATCAAGTGGCCGAAAACCTGATATGGAAAATCATAGATATGAGAGCCCTATAAAACACAAACGCTCCATTTCGTCATTGTCTGGTGTTCCAAGTATAACCCCAAGTTGTCTTGGAGATAGTTTTGAGTTAACAGCTGTCAACAAGGATAAGGATATTGGGGGTGTAACATGTGTGGCTTCTGAATGTACAGATGTAGAAAGTACATGCACCGATATCGAAAGCAGTATTATATTTAAAACTGCTGCAGAACTGTCTAACCATTCGATAAATGTCTATTCGGGAGATACTTCAGTGATGTCGATTTTGACTTCTGAAGGGCCATCATCACATGAGAATGGAGACAACTTGACAAACAATTCCAGTAATTCAATAATCGAAGAAATATCTGCTGAACATGTGCAGATTTCTACTCCAGGGGATGATGCCATGCAAAGCTCATGTGTTGACAGGGTGGATATTGCAGAAGTTCCCCACCCGAGCTCTTTGGATGCTATATCAGAGATAGAAATAGAGAATGCTGATATTTTATCTGCTGACTCACAATCTGACGTTGATTCGACAACTTCAAAGAGCTGCACAAATGAATTACTGGAACGTTCTGTTTCATCGGCACACAATGATGTTGTGACAACAGCTGTTGAGAAATTTGACATCTCTGTTCCTGTAAATGGTGTCCTTGGTATGTATGTGCATCTTATATTCTCATGTTGTCCGTGTGCTTTCTGTTTCTGTTTCCATTTCTTTACACTTGAGCTTCTTATTCTTTAGCTTGAGGTTACTTGTTTTTGTGCAAAAGTGATCACGATTAAATACGGCTGTTATGTTCGTTTCAAGATTCAAATTCCTTTTTCGCGGATAGGTTAGGTTATTCTGGTTCCAAAATTTACATTAGCAAACTTTTCAGTGTTCAGTAACTGCTTTAATTTTTGACTTCAAGATTTTCAATGGCATATTGGTTTTCCATTATCAACAGAATACAGCATTGCTACCCAATCTCACACAGGGTTTTCTATTTCAAACCATGTATCATCTCATCTTCCAAATATCCTTCTGTTAATTTGTTTTCTCTCATGTTGTCTTACTGAATGCGCTCTTTGCTGCTTTGAATGGTTGGAAAATTTCTTTGGTTTGAGGTGCAAGTGGTAGAGACGCAGAATAGGAGTAGCATATGCGTCACTTTCTTAAAGTTGTTTGATTGTGGAAAACGAAAAATGAAGGGTCTCCTACACTTTTACTCTCTGACGTTTGAGGCAGAGGATTGTACAGCACCAAAAAAACTAAACTTATTTTTCTTAGAATATGAAGACCCCGAAAAGAAGGATAAAGCATAGATGTTCTCTCTTTCCTAACACTTGCTCTCTTTTCTCTTTCCATCCTATTCCCTCCCTATATGCCAAGTTAGCTTTAGAATATTACACTTCCCCTGAGGAAATGCACTCGTAACCTTAATTAAATGCAGTCCTGGAGATTTCTTTGTAATTCATCTTCCAACTTCATCATTTATATTTGGGTAAATTACAAAAACTGCCTCTTAGGTTTAGCCTGATTACAAAAAGCTCCAATTGTCTTTCAAACTTACAAATACCCCCTTCAAGGTATTACACATACCCCCCTTGAAGTTTATATTGTCTTAACAAATACCCCCTCTTGAGGGTGCAATTTGTAAATAGAAACAAATTTCAAAGGGGGTATTTGTAGTTTTGAAAGGTAAATAGTTTATCTTTTTTTTGGTTAGTAGACTGAACTTCAAGGGTATTTCTTGTAATTAACTCTTTATATTTTTTTTAGCAAAAACATTGAAGTTTGCTTTCTGATAATCTATCAAGTGACTAGATATTTCAAGAGGATGGACGTTCCGCGCATGCGCATATATGGACATGCTCACATGAAACATTATATAGTGAACAAACTTTATATTATATTTTCTTATCAAAATCTTTAGTGGATGCCCTTGTTTTCATTCAATCTATATGTTTTTACGTAACTCTTAACTTTTCTTAATCTCAGAAGAATCCACTGTCCTGTTAGAAGAACACGGTGGAACAAAGCTTAGAAGCCTCACACTAGAAGAAGCTACAGACGCGATCCTCTTCTGTAGTTCCATTGTCCACAATCTGGCATATGAAGCTGCAAATTTAGCAATAGGTAAAGAGAACTCTCCGGTGGATGTTCTCCGACCAACAGTAACATTTGTCGGCAAACCCAATTCAGACAGAAGGGATATTCGTTCAAGAACCATGGGGAGACGTAGTTCCAAGTCCCAGAAAGCTCGACAAAGAAAATTGGAAACGGATATAAAACCTCCTTCTGAATCTGTCACAGCTGAAACCGGTGAAAAACCTACTCAACGAATTGTTCGGTCGCCTAGTAAGTGTGACAGCATGAATCCTCCGAAGCTTGAGTCGAAGTGTAATTGCACAATCATGTAGCCTTTCTCATCTGATGCTTTTGTTGGGAATGTTAGAGGGTGTTTGTTTTGTTATTTGGAGGCTGTTTGGATGAGTGGCAATTGTTTTTTTGTTGGTTCTAATTGTTTTTGTAAGAAATGTATTATTTTAGAGAATCCCTTGTAAAGTTCTAATTCTTATTAGGCTAATAATAGTGGAAAGGCAATTTGAGGTTCCTTGATATTCCAATTACCATAGTCTTGTTAGTCTTTGGTTTTTGCTGCTATCCCTTGAATCTTGATATAAGAGCAAGTGGTAAATTATTATTATTATTATTATTATTATTATTATTATTATTATTATTATTATTATTATTATTGTAATTGTTGTATTATATAATCTGAACACAATTACTGTCACTGTAATTGTTGTATTATTTAATCTGAACACAATTACTGTCATTGTAATTGTTGCAGATGTATGCTGTTTCGTTTTAAGTACCTGGCGTCTGTGGTGATGTTTTTCGCCCATTAGCTTCATAAAATTGAAGTACAAGAAATTTATATACAAGATGGAATTTTGAAATTTTACTTTTCAATCAGTTAAAAGTGTTTTTTAAAAAAATATTGAAGGGATATAGATATTATTGTAGGTGTGTAATATATGAGAAACTAGAAAAACACCCGTTTGTTACACAAGATTTGTGCTAATTTATTAAATTTGAGTTTTATTTTGGCTTGTCAAAATAAGGTAAATTTTTAATTCTTAATTATATTGTTACAACTGTTTTCACATTAATTTTCTACAAATTAATTATATTTTGTAAGGAGTGGTATTTAATTTTTGGCAAAAACTCATATAGGACCGTCCGCGGGTCAAAGCCACTTGCTCTTTTTTGTCCCCCCTATTTTTTTCCCTCAGTTAAAGTAACAGTTTTATGAGTAAAAGTATCATTTTTTTAGATAAAATATCATATTTTTAATATAGTCACAGATTATGATTACCTTACAGTGAATGAAAAATAAATATATCAGAGTTAAAGTAACACCTTTATTAGTAAAATATATATTTTTTGAGACAAAATATCATGTTTTAAGGTAAAAGTATCTGTTTTTTGAAATGGTCGCCCTGGGTAGTGCCGGTCTACCCCCTACAGCAACATGTGTCAAAATACTTTTCAACGACTTTAAAATTCGAATTTATTAGAGAGTGATAGGTCGCCCTAGTGTTTTATCAACAGAAATTATCCATTTTATCAACGGACGAGTTCCCAGATTCACCGGAACGATCCAGGTAAATACTCTTTACGCATTCCTCTTTCTTTTGATAATTTCCTCAGATGTTCGGGACGAAGCATATTTTAAGTTTGGGGGGTTGTCAAGAATTCGTAATTTAGTACTTGCTTGCATTGCATTTAGGACTGCATGTAGAGCACTTTGCATTATAATTTTAGAAAAAAACGATTTTTTTGTTTATTTTTGTTTTATTGTTTTAGCACGTTTACCGCTTTAGCACGTTTAATTGCTTTTGTGTGTGGTTTTAATTCAGTTTTTATGCCCATCTCCCGCATGTTTTACTATGAACATTTTATGGAATGAGATAACATACTTGTGGGAATAATGTGATAAATTGTTAGGAGGAAAGTTATTTATTTGCTTGAAATTTATTAAGAAAATTGGGTATTTGAGCATGTTGCAAAAAATAAGCCTGTGAGCTTTTGTGCCTTAAACTGCTTTATATTATGCAAACTTATTTTTTTCTTGAGTGTGTCATTCATGATTGATAGAACTCTAGAACTTGCTCTGGTATCTTCATTGAAGCCATGTGTGTGTACAATTTTTGAAAATGATTTAAGGCCATCTTTTTTTTTTTTTGAGGGAAATTTAAGGCCATCTTTGTTTAGCCTACTTAGCCTAAAATGCCTACCTATGAACTCATGATTCCCTAGTTAGCCAATTTTGAGCTAAAACCTTTATTCTGAGCCACATTGATTTTTAAAATTTGAACATGTTTTTATCCCTAAAATTCTTGGACTTGTAGAAAATGAACAAGTTTGGGAGAGAAGTGGCGAAAATTTATGAAAAAGAAAGAAAGTTGGCAAAAAAAAGAGGGATGAACAATGTCTGGGTAAATGAAAAAATACATGAAGCTCGAAAAAAAAAAAACCTCTGGAAAGAAAATAGAGAAAATCAAGCAAAGCAAAAGAAAATTCTGAAAATTGTGAAAAAATGAGAGCTTGAGGCTAAAGAAAAAGGAAAAAAAGGGCAAAAAGGCCTAAGAATGAAAAAAAGGAGAAATAAGGGTGGAATTGAGTTGAAAAAAGAAAACTGATATTATGTTGAAATTGAGTTGGTGAATTGCAAGTCTGTAAGCTTAAATTCAATTTGCTCAAGTCAAGTCACTTAATTCAAATTTGGCTACCCTTACCAAAGAGCCTACATTACAACCTAATAAAAGTCCTTTTTGATTTTTAAGTTGTGCACACAAAAGTGGTAGAGATGTTAGACGATTTGCAAGCCTATGGAAGTTCTACTTTCACTGAATTGAATTTGAGCGTAAACACTATCCACACTTTTGAGAGCAGAGTGATACACTTTTTACTTGTGAGTCGCGATGTCAAGTGCCCAAAAGAGTATTAATTATGCCTAGTTTATGAATGATGACTTCTTGATAATAAATTACATGGTTTCCTTGAATATGGAGTCAAATGCTATTTAATGTTCATAGTGTTCTTGGGTGTTCGTTTTTACGCCTTGATTTTATTTTTCTTAATTTGCGAGAGGACGAACAATGCTTTAAGTTTGGAGGATTTTGATACGTGTAAAATGTACGTGCATTTAGGGGCATAAAATGATATATAATTGATATATTTTTTCATGTATATTTAGTGTGTTTTACTTGGTTTCCTTTGTTGGGCATGATACTGCGTACTCTCGTGAATTTTACAGGAAATAGAGCTAAATTGGATAACAAGCAATATCACGTTCCAAAGTATGGGTCAAGAGCATAGGTACGAGCAAATATATGAAGGAAAAAAGTATGGACGGTCAAACAAAATGAAATTTCCTTCAAAAACGTCAAAACGCGCTAACAATTTCCAGCACTGGCAGGGTTTAGTATTTTGGCCATAATTTCCTGTACCAAATTTATATTGAGGTGATTCAAGTGGCTATGGAAATCTAAGATAAAGGACTACACTAGTCATGAAGACCCCGGGATCAAATTCCGATCGCCTGACCCGACCGTGTGGGTTGACCCAGTCGTGCGACGTAATTATGGCTGAATTCGTCTCCTTTTCCTACTCAAACTCTGCAAGTGATCTCTCCAAGCATCTATAAAAGGGACCCAAGGCTTGCACGAAAATTCATCCATTAATAAAACATAAAACATATCAAATAACATAGGAACGAAGGAATCGAAGAGCTTCTGAGAGCAAAAGGCTAGGTCGCGAAGAACACCACAAGACTTTCGCATTTATGGGAGCACAAGAGCTTCGAAGGCTTGGAAGGAGAATCCATCCTGACAAGAAGGAGTTTTCTTTCTATGTCTAAGAACTCTTATCTGTGCTTAAACGATGTCTTAATGTTGATTCGAATTTGTCTATGAGTTTGTAATCAATGTTTGGCATATCTTTCGAATCTTAGGGGCATAATCGAAACTATGGATTCATGTTAAATATGATTATTTGTTTTCTTAATTAATTCATGCTTTCTATTTTATGAATTCGAGTGCTTATTCTTAATTGCTTTTTATTTGGTCAATAATTTGCATGTCATACTTGTTAGTCCATAATCCAGGAGGTGAGTTCTAACGAGACGAAAATCGAATTCAGACATAAACTGGGTAATGTATCGGGAGACTACTTCTGTTTGTGGGGAGTATTTCAATTCAAAGATCTTTTGGGAGTTAATAATAGTTGTGATGGATCGGGAGACCTCAATTATTATTAATCTACTGTTTATGCGCCACCTGGGAGGAGGAATAAACTATTTTAGGAATTGAACCACTAGAATTGCATGAATTGGTTTTTAAAACTTTATTTGCATTTAATATTTAAGAAACATGTTGAGAATATGTGCCTAAGGTTGCTCCTATAGATGGTGAAAATACTTGTGAGGTTCGCAAATTTATTTCTTTTGTTTTCTTTTATTTTCGATTTGTAGTTAAAATAACTTGATTTTCGGTCGCTTCAATAAAATTGGAATGCGATGTTATTATAGCCTAAGTGTTTCGAATATCAATCTTGAGAATAAGTTTTTGGCGCCGTTGCTGGGGATTGATTAGATTCTACTTAGATATAGTAATAAGTAGTTCAATCTTAATTGAAGCATATTTTTCTAAATATTTTTTTATTTTTTTTTTTGATTTTATTTTTTCTCTTCTTCGTTTCTAACATCGTTTTTGTTGAATGCGAGACTAGAATAATTGGAGATACAAGAAATCCAAATCGCAACTGCAGTGGGAGGCCAATATCAAAAGGGAAAATAGTGCAATGCCATTCGTCTGATGGATGGTACAGAGTATGAGGGCTCAAGGATTTCAACCGATACGGTTCAACGAAAGTGATGCTAGAAATCTGAGTCTGGCTGAAGACAAAAACTTAGCGCTTTGAGGGAGGCAACCCAAGAAACGTCGCGACAAACCCCGGGGGTTATGAAAAAAAAGGAAAAACAAAAATAGACGCACACGACCTGTCCGTGCGATCTGCTCCTCCAAGTTTCAAATTTGACGGATGAGTTCCCGAGTTCACCGAAACGATCCAGGTAAGTACTCTTTACGCATTCCTCTTTCTTTTGATAATTTCCTCAGATGTTCGGGACGAAGCATATTTTAAGTTTGGGGGGTTGTTAAGGATGCATAATTTAGTACTTTCTTGCATTGCATTTATGACTGCATGTAGAACACTTTGCATTATAATTTTAGGGGAAAAATGATTTTTTTTTATTTTTGTTTTATTATTTTAGCACGTTTACCGCTTTAGCACGTTTAATTGCTTTTGTGTGTGGTTTTAATTCAGTTTTTATGCCCATCTCCTGTATGTTTTACTATGAACATTTTATGGAATGAGATAACATACTTGTGGGAATAATGTGATAAATTGTTAGGAGGAAAGTTATTTGTTTGCTTGGCATTTATTAAGAAAATTGGGTATTTGAGCATGTTGCAAAAAATAAGCCTGTGAACTTTTGTGCCTTAAACTGCTTTATATTATGCAGACTTATTTTTTCTTGAGTGTGTCATTCATGATTGATAGAACTCTAGAACTTGCTCTGGTATCTTCATTGAAGCCATGTGTGTGTACAATTTTTGAAAATGATTTAAGGCCATTTTTGTTGTTGGGAAATTTATTGTTTAGATTTTGATGAATGCCATGTAAAACTTAGACTAGAAAGTTGGCACCCCATTTTCCTTGTAATTTGCATTGTAATAGATAAATTTGTATGAGTGAGTCAAGTCGCCTATGCCCGGAATACAAGAAGTCAATCAAGACTAGAATGAAGACTCATTTGTGAAGCGGTGAGTGTGGCAAGGAAGAGATATCAAGAACTCGACTGAAGGAGTATCGGCTGTGAGACAAGCTGTGAGAAGAGTCAGTTAAGTCAACCTAAGAAGCCAAGTCATGTAAGTTGAAGTGACAGATGAGTCTTTCAATCATTGGAGCATACTCAAGTCTCTGGGGAAAATGCAGTTGCAAAGAGGAGTTAACTGAAAAGAATCCGTTGCACAAAAGTCAAGAATATTACTTAAATAAGTAATACTTCCATGCTCCATGTCTTAAAGTGCTCAGTCCCAGAAGCGTGCAAAAGGAATAAACCAATGGGATGCACTGCACCTTGTGTCAGATTCTGAAAAGCTAATCATTCATTTAATACGAGGAAATGTCAACATCAAGGACAGCAACAAGACAAGCCAACGAACACAAGTTATTTTTGAAAATCAGCCTATCTCTTCAACGGGCAGATTTTTGAAAATTCACTAAAAAAGGCTGAGGAATCACATTGAGAAAAGGTTACCTGAACCTTGCATATCTGAGATAACAAGCTTTATTCATACCGTAACCTGCAAAATATTCTCAAGTTATTCTAGCAAAATCCTCAAGCCTAAATCTCGAAGGAAATCGATCCAACACTAAGCTGTGAAGGAAAGACAACCTCAAACTGTTGAAGAGGAAACTTTTGAAAAAGCAAAAGGGGTCTACTTTCCAAGGAGGATTGTAGAAAGGTTCAAGGTCGAACCAATCTCAAGTTATTGGAGGGCTTCGTGATCAAATCCAAGAAGCTTGAGAAAGTGAGCTGAAGTAGCAAGGCAGCCGCCCTGTGAAGTAGCTGAGTCGGACGAGAAGCCAAATTTGTGTGACCAAGGCATCTCGATCGAGTCCCAAATGAGCAAGTGTTTGTGTGATCAAGACTTGTATCCGGGTGATAACCACTCTGTACTCGATCATTACTTAGTGGATTCCTCCAGGAGTTGGAGAAGAGAGGAGTAGAAGAATTACCCCATCTTCGAACCTCTATAAAAATTATTGTGTCATTTACATTTCAAAGCATTTTATTTCTGCATATCACTTTATATCTGCTGATAATTTGCTATCCAACTGATAAGTAACTAAGTGCTAAAATCAAGTGTTTAAAACAAATTAAATCAAATTAAAGGGTGTTAAGTCTTTCGCTGAAAATCTCATCACAACCAAGTTAAGGTTTAGACTAAACAGATGAGTTATTCTATCAACAAACTCAATCGAGTCGTTGAGTGGCTAACTCTATTTGGTTAACTAACTTAGTTGTCCCCCAAGGACTTACCCGTATATTTAACTCTGTAATATTTTAAAAGGACTAAAATGGAAAAGTTAGTAAGGTTTATTCAACCCCCCTTCTAAACCTTACTCACACCTCTTGGGACCTACAAGTGGTATCAGAGCGGATGGTTCATTGAGCCTTCCGCATTGGTTACTGAACTAGATCTCCAATCTTTCAAAGAAGTTTTTAACACTTGCTCTTTTAAAAGCTATTTTTATTCAGCAAAGTTATTATCATGGAGGCAAATTTGACACGCATTCCTATGTTCACCATTGAGGAATTTGATTACTGGAAAATTCGTATGCAGGCTCATCTATCTGCTTTACATGATGAGTGTGGATAGTGATAGAGGATGGGCCAACGCAAAATCGAAAGTGAACACGGTTTAGAGAGAGAGCGGCACTTGGTGAAGGAGAGGAAGCTCTTCTTTGAAGCAAGACCAACTCTGGTTGAGAAACCAAGGACTGAATGGACAAATGAGGACAGAAGAAGATACAACTTGGACAATGTTGGGAAATTAATATTTAGATTTTAATGAATGCCATGTAAAACATTGAATAGAAAGTTGGCACCCCATTTTTGTTGTAACTTGCATTGAAATAGATAGGGCTGGTCGAGCTGAGTTAAGTCAGCTATGCCGAACATGCAAGAAGTCAACCGGAGACTAGAAGGAAGACTCATTTGTGAGGCGGTGAGTGTGGCAAGGAAGAAAAGACAGGAACTCGACTGAAGGTGCAGCTGAGATGCAGCTGAGTAAAAGTGTCAGTCAAGTCAACTCAAGATAGCCAAGTCTCAAGTTGAAGTGACAGATAAGTCATCCAATGATTGGAAGCTGACTCGAAGTCATCTGGGGAAATCAAGGAAATGCAGTCAAGTCGAGACAACTGAAAGAGATCCGTTGCACATGAGTCAAGAAAATTACTTAAACAAGTAATACTCCCATACTGCCTTTCTTAAAGTGCTCAGTCCCAGAAGCGTGCAAAAAGAACAAACCAATGGGAAGCACTGCACCTATGTCAGAACTCTGGAAAGCTGAAGATTCATTCAATATGAGAAAATGTCAATTCCAAGGACTGCAACAAGACAAGCAACGACCACAAGTGTCTTTTGAAAATTAACCTATCTATTCAACGGGTAAATTTTCAAAAGAACACTATAAAAGGCTGAGGAATCACCTTGAGAAAAGGTTACCTTGTTGTTACGAAACTTTCAAGCTATTATTCGAGTTTGTAACCTCTTGAAATATTCTCAAGTCATTCAAGTTTAATCCTCAAGCCTACACTACAAAGGAAATCAATCCAACACTTACCCGTGAAGAAAAGACCACTTCAATCGAGTTGAAGAGGAAACATCCGAAGAATCAAAGGGGTCTACATTCCACAAAGGATTGTAGAAAGGTTCAAGGTCGAACCGGTCTTAAGTTATTTGGAGGGCTTGTGATCAAATCCAAGAAACTTGAGCAAGTGGGTCATTTGTAGTAGCAAGGCACCGCCTGTGAAGAAGCCGAGTCGCAGTCGTCGAGAAGCCGGTGAGTGACTAAGGCATCTCGATCGAGTCCCAAAGGATCAAGTCGGTTTGTGTGATCAAGACTTGCATCCGGATCGATAACCACTTTGTACTCTAATCAATACTTAGTGGATTCCTCCAGGAGTTGGAGAAGAGAGGAGTAGAAGAATTACCCCATCTTCGAACCTCTATAAAATTTATCGTGTCATTTACATTTCAACACTTTAATTTCTGCATATTATTTCAATATATGCTGATAAATTTGCTATCCAATTGATAATCAACAAAGTGCTATAATCAAGTATTGAAAAGAAGGACATCACCTTGGAATATATCTCAACTGATAAGCAGTTAGCTGATATATTCACAAAACCACTATGTGAATCAAGATTTGAAGAACTCAAGCATGAATTAGGGTTAATTGAGCTGAGTTGACACTCAGAAGACTCAAAGAAAAGAGATGGAACATGAAAAGATGAAAAAGAGCTGAACTCTTGAATCAACCAAGTGAATCAGCCGTATCGGAGAATCAGCTGCATCGAGTTAGCTGACAGCTGAGTGCCTATGTGCAAAGAGAGAAGAGTTAAATCAGCTAAGGAGTAAGCTGAAATATTTATGAGCAAAGTGACAAAAACGCAGTCGTTTTTACTAAGCGGGAATGTTTTTAAGAATGACGCCAAGATAATTATGGCGTGTCTGATCAAAAGTGCATACCAAGCTTATGATTGGATATAAATCTTTGCCGCATTAAATGCGAGAAATTAAATGTTAATCGGCGTGCAAAATCTGAGCCGTTGATCTTGATCAAATTTCAAAAACCACCCGCACGTCCTTTCATAACACATACATATACCATTTTGTCCGATTTTCTCTCACTTTACCAAAACTGTTCATCTCTCTCAAAAGCAAAGAAAGCATTTTTACTCTCAAAACCCTACAAATCTTCAAAGCTTATTTTCAAAGTTTCATTTGGTAAATCTTGGAGAAATGGCATCTACTTACGACTTCGTCAAGTTGGGAAAGCAAATCCACACGGGATCTACTGTGGATTTCGAAGGCATGATCAAACAAGGGTCAGACGAAACCCTTGTGAAGAAAATAGCAGAGAAGTTGGAGAAATCAGGACTGAAACCCTTTTTATCGATGGAGTTTCAGATGACCTACGTGGAGGAGTGTAAGTCCAAGTGGCTACGATAATCTAGAGGGGGGGTGAATAGATTATCTCCATATTTTCAATTTTACCCTCTTTTTAGAACCGAATGCTCAAAGACAATAATAAAGGTACGGAATGCAAACAACACACGTCGATTTAAAGAGGTTCAACCCACCTAGGGCCTAATCCTCTACCACCCCAGTATATCCGGGATGGATTTCAAAAAGAAAAAAGAATTTTATTAATTACCAAAATTAATACAACACCAACTTATAACAACACCTTGAAGAGCACCACACTCTTCTTCAACGCCACCTTTGAGATTACCACAATCTCTTCTTTGAAGATTACCACAATCTTCCTTCAACGGCACCTTGTGAAGATTACCACAATCTTCAACCTTGAAGAATACCAAATTCTTCAACACCTCAATAAGAAGATCACCACAATCTTCTTGCACCTATCACCTAGATCATCCAAGTGTGTTCTTACCACAAGAACACTCACAAGGATATCTTGTGTTTGAATGATAACCAAAAATCAAGATTACAACTCAATAAAGAATATTACAATTTGAGTGCAATGTGTAATCAAGAATAGCCTAGACCTCAAAGATGTGAAAGTGATAAGCTAGGCAAATATACAACAAGAATAATAACAACGAAGAACAAATATTTGCTTGAAGTGTATCTTGTTGTGTTGTATCTCAATTGTAGTTTTTGGTTGCTCCAAAACTTCCTCTATTTATAGGAGATGATTGATCAAGCATAGGCTCCTCTTGGGGATTGAAAAGCTACAGAAAAATACAATTAAAATCAAGAATATAGCTGTTAGAAATCAATCCCACATTTTAAGGAAATTTGTCTTTTGTCAAACGGTCATATTTTTCTTTGTCAAAAGCAGGCGACGGTCGCCGCACGTAAATAGAGTTTGAAATGAACATGTCAACAATTAACACGGGGTGACCGGTCGACGTAGGGTTCGATCGGTCGTCCCCCATCTCAACCAGTCCCCCTCAATAGGTTTGAGAAGAAAAATCGTCCTGTTTCAACCAAGAACTTGCAGGTACCGGTCGCACCATGGGCGACCGGTCGACGCCCAGGGCGACCGGTCGACTTGCATGATTTTTCTTCCGTCTCATTTTTTGTTTCAAAAATCATCTTCAGGTACGGGTTGCCCAATAGGGCGACCGGTCGACCACGAGACAAAAATGTTGTCCAATTTTTGTCGAAAATAAAACTCAAGAAATACTCGAAAATTTAGTAAAAACATTTTAAACCAATCGGTAGTATTTAGACAACATTTAGAAACCTTGTTTTGAAGTAAAAACATATAAACATAAAATCATTAGAAGTGTTGTCCAATTTTATCTAAAGTAAAACTTGAAGAAATACTCCGGAAAATATTAAAACCATTTTAAATCATTTAGGAGTATTTGGACAACAATTAAAAACATTGTTTTGGTGTAAAAATAAAATCATCAAAATTAAGATAAAAACATGTATCAAACAAGGAGGTCGCACAGTTCTATGTGAACGCTGAAGTTCACGATGAGGGCATCAAGTCCTCTGTTCATGGGAAAGATTTCACCATCATGCTGCAAGGATCCGCGAACACTATTTTTGTTGCCGGCGGAAGGAGTGCGGAGATTTATGAAGTCGATGTTAAACTGGCTTTGCATGGAAGAAGTAGCCAAAACATTGTCTTTGCAAAGGTTGTCTACACGGTGATAAGAAGTTGAAGGATGATTACCACAAGCTGTTAGACATTGTTGCCAAATGCATAGATACCAAGTTTGGAAGCTTTAATTAGCTGTCCAAAACCAAGTTGATCGTGATGGCTGCAATCGTGGAGAGGAAGAAAGTGAACTGGTCTGAGTTTGTATACAGAGACTCGCGAGAATATTGGGAATAAATCCTTCAAGGAGGATAGTTCGTTTGGAGGATCTTTGGGATATGGCCTGGTGATTGGCCGGATGATGGAAGTGAAGGGAGTCCCTCTTCGACATGGAAAGGCATTCCATGTAAACAAGAAAGTGTTCCGATTGAACCTTTCCGGAGCACTGTAAGAAAGAGCGTACGCCAAGAGGGGCGTCGAGTGAGGAGAATCGGTGGCCCCGAAGAAACAATTTGTCTCCTCCTCTCCCCGAGAAGAAGATCGCCCTACTGTTTGCAAAGAACATTTTGCCCCTACAACAAAGAAAAAAAAAAAAAAAGATGCACTGCCCCTGCGGTAGCCGAGTCACCCGCCCCCTGCAGCGCAGCGGAGAAGGAACCTCAAATACCTTCTCCGATTGTCAAGAAAAGGAGGATCGACAAGTCTAGAAAGCCGACTCTTGAAAAAAAGACAATAGCACCGGCCCCATTGCCCAGGACTCGGAGGAAACTACATCGAACAGAAATTCCTCGGTAAGGACCAAAAGGAGAAGACTCTTCAAGCGATCAGAGCTTGAGAAAACAGCTGAGTCTGCCACTCAGCTGGAACAGATCGCGGAAACAGCTGGAGAAGTAGAGTCTCCAGAGATTATTGATGCAACTGCCAAGTCTGCTGAAGCCGATCAGCAGAGGCAAGTCGAAGACCCAGCTGTGGACAGGACAACTGAAGAACAAGGAGCAGTGAGACAACGAGACTCTCTGGCGACGGACTATATCTCCACCGCCCCCGATCTTTCTTTGAAGGAGTTGAGCAACAGAGTATGTTGCCTTCTATTCCGAAAAGGGAGGGCAACCAGGGAGATGATGATAAAGAAGATGATGATGTGATGATCCTATCCCCACCATATCCAGACATCCAAAATCGTCTGCAAGAATGGAGGAAGTGGAAGCTGAGTCGATCCAGGGAACAGTTCCAAAGACCGGAGTTTATTGAAGAAGAAGAACTGTTGAATTTTCTCGGATTGACCACTGTGGTCCATGCACTGGATGAAGAAAAATCGCACGAGATATCTTGCAGATCTTCAAAGACAAGGAGAAGCGAGATCGGAAGGAAGTCAAGCTCGTGAGAAGGCCAACATTTGTCCCCTTACTAAAACCACTGTTCATACACATCCTCATCTTGACATCCTCTCAGAGAGTGATGAGGATCTGGACCCTGCTGCTGCTACAGAAGAATTGGAAATGCAGCAAGCCATGCGGGAATCTAGGGTCCTACATGAGCAATGGTTAATGGAAGGACCAGGGCAATCTTCCACATCATAGCTGGAACTTGACCAGATGGGAGTGGTGCAACATATTGCCACTGTTGTTGCTGCCACCACTTCCTGACTCACTCGAGAAGAAGGTGTTAAAGGAACTGGCGATGGCGGGAATGTGGGGACCCCGGTTGAGCCAACCCCTAATGAAGGTGTCTTACCACCGCCCCAACTGAATACTCAAAGGGAACAACTGGGAGTCTGGAGACGAGTGACCCCAATCCAAGTCACTCAGCTGGTGTGCCGGCTGAGGGGGAAACTCTCTCCACTGCAGCTAGGTCGGAGAATGCTGCAGCTGACTCCACAACGAATCTCGGAGGCGAAGTGGAAACGGAAACACAAACAGATACACAACAAGTTGTCATCAAGAGGCTCAAGCGATTGAGACTGTCTCTTGAAGTGCCAACCGCTTTGAAAGGCCAATGACGACGCTGAAAGCGAGAGGCACATGAGGGATCTCGCCCGGGAGTTAACACTGGCGATGAAAGTGCAATCCATGGAGTTGAGACTCCGGTGGATGCCACCTCCAAGACCCTAAGGCGGTTGAGTGCGTCGAAGGGATTGTCCAAGGCCTCGCTGCAGTTGAGATTGCGGGGAGGTAGTGAAGGCCAATGGAAGGTTGAGACTTCCGGGGTAAAGAGATGGAAGCAGAACATCCCTCCTACTATCATTGATCCATCTGAAAAGGAGATAAGTGCTCTTCACGATTCCCACGATGATCTTGATGTAACCTTTCTGGGATTTGAAGGTGAAGATGAGGCTGAGTCATCCCCCATTGCAGATCCAAAAGACTCGGTGAGGATGTTCTCCCAAGCACGAGTAAGTCCGATCTTAAGGCTACTCGCCAAACTTTTACTTTTGATGATGAGCCACCCATGCAAATCTCATCATCGTCCGATGACGCTAATGATACGACCGAGGACCAGTCAACTCATATGGACAAACCCGGTGGGAGATCGACGGTTGTTGAGACAGTGAGGCTCGGCCACCGGGTCAACTCCACAAGACCACAACAAACAGAGTCAATCGCGCGGGCTCCCAAGCTACGCAGCAGAATCGACTCCACCGGGCACATCACGGGCACAAGTTACCATTGAGCGATTCCGTTGCCGTGATGATCCATTTGAAGAATCATTCCCTTTCTCTCGGAGCTACGATCTTCTTGAAGAATCATCTGAGATCGACAACATTTCCATAAACCCGATCCCGTCATTCCAATAGACACCATCGTCCCCAGTGATTTTGACTTTTTGCTTGGCCGCCACTGAGTGAGAGGTGTGACGAGGTTGAGAAGTTTTCAAGGCCATATTTGCGGAGATAGAGAAGATGGAAAGGCACCATGCCTCACTGGACATGAGACTGGATAACCGAGACGCTAATCTTACTGCCGATCTGCGAGAAATAATTGTCAGGATTCGGGAATGGTGGCAACAACAACAAACAATGCGCGTAGAACAAGTTCGATACTTCAGAACATTGTTCAATAAATTGCTAGTCTGGCGGGCTGAGAATGCTGATATGAAGAGAAGAATGCAAGAAAACATCGATCGAATGCATGAATCTCACAACACAGAGATGCAACTGCTGCGTGAATTTCATAAGAAAGAGCTTCTGCGCGTAGAGGAGAACATGGAGAAGAAATTCAGCCTCCTCATGGCTGAAATGAATCTGGTGGCAGCTGAATCCAACGCCACCCACTCTGAATTCCGTGCAGCATACTCCGCAGCAGATTCGAAGCATAACTCAACTATCAGCCGCTTAGACTTCATGATTGATGGCTTGTTTCCAGGGGTTCCTCTCTCCTTTGATGATGCCAAAAAGGGGGAAGAGGAATACCTAAAGGTGTTGAAAGGTTCTGAAGCTGAGAAGAAGGACGCAGCTGTGAAGGAGAAGACAACTGAAGAATTGAGAAGAGAGAAGAAGGGAAAATCTGTTGAGGGGGAAGGTTCGAAAGATATGACCCTGATGATTGCTAAAACCCCCAACAAGGACTTGTCACGGTGATATCATCAAAGCCAAACTCCCGATGACTCTGCCGCTCCAACACTCCGCAGTACCCATGGCTGAAAAGCAAAAAATTGTAGAAGCAGGGATGAAGGAGGTGGAAGGAAAGATGGATGCCCGAGTGATGGATATACTAAAACAATATGGAGGCATTCCGGTAGGAAGAGACACTGATGCCATTTCAGACGTCGGAACCGAGCCAAGATCTGTTGATGAATTCAAGATGCTCGCATCCAGGGTTACTCAGTAAATATGTCCATGGCCCAAGCCTGGGATTTATATTGGGAAAAAGGCCTCAAGCTATGTGAAGAAGCGACGAGCGCAGACTCATCGGCAGCGATCACTCTGCTGGTCACTCATTGGGAAAAAAAGGCCCAAGATACAATACACGCCTGATGGCGAGAGGAAGAAGCGATGGAGGAGGAAGAGGTTTGAGACCTAGACCTCGCCCAAAAACATTAAATATATAGATCCAGGTAAGAAAGGAGGGATCTATTGGGCTGGGTTCAACGAAGTAGCCAACCCGCAAGTGGCCAAGAACAATCCGAGTATGTAAAGAGAATCGAAGAAGAAAATAGAAGACAAACTCATTTGTGGGAAGAGAGACAAGAAAGGAAAAAAGAAAAGATGAAGTCGAGAGAAAAGGCTTATGAGAAAAGAAAGCGGTGAAGAAGAAGAAGAAAAGAAAAAGGTCGAGGAAGATGACAGAGCAAAAAGAAGAAGAAAGAAGAAGGAAGCGGTGAAGGAGATGAAGTGTTCTTTGTCCACCCCTTCATGTATTTTACTATGTAAATGCATTTGTATGTAAGTCTTCTGTACATTGAATAAAATTGTATAATTTCTATACTTGCGTAGATATAGAATAGCATGATTACTTTAAGCTCTGATTAAGCTTTGATACACTTTGTAAACAGCTATGTAAAGAACAAGAATGTTATGATCAATAAAAGATTGATTCTACGCATACAATCTGTGATTCTACATTGTCTGTACGTATCTTTGCTATTTAATTGTTGAATGTAGACTTTAAGTTTTGGCATCATCAAAAAGGGGGAAATTGTTGGGAAATTAATATTTAGATTTTAATGAATGCCATGTAAAACTTAGAATAGAAAGTTGGCACCCCATTTTTGTTATAACTTGCATTAAAATAGATAGATAATTTGGTTGAGTGAGTTAAGTCACTATGCTCGAACATGCAAGAAGTCAACCGGAGACTAGAAGGAAGACTCATTGTGAGGCGGTGAGTGTGGCAAGGAAGAAAAGACAGAACTCGATGAAAGGTGCGGTGAGATGCGGTGAGTAAAAGTGTCGATCAAGTCAACTCAAGATAGCCAAGTCTCAAGTTGAAGTGACAGATGAGTCATCCAATGATTGGAAGCGACTCAAGTCATCCTGGGGAAATCAAGGAAATGCGATTAAGTCGAGACAATGAAAGAGATCCGTTACCTGAAGTCAAGAAAATTACTTAAACAAGTAATACTCCCATACTTGCCTTTCTTAAAGTGCTCGATCCCAGAAGCGTACAAAAGGAACAAACCAATGGGAAGCACTGCACCTGTGTCAGAACTCTGGAAAGCTGAAGATTCATTCAATACGAGGAAATGTCAATTCCAAGGACTGCAACAAGACAAGCCAACGACCACAAGTGTCTTTTGAAAATTAACCTATCTCTTCAAACGGGCAAATTTTCAAAAGAACACTATAAAAGGCTGAGGAATCACCTTGAGAAAAGGTTACCTTGTTACCTGAAACTTTCAAGCTATTATTCGAGCTGTAACCTCTGAAATATTCTCAAGTCATTCAAGTTTAATCCTCAAGCCAACACTACGAAGGAAATCAATCCAACACTTACCTGTGAAGGAAAGACCACTTCAATCAGTTGAAGAGGAAACATCTGAAGAATCAAAGGTGTCTACATTCCACAAAGGATTGTAGAAAGGTTCAAGGTCGAACCAGTCTTAAGTTATTTGGAGGACTTCGTGATCAAATCCAAGAAACTTGAGCAAGTGGGCTGTAGTAGCAAAGCAAGCAACGCCCTATGAAGAAGCCGAGTCGTCACGAGAAGCCGGTGAGTGACCAAGGCATCTCAGATCGAGTCCCAAAGGATCAAGTCATTTGTGTGATCAAGACTTGCATCCGGAATGATAACCACTTTGTACTCTGATCAATACTTAGTGGATTCCTCCAGGAGTTGGAGAAGAGAGGAGTAGAAATATTACCCCATCTTCGAACCTCTATAAAATTTATCGTGTCATTTACATTTCAGCACTTTAATTTCTGCATATTATTTCAATATCTGCTGATAAATTTGCTATCCAATTGATAATCAACAAAGTGCTATAATCAAGTATTAAAACAAACTTAAACCAAAATTCAAGGGTGTTAAGTCTTCGCTGAAAACATATCACAGTCGAGTTAAGTTTTAGTCAAAGCAGCTGAGTTATTCTATCAATAGCTCAGTCGAGTCTGTTGAGTGGCTAACTCTACTAATTAACTAACTTAGCTGTCCACCAATGACTTAGCTGTGAAATACTAACTCTGAACTTTTTAAAAGGACTAAATCGAAAAGTTGGTAAGGTTTATTCAACCCCCCCTTCTAAACCTTACACTCACACCCCTTGGGACCTACAGACAATGTGGCCAAGGACATACTTTACAAAACATTGGACAAAGCAATGTTCAATAAAGTCAAATCTTGTCAAACTGCAAAACAAATCTGGGATAAATTAACCTTAATTTGTGAAGGATCTGAGCAAATTAAAGAAAACAAATTGTCCGTTGCTGTACAAAAATTTGAAAATTTTAAAATGCTTGCAGGTGAAACCTTGGATCAGCTAGATGCTCGATTCACTGAAATTACCAATGAACTATCAGCACTTGGGAAAGAATATACACAGAAGGAAATGTGTATGAAGATTCTGAGAAGCCTCCCAGCTGAATGGGAAATAAAGGTCATGGCCCTGAGACATTCAATGAACCTCACAACAACATCCAACCATGAGCTATTCTCAGACCTCAAAGCCTACGAGTTTGAGCTGAGAAGAAAAGATCAAGAGGAGACAACTGTACCCAAAACAGCTGCACTTATAGTCAAGGATGGGAAGAGAGCTGAAGTCAAGGAAGCCTTTGACCAGGAGGAAATTGCCTTGATGGTTAAAAGATTCAACAAGTTTTTCAATAAGAACTATAAAAAAATAAGGGTGAATCCTCCAGGAGACATTCAGCTCCCTCCAAGTCAAGGGAATATAGGCCACCCAAGAGAGCTGAGCATCAAAAGGTTGAATATCAAAGAACTGATAATCCAAGAACGGAAAGAGCTGACCAAAGAGCTGAGAACCTGTGTTGGAACTGTAGGCAACCAGGACACTTTGCTATTGACTGCCCATATCATGTAGTCAATAAATACAGGAATGAAGAAGAAAGAAGAGTCTTCATAGAAAGAAGACAGGAAAAGAAAAAGGCCATGTTGGCTGCAGAGACTGCTGAGACAGCTAAGTCAAAAGAAGCAGCAGACTCAAAGAGTAGTGAAGCTGACTACTCAAGTGACTCTGAAGAAGAAGCAATGATCTATCTAATGGCTAAAGAACAAGATCAACCTGATCAAGAAGATGAGGTACACTCTAACTCATCTCACTCAGATTCCAGTGATAGTGATTGCGACACACACACATCATCACCCACTGATCTTTATGATTCATTAGGCAAAATGATGAAAGATTTTGAGCACATTAAATCCTCACACACACTATTAAATGAGGAAAACAGCCAGCTCAAAAGCCAAAACTCACAGCTGACTAAGGAGCTGAGTACTCTAAGTCACATAGCTGATGAGAACAAAGAGCTGAAGGTTGAAAATGCAAAACTAATAGCAGAAATAGTTGTTATAGAAAAGAGGGAAAATGATCTCAAGAATGTGATTGCATCATTTACAAAGGCATCTAAATCATTGGATGACCTTATAATGAGCCAAAAAGAGTGTGGAGATAAAACTGGCGTATGATTCAATTCCTTTGCACACAGTCAAACTCCCAGAGTGATTTTGGAAAAAGGATCTTCAAGTAATGAAGCATCTCAAAAATCCACGACACCAAATGTTGCACCCACATTCACAGCTGAGAAGAAATCCAGCAGAGTTCCTCAGCAAACTCCAAATAGGAAGTACTCTGTAAAGAATAAACAGAGCTACCAAAAACCCTACAAGTTTTATCAAAGAAACACATATAATGGGAATGGTAGAAACTACCCAAGCCAAGCTGATTGGAATAATGTGAAATATCAGCAAAGACCTATGGAATATAAGCCTAAATGGCAAAGGCCTAGAACTCAGAAAAGGCCATTCCAGAGGCAAAAGAGCTATCATCAGCACACATATGCACCCAGGCACTACACTCAGAAATATCACAACTACCCAAAGAAGGAAATTGCTAAAACACACACACATGCATACAGACAAAAGAGACAGCTGTATGAACCTAAAGCCCCCAAGCAATTTGCCAAAGTGAGTTATGATTATGGCATAGATAGATGGCAACCTCTTAGAGTCAAGTCATTTGGCTATTGGTTGGTTGGATCATCTTACAACACTAACCCCTCAGGACCCAGACAAGCATGGGTACCTAAAAACTAATTTCCTTGATTGCGGAGTTCAAGGAGCAGTGAGTGCCAAGGAACCTGGTACATGGATAGTGGTCATTCCGGACACATGACAGAAACAAGAAAAATCTGTCAAAATTCAAGGAGATTAGAGGCGCAAAAGTCATATTTGGAGGAAATGAAGCTCCAGGGGAAATAAGAGGCACTGGATCCTTCAAGAAAAATGGATTAGAAATCACGGATGTTGCATATGTTGAAGGTCTCAACTTAAACTTGTTAAGCATCAGCCAACTCTGTGACAAAGGCTATAATGTTGGATTCAATATGGGAGTGTGCCAAATTAAAGACACTGAATCAAATGAAATAGTGTTGCAAGGATCCGCAGAAGAACACGTATGTGGTAGGTTGATTCTTGCCGCACCAAGCACTTGTGTCTACGTTAGCAAAAAGAGCACATCCAAATCAAGTTGGTATGTGGCACAAGAAGTCGAGTCATCTGAATTTCAAGACAATTAACAAGCTTGCAAGGAGTCATCTTGTGGAAGGACTGCCGACTCAGTGTACAAGAAAGAAAGTGTTTGTGATGCATGCCAGATGGGAAAGCAGATCAAATCATCATTCAAAGAGAAGCCTAGTCCATCTTCAACAAGGATATTGCATCTGTTGCATATGGATCTATTTGGTCCAGTTGAGCCAACTAGCATAAGTGGAAAGAAATACACTTTGGTAGTGGTGGATGATTATTCAAGATATACATGGACAATCTTCATGTGTAAAAGAAAGAAACTTTGCAGAAGTTACCTCAACTGATGAGAAGAGTTCAAAATGAGAAGAGTCAAACCATTATAAAGATAAGGTCTGATAGAGGAATTGAGTTTGTCAATGGGATAATAACTCAGTATTGTGTTGAAAATGGTATTGCTCATGAATTATTATCTGACAAGGACTCCACGTGAGAATGGAGTAGCGAGAAAGAAGAAAGCAGAACTCTCAAAGAAGCTGCAAGAATCATGTTAGTCAATTTGGATTGCCAAAAAGATTTTTTGAAATTTGAAGCCATCAACACCGCATGCTATACTCAAAATAATAGATGCATGATTAATGACAACCGACAAAAACTCCCTATGAAATATGGACAGGGAGAAAGCCAAATGTTGCATATTTTAGAATATTTGAATGTAAATGCTTCATCCACAACAATGGCAAGGATAATCTAAAGGCTTTTGATGCTAAAGCTGATGAAGGTATCCTTTTGGGATACTCAGCTGAAAGCAAAGCCTCTGATCTTGAACAAGAGGACTATGGTCACAAAAGAATCTATCCATGTGGTTTTTGATGAACCTAATGTAAATGGAGAAGACATTGAAGAGTTAGCTGATAAGCTGAATCAGCCAACTATGCAGAAGAGTCCTTATGTTGAAGTTGAAGCTGGAGCAATTAATCAAGATGAAGATGAGACTTGAGTCTCAAAGACAATTTGGAAAATATCTGGTGAATGATAATGAAAGAATCGCTCAAGAAAACACATTTTGCAAGACGATCAACCCGGTGATTTACTCAACTTTGATGTGAGATGGTGAAAGACCATCCACCAGAGCTAGTCATTGGAAATGTAAGAGATGGTGTAAGAACCAGATCCAGAGCTCAATAAGAAGCAATGTTCACTTGTTTTATTTCCCAAATAGAGCCAAAAGATGTGTCCCAAGCATTGGATGACACACATTGGATTCAAGCCATGCAAGAAGAGTGAATCGGTTTGAAAGAAACAAAGTATGGGGGAAGTGCGAGAGACCAACCCATCAAAATGTTATTGGCACAAAATGGGTTTTCAGAAACAAGATGAATGAAGAAGGTTCTGTGGTAAGAAACAAAGCAAGATTGGTAGCCAAAGGGTATTGCCAAGAAGAAGGAATAGATTTTGATGAAACTTTTGCTCCTGTTGCAAGATTAGAAGTAATAAGGATGTTTCTTGCCTATGCTGCACACAAGAACTTTACTGTATATCAAATGGATGTGAAAAGTGCATTTTTAAATGGATTGTTGGAAAAAGAAGTCTATGTTGAGCAACCTCCAGGCTTTGAGCAAAAGACTCTTGGAGATAAGGTGTACAAGCTCAAGAAAACTCTATATGGATTGAAACAAGCACCTAGAGCATGGTATGATACATTATCTCAATTTCTGACAGATAATGGATTCACCAAAGGCAAAGTGGACATAACACTCTTCAGAATTCAAGATGGGGAGAGTATATTGCTTGTTCAAATATATGTGGATGACATCATTTTTGGATCCACAAACAAAGAGCTGTGTGATAAATTCTCAAACCTCATGCAAGGCAAATTTGAAATGAGCATGATGGGAGAGCTGACATTCTTCTTAGGACTTCAAGTTAAACAGCTGAAGGATGGAACCTTTATAAGTCAAACAAAGTACACCAGAGATTTAATGAAGAAATTTGGTATGGAAGAGAAGTCTTCTGTAAAAATACCAATGAATACATCAGTCAAGATGGACATGGATGCAGATGGCAAACCTGTGGATCAAACAAGATACAGAGCACTTATTGGATCACTGCTCTATCTAACAGCAAGCAGGCCAGACATCACCTTTGCAGTAGGAGTATGTGCAAGATTCCAATCTGCTCCAAAGGAAAGTCACATGACTGCAGCTAAGAGAATCCTAAGATATTTGAAGGGATGCCAAGAAGTTGGCTTATGGTATCCAAAGGAAGGTGGATTCAAGCTTATTGGTTATTCAGACTCTGACTATGCTGGATGTAGAGTTGACAGGAAGAGTACTTCAGGCACATGTCAAATGCTTGGAAACAGATTGGTTTCCTAGTTTAGCAAGAAGCAAAACTCAATAGCCACATCCACAATGAAGCAGAGTACATAGTTGGGGGCAGCTGTTGTGCCCAAGTCTTATGGATGAGACAACAACTGAGAGATCTTGAAATTGAAGAAAAAGAGATTCCAATTATGTGTGATAACACAAGTGCTATTGCAATCACTCAGATATCATTTTATAAGAGATCATTTTGAAAAGAAAGACATCACTTTGGAATATATCTCAACTGATAAACAGTTAGATGATAAATTCACCAAACCCCTATGTGAATCAAGATTTGAAGAGCTTAAGCATGATCTAGGGCTAATTGAGCTGAGTTGACACTCAGAAGACTCAATGAGAAGAGATGAAACATGAAAAGATGAAAACAGATGTATCGGAAAGTCAGCTAAGTGAATCAGCCATATCAGAAAGTCAGCTGCATCGAGTTGGCTGACAGCTGAGTCACTATACGAATGGAGAGAAGAAGAGTTGAGTCATTTAAGGAGTAAGCTAAATCATTTATAAGCTAAGTGACAAAAACGCAGTCATTTTTAATGAGCGGGAATGTTTTTAAGGATGACGTCAGCGTAATTATGACGGGTATAGTCAAAAGCTGCACAATAAGCATATGATTGGATATAAATGCTGCCGCATTAAATGCGAGCAATTAAATACAATGAGACGTGCTAAATCTGAGCCGTTGATCTCGATCAAAATTCAAAAACCAAAAACACGTCCTTTCATTACCCATATATACTCATCCCTTCAGTTTTCTCTCTCACACTGAAAACTGTTCATCTTCAAAACTCCGAAAGCAAGTATATTTTCTCTCGAAAACCCTACCTGTTCTCAAAGCAAGTTTATCAAGATTTAATCGGTAAAATTCTCTAGAAATGGCACCAAAGACCGATTTCGTCAAGTTATCAAAGCAAATCCACTCAGGTTCCTCAGTGGATTTTGAAGGCATGATTAAGCAAGGTTCAGATGAAACCCTTGTGAAGAAAATAGCAGATATGTTGGAAACATCTGGGCTTAAGGCCTTTTTGATGATAGAATACTCGCACACCTACCTGGAAGAGGTGGTGCAGTTCTATGTGAATGCCGAGGTGCAGGACGAAGGGATTAAGTCCTCCGTCCACCGCAAGGACATCATGATCACTGCTAAAGACCTTGCGGAGCACTGCTTATTACCGTCGGAGGGTATGACGGAGATATATGAAGCTGATGTGGACTTGGCTGCTGCATGAAAAGAGTAGCCAAACCCGAGTGTGCTGCGAAAGTAGTCTACATAGCTGAAAATAAATTGCTAAAGGACGACTATCACAAGCTGATGGTTGTCGTCTCAAAATGCGCGGACATGAAGTTTGGAAGCTTCAATCAGCTATCCAAGACCAAGCTGATCGTCATGGCTGCGATCATGCAAGGGAAGAAAGTTAACTGGGCTGAGTTTGTATACAACAGACTCTGCCAGAATGTTGCAAACAATTCCTTCAAGGAAGATGGATCATTTGGATGATCACTCGGCTATGGCCTAGTTATTGGCCACTTGATGGAAGTGAAGGGCATTCCCCTTCAGCATGGAAAGTCCTTCTATGTAAACAAGAAGATGTTTAGGGCTAACCTCTCAGGAGCCCAGAAGAGAGCCCACGCGAAGAGGGCGGACACCAGTGAGGGGAAATCAACTGACCCGAGGAAACAACTGTTGCCTCCCCTCTAAAGAAGAAAGCTACCCATGCAACTGGAAAGAAGATAGCTGCCCCTGCAGCAAAGACAAAAGAAGAGGATTGCCAAGCCAAGAAAGGCAGAGAAGGAACCCCAAATACCTTCTCTGACCATAAAAAAGAAGAGGACTGCCAAGCCAAGAAAGGCAGCTCCTCAGTCAAAGAAAGATGCAACGGCCCCCGCCGCCAAGGAAGCTGAGGAAGAAGTATCCGAACCAGAACTTCCTCTGGTAAGGACAAAAAGAAGAAGAAGAATCAAGCAAGCTCTCGGAGCTTGAGAAGACAAACAGTAGTCCGCCACTCCGAAAAAGTCTCTGAGATCTGAAGAAGGGCGATCTCGAAGTTGTTGATGAAACAACCAAGTCTGCCGAGGCCGATCATCAGAGGCAAAAAGAAGACCAAGCTGTGGATAGAACAGCTGAGGAAGAAGAGGCAGCAGAGACAACAAAATCTCCTGATGAAAGAGTTGTGTCTCCACCGCCCCGATCTTCTTGAAGGAGTGAAAAGTGAGTATGTTGCCTTCCATTCATGAAAAGGAAGGGCAACAAGAAGAGTATGAAGATGATGATGTGATAGTAGTTTCTCCTGTGTACCCAGACATTCAGCGTCATCTGCGTGAATGGCGAGCATGGAAGCTGAGTCACTCGAGGGTACAGTTTGAACGCCCTGAATTCATTGAGGAAGAGGAAGAATTGCTAAATTTCCTAGGATTTACCACCGTGGTTTAGGCACTTGATGAAGATAACTGCCTGGATATCTTGCATATCTTCAAAGAAAAAGAAAAGGAGAGATTAGCAGATGAAGCTGAAGCTCGTGAGAAAGCCAGCATTTGTCCTCTCACTGGAACCAGCGACCATACTCATCCTCATCTTGACATGATCTCAGGTAGTGATGAGGACATGGAACCCATTGATGCACAAGAAAAGTTGGACATGCAGCAAGCCATGCGGGAATCCTCATTGATGCATGAGCAAGAGCTGATGGAAGGACCAGGAGAGTCTTCCAAATCACAGTCGGAGATTGATCCGTTGGGGAGTGGTACAACAGATTACCCGCGATTATTGCCGCAACCACTTCCCTAGTCCACTCAGAGAACGGATCTAAGGGAATTGGCGATGACACTAAGAATTTGGGCACCCAAGTTGAGCCAACCCCTGATGAAGGTATCTTACCACCGCCCCCACCGCCGAGCACTCAAAGGAACATGAGTCCGAGCAGAGTGACCCCAACATAAGTCACCGGTGCGCGTGAGGGGAAACTCACACCACGGCATCTAGGTCGGAGGATCTGCAGATGACTCCACAATGCGGGAAGGAGGCGAAGTGGATAAGAAAAAAAAAAGAACAACAACAAGTTGTCATCGACAAAGCTCGGACAATTAAGTCTGTCTCATTTGAAGTGCCAACCGCTTTTTGGCCGAGGACACGCTTGATGTAGTCGAGGCATACAGGATGGATCTGCCGGAGTTAACACTGGCAATGAAAGTGCAATCCAAGGAGTTGAGACTCCTGTGGATGCCATCGAGAAGACCCTAAAAAGCATTGCGTGTGTCGAAGGGAATGTATAAGGCCTTGCTGCGATTGAGAGCTGCGCAGGAGGTAATGAAGGCATAAGGGAGGTTGAGACTTCCTGGGTAAAGAGACGGAAATGTAGAACATCCCTCCTGTTCACATTGAAGAAACTGAGAAGGAGATAAGTGCTCTTCATGATTCCCAAGACAACCCTGACATATCTTTTCTGGGATCTGAAGATGAAGCTGAGTCCACCCCTGCTGCACATCAAAAAGACTCAGCTGAGGATGTTCTTCCAAGCACGAGTAAGCCAGATTTCAAAGTTGCTCAATAAACGTTCAATTTTGATGATGAGCAAGCCCTCAAGTCTCATCATCTTCCGATGACGCATCGATACGGCCGAGGAACAACAAACTCAAAATGACAAACCAGTGAGACCGAAGAAGCACATTAAGACAGTGAGGCTCGGCCAGTGGGTCAATACCATCAAAGGCCCCAAGCTGAATCACGATCAATCTGCAAGAGGCTTCTAGAGCTGCAGCAAAAATGACTTCTCGTATGATTTCACATGTACGAGACGATGCATTTGAAGAGACTTTCCCATTCTCAATCGAGCTCCCTGCACTAGAAGAAGAAACTGCTAAAGAAAAGAAGAAGTACTCTGCACGCGAAGAACCCATTATCCCTACTGACTCTATTGTGCCAGCAGAATTCGATTTCGACGTTGAATGGCCGCCAGCTGACTCGGAAGTAATAGATGAAATCTGTGAAGTCTTCAAGAAAATCTGCGGAGAGATTGAGAGGATCAAACGACATCAGGCCTCATTGGACATGCGGCTAGACAATCGAGATGCTACCCTCACAGCCGACTTGGGAGGGATAGTGATAAGAATCAGGGAGTGGTGTTAGCAGCAATCAGCTATGCGTCTCGAACAAGTTCGTTACTTCAAGGCACTCTATAACAGGATGCTTGTTTGGAGCGCAGACAATGCTGGCATGAATCAGAGAATGCAGGAGTACATTGAGAGGTTGCATGCCTCTCACAAAAAGAAATGGAGCTCTGCGGGAGTTTGAGAAGAAAGAAATTTGCGACTTGAGGAGACTATGAATGCCAAATTCAGCCTCCTCATGGCCGAGATGAAAGCTGTTCTGGTGAGTCGAAGGCCACCCATTCTCAATTTCGTACAACCTATGCCGAGCCTCGACTCAGCAGAATTCAGCCATCAACCGATTTGGACTTCATGCTTCTTTGGGATGTTTCAGGAGTTCTCTCTCCTTTGATGATGACAAAAAGGGGGAAGAGGAATACCTGAAGAGCTTGAAAGATGCAGCTGCTGTAGAGAAGAAAGATGCAATTGTTGAGAAGAGGGAAGAAAAAGGAAAAGTTGTTGAGCGGGAAAAGTCAAAGGATGTGACCTTAATGCTTGCTGAAACCCCTCAGCAAGGTCATGTCACAGCCAGCATAATCAGCAAACTTCCTGTAACTCTGCTGCTCTATCACTCTGCTGTGCCCATGTCTCATAAGAAAAAGATTGTTGAAGCAGAGATGGAGGATTTCGACAAAAGAACGAATGTCCGTGTTGAAGAGATGTTAAAACAATTCGGAGCCATTCTGGCAGGAAAAGATACAGATGCCATTCCAGATGATGGACAAGAGCCAAGATCTGTTGAAGAATTCAAAACGCTTGAGTTGAAGGATATTTCAAAAACATGTCCATAGCCCAAGCCTGGGACTTGTACTGGGAGAAAGGTCTGAAGCTGTGCGAAGAAGCTGACAGGCAGCAGACTACTAGCAATCACTCTGCTGGTAAGAAGAAGACTCCAGTACAATATACGCCCAGAGGAGGAGGAAGAAGTGGCGGAGGTAGAGGCTTTAAACCTAGACCTCTACCCAAAAATATTGAATATGTAGATCCAGGCAAGAAATGAAGGATCTACTGGGCTGGATATGATGCTATAGCCAATCTGGAAGTGGAGAGGAAAAATGCTGAATATGTAAAGAGGATTGAAGAGGAAAATAGAAGGCAAGATCAGCTGTGGCAAGAAAGACAAGTAAGAAAAAGAATTGATGAAGCTGCGAAGAAAGCTTACGAGAAGAAGAAAGCAGCTGAAGAAAAAAAGAAAAGAAAGAGAGCTGACAAAGACAAAGCTGAAGAAGAAAGAAGGAGGCAGCGAAGGCAATGAAGTGTTTCTGTCAACCCCTCCATGCATTTTACTTTTGTAAATACAAATGTATGTAAGTCTTCTGTACATTTAATGAAAAATCTATATTTGGCGTAGATATAGTATATGCTCTGATTGCTCTGATACACATTGTAAATAGCTGTGTAAAGAACAAGAATGATATGATCAATAAAACGATCTATTCAACACATACATTCTTTGTTTCTGCATTGTCTGTATGTATCTGTGCTGTTTACATTTTACTTAATTTTGTGAAGTTTTGAAATCATCAAAAAGGGGAAAACTGTTGGGAAATTTATTGTTTAGATTTTTATGAATGCCATGTAAAACTTAGACTAGAAAGTTGGCACCCCATTTTCCTTGTAATTTGCATTGTAATAGATAAATTTGTATGATTTGAGTCAAGTCACTATGCCCGGAATACAAGAAGTCAATCAAGACTAGAATGAAGACTCATTTGTGAAGCGGTGAGTGTGGCAAGGAAGAGATATCAAGAACTCGACTGAAGGAGTATCGGCTGGGAGACAGCTGTGAGAAGAGTCAGTTAAGTCAATCCAAGAAGCCAAGTCAAGTTGAAGTGACAGATGAGTCTTCCAATCATTGGAGCAGACTCAAGTCACCTAGGGAAAAGCGGTTTGCAAAGAGGAGTTAAGCGAAAAGAATCCGTTGCACAAAAGTCAAGAATATTACTTAAACAAGTAATACTTCCATTTGCCATGTCTTAAAGTGCTCGATCCCGAAGCGTGCAAAAGGAATAAACCAATGGGAAGCACTGCACCTTGTGTCAGATTCTGAAAAGCTGATCATTCATTTAATACGAGGAGATGTCTACATCAAGGAATGCAACAAGACAAGCCAACGAACACAAGTGATTTTTGAAAATCAGCCTATCTCTTCAACGGGCAGATTTTTGAAAATTCACTATAAAAGGCTGAGGAATCACATTGAGAAGAGGTGACCTTGATTACCTTGCATACATGAGATAACAAGCATTATTAATACTATAACCTGCAAAATATTCTCAAGTCATTCTAGCAAAATCCTCAAGCCTAAATCTCGAAGGAAATCGATCCAACACTAAGCTGTGAAGGAAAGACAACTTCAAACTGTTGAAGAGCAAACTTTTGAAGAAGCAAAAGGGGTCTACTTTCCAAGGAGGATTGTAGAAAGGTTCAAGGTCAAACCAATCTCAAGTTATTGGAGGGCTTCGTGATCAAATCCAAGAAGCTTGAGAAAGTGAGTTAGAGTAAGCAAAAGCGCCCGTGAAGTAAAGCCGAGTCGGGACGAGAAGCCATGTGTGACCAAGGCATCTCAAACCGAGTCCCAAATGAGCAAGTCAGTTGTGTGATCAAGACTTGTATCTAGACTGATAACCACTCTGTACTCTGATCATTACTTAGTGGATTCCTCCAGGAGTTGGAGAAGAGAGGAGTAGAAGAATTACCCCATCTTCGAACCTCTATAAAAATTATTGTGTCATTTACATTTCAAGTATTTTATTTCGCATATCATTGTATATCTGGCGATAATTTGCTATCCAACCGATAAGTAACTAAGTGCTAAAATCAAGTGTTTAAAACAAATTAAATCAAATTAAAGGGTGTTAAGTCTTCCATTTGAAAATCTCATCACGCCAAGTTAAGGTTTAGACTAAACAATTGAGTTATTCTATCAACAACTCAATGAGTCCGTTGAGTGGCTAACTATCTTTGGTTAACTAACTTATAGTGTCCCCAAGGACTTATTTGTGTATTTAACTCATGTAATATTTTAAATGGACTAAAATCGAAAAGTTGGTAAGGTTTATTCAACCCCCCCTTCTAAACCTTACTCACACCCTTTGGGACCTACAAGCGGTATCAGAGCGGTTGGTTCATTGAGCCTTTCACACTGGTTACTAAACTAGATCTCCAATCTTTCAAAGAAGTTTTTAACACTTGCTCTTTCAAAAGCTATTTTTATTCAGCAAAGTTATTATCATGGAAGCAAATTTGACACGCATTCCTATGTTCACTATTGAGGAATTTGATGACTGGAAAATTTGTATGCGTGAGCTCATCTATCTCGCTTTACATGATGAAATGTGGATAGTGTTAGAGGATGGGCCACTGCAAATGCGAAAGTAAAACACTGATTTCTGAGAGAGAGCGGCCCGCTTGGTGAACGAGAGGAAAGTCTGCTGCTTTGAAGCAAGACCAGCCCTGGTTGATAAACCAAGGACTGAATGGACAAACGAGGACAAAAGAAGATATAACTTGGACAATGTGGCCAAGGACATACTTTACAAAACCTTGGACAAAGCAATGTTCAATAAAGTAAAATCTTGTCAAACTGCAAAACAAATCTGGGATAAATTAACCTTAATTTGTGAAGGATCTGAGCAAATTAAAGAAAACAAATTGTCCGTTGCTGTACAAAAATTTGAAAATTTTAAAATGCTTGCAGGTGAAACCTTGGATCAGCTGGATGCTCGATTCACTAAGATCACAAATGAATTATCCGTACTTGGGAAAGAATATACACATAAGGAAATGTGTATAAAGATTCTGAGAAGCCTCCCAGCTGAATGGGAAATGAAGGTCATGGCCCTGAGACATTCAATGAACCTCACAACAACATCCAACCATGAGCTATTCTCAGACCTCAAAGCCTACGAGTTTGAGCTGAGAAGAAAAGATCAAGAGGAGACAGCTGTACCCAAAACAACTGAACTTATAGTCAAGGATGGGAAGAGAGCTGAGGTCAAGGAAGCCATTGACCAGGAGGAAATTGCCTTGATGGTTAAATGATTCAACAAGTTCTTCAACAAGAACTATAAAAGAAACAAGGGTGAATCCTCCAGGAGACATTCAGCTCCCTCCAAGTCAAGGGAGATAGGCCACCCAAGAGAGCTGAGCATCAAAAGGTTGAATATCAAAGAGCTGATAACCCAAGAACGGAAAGAACTGATCAAAGAGCTGAGAACCTATGTTGGAACTGTAGAAAACCAGGACACTTTGCTATTGACTGTTCATATCCTGTAGTCAACAAATACAGGAATGAAGAAGAAAGAAGAGTCTTCAGAGAAAGAAGACAGGAAAAGAAAAAGGCTATGTTGGCTGTAGAGACTGCTGAGACAGATTAAGTCTAAAAAGCGGCAGACTCAGAGAGTAGTGAAGCCGACTACTCAAGTGATTGAGAAAGAAGAAGCAATGATCTATCTAATGGCTAAAGAACAAGATCAACCTGATCAAGAAGATGAGGTACACTCTAACTCATCTCACTCAGATTCTAGTGATAGTGATTGTGACACACACACTTCATCACCCACTGATCTTTATGATTCATTAGGCAAAATGATGAAAGACTTTGAGCACATTAAATCCTCACACACACTATTAAACGAGGAAAACAGCCAGCAAATTCAAAAGCAAAACTCACGGTGACTAAGGAGCCGAGTACTCTAAGTCACATAGCCGATGAGAAAAAAAAGAGTCAAGGCCGAGAATGCTAAACTAATAGCGAGAGAGATAGCTGCTATAGAAAAGAGGGAAAATGATCTCAAAACTGTGATTGCCTCATTTACAAAGGCATCTAAATCATTGGATGACCTTATTATGAGCCAAAAAGAATGTGGAGATAAAATTGGCATAGGATTCAATTCCTTTGCACACAGTCAAGTTCCCAGAGTGATTTTGGAAAAAAGGATCTTCAAGTAGTGAAGCATCCCAAAAATCTAAGACACCAAATGTTGCACCCACATTCACTCCAAAGCACAATCACAGACAAACTGACCTTGGATATAAAAGAAAAGGAAAACATCCATTGAGTATCTTTGAGAGGACAAGCGAGAAGAAATCAGGTTCCTCAACAAACTCCAAATAGGAAGTACTGTAAAGAAAAAAACAGAGCTATCGAAACCCCAGAAGTTCTATCAAAGGAACACAAATGATGGGAATGGTAGAAACTACCCAAGCCAAGCTGATTGGAATATTGTGAAATATCAGCAAAGACCTATGGAATATATGCCCAAATGGCAAAGGCCTAGAACTCAGAAAGGTCATTCCAAAGGCAAAAGAGCTATCATCAGCACACATATGCACCCAAGCACTACACTCAGAAATATCACAATTACCCAAAGAAGGCAATTGCTAAAACACACACACACAGGCATACAGACAAAAGTGACCGCTGTATGAACCTAAAGCCCCCAAGCAATTTGCCAAAGTGAGTTATGATTATGGCACAGAAAGATGGCAACCTCTTAGAGTCAGATCATTCGGCTATAGGTTGGTTGGATCATCTTACAGCACTAACCCCTCATGACCAAGACAAACATGGGTACCTAAAAACTAATTTCCTTGATTGCAGGTTCAAGGAACAACTGAGTGCCAAGGAACCTGGTACATGGATAGTGGCTGTTCCAGACACATGACAGGAAACAAAAAAATTTATCAAAATTCAAGGAGATTAGAGGCGCAAAAGTCATATTTGGAGGAAATGAAGCTCCAGGGGAAATTAGAGGCACTGGATCCATCAAGAAAAATGGATTAAAAATCACAGATGTTGCATACGTTGAAGGCCTCAACTTCAACTTGTTAAGCATCAACCAACTCTGTGACAAGGGCTATAATGGTGGATTCAATATGGGAGTGGGCCAAATTAAAGACACTGAATCAAATGAAATAGTGCTGCCAGGATCCAGACAGAAGAACATGTATGTGGTAGACTGGTCGACTGCCACACCAAGCACTTGTCTGTTAGCAAAGAGCACAGCCGAATCAAGTTGGCTGTGGCACAAGAAGCTGAGTCATCTGAACTTCAAGACAATTAACAAGCTTGCAAGGAGTCATCTTGTGGAAGGACTGCCAGACTCAGTGTACAAGAAAGAAATTGTTTGTGATGCATGCCAGATGGGAAAGCAGATAAAATCATCATTCAAAGAGAAGCCTAGTCCATCTTCAACAAGGATATTGCATCTGTTGCATTTGCATATGGATCTATTTGGTCCGATTGAGCGGCTAGCATAAGTGGAAAGAAATACACTTTAGTAGTGGTGGATAATTATTCAAGATATACATGGACAATCTTCATGTGTAAAAAGAAGGAAACTTTGCAGAAGTTACCTCAGCTGATGAAAAGAGTTCAAAATGAGAAGAGTCAAACCATTATAAAGATAAGGTCTGATAGAGGAACTGAGTTTGTCAATGGGATAATAACTCAGTATTGTGTTGAAAATGGTATTGCTCATGAATTATCTGCAGCAAGGACTCCGTGAGAATGGAGTAGCGAAAAAGAAGAAACAGAACTCTCAAAGAAGCTGCAAGAACCATGTTAGTTGAGTTTGGATTGCCAAAGAGATTTTGTGAAGCCATATCAACACTGCATGCTATACTCAATATAGATGCATGATTAACAGACAATGACAAAAACTCCCTATGAAATAGGGATAGGGAGAAAGCCAAATGTTGCATATTTTAGAATATTTGGATGTAAATGCTTCATCCACAACAATGGCAAGGATAATCTAAAGGCTTTTGATGCTAAAGCCGATGAAGGTATCTTTTTGGGATACTCAGCTGAAAGCAAAGCCTACAGAGTGCTGAACAAGAGGATAATGGTCACAGAAGAGTCTATTCATGTGGTTTTTAATGAGCCCAATGTGAATGGAGAAGACATTGAAGAGTTAGGCGATAAAGTTTAATCACCCAACTATGCGAGAAGAGTCCTATGTTGAAGTTGAAGTCGAGCAATCAATCAAGATGAAGATGAGGCTGAGTCTCAAAGATAGCTAGAAAATCAATTGAATGATAATGAAAGAGTTGCTCAAGAAAAACACAAATGCAATACGATCAAACCGGTGATTTACTCCAACCCGATGTGAGATGGTGAGAGACCATCCACGAGCTAGTCATTGTAGATGTAAGAGATGGTGTAAGAACCAGATCTAGAGCTCAACAAGAAGCAATGTTCACTTGTTTTATTTCCCAAATAGAGCCAAAAGATGTGTCCCAAGCATTGGATGACACACATTGGATTCAAGCCATGCAAGAAGAGTCAATCAATTTGAAAGGAATAAAGTGTGGGAATTGGTGCGAGAGACCAACTCATCAAAATGTCATTGGCACAAAATGGTTTTCGAAACAAGATGAATGAAGAAGGTTCGTGGTAAGAAACAAAGCAAGATTTGTAGCCAAAGGGTATTGCCAAAGAAGAAGGAATAGATTTTGATGAAACATTTGCTCCTGTTGCAAGATTAGAAGCAATAAGGATATTTCTTGCCTATGCTGCACACAAGAACTTTACTGTATATCAAATGGATGTGAAAAGTGCATTTTTAAATGGATTGTTGGAAGAAGAAGTCTATGTTGAGCAACCTCCAGGCTTTGAGCAGAAGACCATTGGAGATAAGGTGTACAAGCTCAAGAAAGCTCTATATGGATTGAAACAAGCACCAAGAGCTTGGTATGATACATTATCTCAATTTCTAACTAACAATGGATTCACCAAAGGCAAAGTGGAGAGAACACTCTTCAGAATTCAAGATGGGGAGAGTATACTGCTTGTTCAAATATATGTCAATGATATCATTTTTGGATCCACAAACAAAGAGCTGTGTGATAAATTCTCAAACCTCATGCAAGGCAAATTTGAAATGAGCATGATGGGAGAGCTGACATTCTTCTTAGGAATTCAAGTTAAACAACTGAAGGATGGAACCTTTATAAGTCAAACAAAGTACACCATAGATTTAATGAAGAAATTTGGTATGGAAAAGAAGTCTTCTGTAAAAATACCAATGAATACATCAGTCAAGATGGACATGGATGCAGATGGCAAACTGTGGATCAAACAAGATCTGAGCACTTATTGGATCACTGCTCTATCTAACAAGCGGCCGGACATCACCTTTGCGGTAGGAGTATGTGCAAGATTCCAATCTGCTCCAAAGGAAAGTCACATGACTGCAGCTAAGAGAATCCTAAGATATTTAAAGGGATGCCAAGAAGTTGGCTTATGGTATCCAAAGGAAGGTGAATTCAAACTAATTGGTTACTCAGACTCTGACTATGCTGGATGTAGAGTTGACAGGAAGAGTACTTCAGGTACATGTCAAATGCTTGGAAACAGACTAGTTTCCTGGTTTAGCAAGAAGCAAAATTTAATAGCCACATCCAAATTGAAGCAGAGTACATAGTGCGGGGGCAAATTGTTGTGCCCAAGTCTTATGGATGAGACAACAACTGAGAGATTATGAAATTGAAGAAAAAGAGATTCCAATTATGTGTGATAACACAAGTGCTATTGCAATCACTCAGAATCCCGTGTTGCATTCGAGAACAAAGCATTATTGATGTCAGATATCATTTTATAAGAGATCATGTTGAAAAGAAAGACATCACTTTGGAATATATCTCAACTGATAAACATTTAGCTGACATATTCACCAAACCCCTATGTGAATCAAGATTTGAAGTGCTTAAGCATGAGCTAGGGCTAATTGAGCTGAGTTGACACTCAGAAGACTCAATGAGAAGAGATGAAACATGAAAAGATGAAAACAGAGCAAATCTCATGAATCAGCCAAGTGAATCAGCCGTATCGAAAAGTTAGCTGTATCGAGTTAGCTGACAGCTGAGTCACTATAAGAATAGAGAGAAGAAGAGTTGAGTCATTTAAGGAGTAAGCTGAGTCATTTATGAGCTAAGTGACAAAAACACAGTCGTTTTTAATGAGCGGGAATGTTTTTAAGGATGACATCAACGTAATTATGACGAGTACAGTCAAAAGCTGCACAATAAGCATATGATTGGATATAAATGCTGCCGCATTAAATGCGAGCAATTAAATGCAATGAGACGTGCTAAATCTAAGCCGTTGATCTCGATCAAAATTCAGAAACCAAAAACACGTCCTTTCATAACCCATATATACTCATTCTTTCAGTTTTCTCTCTCACACTGAAAACTGTTCATCTTCAATAATACGAAAGCAAGTATCTTTTCTCTCGAAAACCCAACCTGTTCTCAAAGCAAGTTTATCAAGATTTAATCGGCAGAATCTTCTAGAAATGGCACCAAAGACCGATTTCGTCAAGCTATCAAAGCAAATCCACTCAGGTTCCTCAGTGGATTTTGAAGGCATAATTAAGAAGGGTTCGGATGCTACCCTTGTGAAGAAAATAGAAGATATGTTGGAAACATCGGGCTTAAGGCTTTTTGACGATAGAATACTCGCACACCTACCCGGGAAGAGGTAGCCGGTTCTCCTTTGAGTGCTCGTGCGGGACGAAGGGCGGTGGTAAGACACCTTCAACGGGGTTGGCTCAACAAGGTGCCCAAGTTCTCAGTGTCATAAAGAGTTCCCTTAGAGATTCGTCCCTCCGAGTGAACCGGGAAGTGGTTGCGGAGATATAATCGATGTGGACAATCTCTTTGCACCACTTCCAACGGATCAATCTCAAACTGTGATTTGGAAGACTCTCCTGGTCCTTCCATCAGCTCTTGCTCATGCATCAATGGGGATTCCCTCATGGCTTGCTGCATGTCCAACGTTTTCTGTGGAGCAATGGGGTCCATGTCCTCATCACTATCGAGAGCATGTCAAGGTGAGGATGAGTATGGTCGCTAGTTCCAGTGAGAGGACAAATGTTTGGCTTTCTCACGAGCTTATACAACTTCCTCTGCTAATCTCTCCTTTTCTTTTTCCTTGAAGATATGCAAGATATTGGATGATTATCTTCATCAAGTGCATTCGAACCACGGTGGTAAATCCTAGGAAATTCAGAATTCTTTCTCTTCCTCAATGAATTTAGGGCGTTCAAATGTTTCGGCTAACTAAGCTTCCATGCACGCCATTCAAGCGAAGAGGGCGGACACGCGTTGAATGTGCGGGTACACAGGAGAAACAATTATCACATCATCATCTTCATCATCTTCTTGTTGACCTTCCTTTTCGGGAATGGAAGGCAACATACTCGCCGCTCAGCTCCAAGAAAGACAGTGAAGCAGTGGAGACACAATTCGTTCAACGAGAGATTTTGAAGCCGCCTCTTCTTCCTCGATTGTTCTATCCACAAAGAAAGATCTTCTTTTGCCTTGCCCCCGATCTTGCCGGAAGCTCGAGGAAGAAGTTTCAACAACAACTCGGAGGACAAAAAAAGAAGAAGATCTCGAGAGATTTTCTCCAGTGAGTGGCGGACTCATTTGTCTTCTCAAGCTCCGAGCGCTTGGTGAGTCTTCTTCTTTTTTGTCTGAAGAAGAGGAAGTTCGGTTCGAATACTTCTTCCTCGAAACAATTCCTTGGCGGCGGGGCCGTGCATCTTTCTTTGACTAAGGAGTGCCTTTCTTGATGAAGCGATCCTCTTCTTTTGATGGTCGGAGAAGGTAATTTGGGGTTCCTTCTCCGCCTCGCCGTAGGCAAGAGACACGGCCGCTCGAGTATGTGACTTCCATTCATGAAAAGGAAGGGTGACAAGAAGAGTAGTAGGGGATGATGATGTCTTTTGTCTTTGCTCCCGAGGCAACTATCTTCTTTCCAGTTTGCATGGGCGCTTTCTTCTTCGGAGGAGGCAACATGTTTCCTCGGGGGTGGTGATTCCCCCTCACCGGTGTCCGCCCTCTTCGCATGGGCTCTCTTCATTGGGCTCCGAGAGGTTAGCCCTAAACATCTTCTTGTTTACATGGAAGGACTTTCTATCTTGAAGGGAATGCCCTTCACTTCCAAAGTGACCAATAACTAGGAGAGCCGAGTGATCCTCCAAAGGATCCATCTTCCTTGAAGGACTTGTTCGCAATGTTCTAGCAGAAGTCCGTATATACAAACTCATCCTCATCTTAACTTTCTTCCTTGCATGATCGAGGGCCATGACGAACTTGGTCTTGATGGTGATTGATGCTTCCAAACTTCATGTCCACGCATTTTGAGATGACATCCATCATCTTGTGATAGTCGTCTTTTAGCAATTTCTTTTGGAATTTGTGGAGACTACTTTAGAAAGATTGGAGATTGATCGGTTTTGGCTACTTCTTTCCATGCGATTAGCCCAAGTCCACATCAACCAGTATATCCAGTCATACCCTCCGACGGTAATAAGGAATTGCTCGCAAGGTCTTTAGTAGTGATCATGATGTCCTTGCGGTGGACGGAGGACTTAATCCCCGTCCTACACACCTCGGGAGTCCGGGAACAGAGTGACCCCAACATAAGTCACTCGGTGGTGCGCCACCGAGGGGGAAACTCACACCACGCAGATCTAGGTCGGAGGATCTGCAGATGACTCCACAATGCGGGAAGGAGGCGAAGTGGAGAAGAAAAAAAGAAATAGAACAACATCAAGTTGTCACTGACGAAGCTCGGACAGTTAAGTCTGTCTCAGCTGAAGTGCCAATAGCTTTGCTGGCTGAGGACGCTGCTGATGTAGTCGAGGCATAGGGTGGATCTGCCCCGGAAGTTAACACTCTGGGCAATGAAAGTGCAATCCAGGGAGTTGAGACTCTGTGGATGCCACTGCAGAAGACCCTAAGACAGCTGCGCCTGTCGAAGGGAATGTACAAGGCCTTGCTGCAGTTGAGACTGCAGGAGGTAATAAAGGCCCAAGGGAGGTTGAGACTTCCCTGGGTAAAGAGACGGAAATGTAGAACATCCCTCCTGTTCACATTGAAGAAACTGAAAAGGAGATAAGTGCTCTTCATGATTCCCAAGACAACCCTGACATATCTTTTCTGGGATCTGAAGATGAAGCTGAGTCCACCCCTGCTGCACATCAAAAAGACTCAGCTGAGGATGTTCTTCCAAGCACGAGTAAGCCAGATTTCAAAGTTGCTCGATAAACGTTCAATTTTGATGATGAGCCAAGCCCTCAAGTCTAATCATCTTCCGATGACGCTACTGATACGACCGAGGAACAACAAACTCAAAAGGACAAACCAGCTGAGACCGAAGAAGCTGTTAAGACAGCTGAGGCTCAGCCAGCTGGGTCAATACCATCAAAGGCCCCAACTGAATCACAGTCAACTGCGCAGGCTTCTAGAGCTGCAGCAAAAATGACTTCTCGTATGATTTCACATGTACGAGACGATGCATTTGAAGAGACTTTCCCATTCTCAATCGAGCTCCCTGCACTAGAAGAAGAAACTGCTAAAGAAAAGAAGAAGTACTCTGCACGCGAAGAACCCATTATCCCTACTGACTCCATTGTGCAGTAATTCGATTTCGACGTTGAATGGCCGCCAGCTGACTCGGAAGTAATAGATGAAATCTGTGAAGTCTTCAAGAAAATCTGCGGAGAGATTGAGAGGATCGAACGACATCAGGCCTCATTGGACATGCGGCTAGACAATCGAGATGCTACCCTCACAGCCGACTTGGGAGGGATAGTGATAAGAATCAGGGAGTGGTGTTAGCAGCAATCAGCTATGCGTCTCGAACAAGTTCGTTACTTCAAGGCACTCTATAACAGGATGCTTGTTTGGAGCGCATACAATCTTTGGCATGAATCGCAGAGAATGCAGAGTACATTGAGAGGTTGCATGCCTCTCACAAAACAGAAATGGAGCTGCTGCGGGGAGTTTGAGAAGAAAGAAATTCTCGCGACTTGAGGAGACTATGAATGCCAAATTCAGCCTCCTCATGGCCGAGATGAAACTGTTCTGGTGAGTCGAAGGCCACCCATTCTCGAATTTCGACAAATTTATGCCATGACCGACTCAGCAGATTCACCATCAACCGACTGGACTTCATGCTTGCTGGGATGTTTCCAGGAGTTCCTCTCTCCTTTGATGATGACAAAAAGGGGGAAGAGGAATACCTGAAGAGCTTGAAAGATGCAAATTCCAGAGAGAAGAAAGATGCAAATTGTTGAGAAGAGGGAAGAAAAAGGAAAAGTTGTTGAGCGGGAAAAGTCAAAGGATGTGACCTTAATGCTTATTGAAACCCCTCGGAAGGTCATGTCACGGCCAAAGATAATCAAGAAACTTCCCGTAACTCTGCCGCTTCTATCACTCTTTGTGCCCATGTCTCATAAGAAAAAGATTGTTGAAGCAGAGATGGAGGATTTCGACAAAAGAACGAATGTCCGTGTTGAAGAGATGTTAAAACAATTCGGAGCCATTCTGGCAGGAAAAGATACAGATGCCATTCCAGATGATGGACAAGAGCCAAGATCTGTTGAAGAATTCAAAACGCTTGAGTTCGAAGGATATTTCAAAAACATGTCCATAGCCCAAGCCTGGGACTTGTACTTGGGAGAAAGGTCCAAGTTTGTGCGAAGAAGCTGACAGGCAGCAGACTACTAGCAATCACTCTGCTGGTAAGAAGAAGACTCCAGTACAATATACGCCCAGAGGAGGAGGAAGAAGTGGCGGAGGTAGAGGCTTTAAACCTAGACCTCTACCCAAAAATATTGAATATGTAGATCCAGGCAAGAAAGGAAGGATCTACTGGGCTGGATATTGATGCTATAGCCAATCTGGAAGTGGAGAGGAAAAATGCTGAATATGTAAAGAGGATTGAAGAGGAAAATAGAAGGCAAGATCAGCTGTGGCAAGAAAGACAAGTAAGAAAAAGAATTGATGAAGCTGCGAAGAAAGCTTACGAGAAGAAGAAAGCGGTGAAGAAAAAAGAAAAGAAAAAAGAGAGTCGACAAAGACAAAGTCAAGAAGAAGAAAGAAGGAGGCAGCGAAGGCAATGAAGTGTTTCTGCCAACCCCTCCATGCATTTTACTTTTGTAAATACAAATGTATGTAAGTCTTCTGTACATTTAATGAAAAATCTATATTTGGCGTAGATATAGTATATGCTCGATTGCTCGATACACATTGTAAATAGTCGTGTGTAAAGAACAAGAATGATATGATCAATAAAACGATCTATTCAACACATACATTCTTTGTTTTCGCATTATCCGTATATATCTGTCTTTGTTTACATTTTACTTAATTTTGTGAAGTTTTGAAATCATCAAAAAGGGAAAACTGTTGGGAAATTTATTGTTTAGATTTTTATGAATGCCATGTAAAACTTAGACTAGAAAGTTGGCACCCCATTTTCCTTGTAATTTGCATTGTAATAGATAAATTTGTATGAGCCGAGTCAAGTCACTATGCCCGGAATACAAGAAGTCAATCAAGACTAGAATGAAGACTCCATTTGTGAAGCGGTGAGTGTGGCAAGGAAGAGATATCAAGAACTCGACTGAAGGAGTATCGGCTGGGAGACAGCTGTGAGAAGAGTCAGTTAAGTCAATCCAAGAAGCCAAGTCAAGTTGAAGTGACAGATGAGTCTTCCAATCATTGGAGCAGACTCAAGTCACCTAGGGAAAAGGCAGCTGCAAAGAGGAGTTAACTGAAAAGAATCCGTTGCACAAAAGTCAAGAATATTACTTAAACAAGTAATACTTCCATGCTGCCATGTCTTAAAGTGCTCAGTCCCAGAAGCGTGCAAAAGGAATAAACCAATGGGAAGCACTGCACCTTGTGTCAGATTCTGAAAAGCTGATCATTCATTTAATACGAGGAGATGTCTACATCAAGGAATGCAACAAGACAAGCCAACGAACACAAGTGATTTTTGAAAATCAGCCTATCTCTTCAACGGGCAGATTTTTGAAAATTCACTATAAAAGGTTGAGGAATCACATTGAGAAGAGGTAACCTTGATTACCTTGCATACCTGAGATAACAAGCATTATTAATACTATAACCTGCAAAATATTCTCAAGTCATTCTAGCAAAATCCTCAAGCCTAAATCTCGAAGGAAATCGATCCAACACTAAGCTGTGAAGGAAAGACAACTTCAAACTGTTGAAGAGCAAACTTTTGAAGAAGCAAAAGGGGTCTACTTTCCAAGGAGGATTGTAGAAAGGTTCAAGGTCGAACCAATCTCAAGTTATTGGAGGGCTTCGTGATCAAATCCAAGAAGCTTGAGAAAGTGAGCTGAAGTAGAAAAGCAGCTGCCCTGTGAAGTAGCTGATTCAGACGAGAAGCCAGCTGTGTGACCTAGGCATCTCAGATCGAGTCCCAAATGAGCAAGTCGGTTGTGTGATCAAGACTTGTATCTAGGACCGATAACCACTCAGATGTACTCGATCATTACTTAGTGGATTCCTCCGGGGAGTTGGAGAAGAGAGGAGTAGAAGAATTACCCCATCTTGAACCTCTATAAAAATTATTGTGTCATTTACATTTCAGTATTTTATTTCTGCATATCACTGTATATCTGCTGATAATTTGCTATCCAACTGATAAGTAACTAAGTGCTAAAATCAAGTGTTTAAAACAAATTAAATCAAATTAAAGGGTGTTAAGTCTTCCGCTGAAAATCTCATCACGCCAAGTTAAGGTTTAGACTAAACAGTTGAGTTATTCTATCAACAACTCAATGAGTCTGTTGAGTGGCTAACTATGCTGGTTAACTAACTTAGCTGTCCCCCAAGGACTTAGCTGTGTATTTAACTCATGTAATATTTTAAATGGACTAAAATCGAAAAGTTGGTAAGGTTTATTCAACCCCCCCTTCTAAACCTTACTCACACCCTTTGGGACCTACAAGCGGTATCAGAGCGGTTGGTTCATTGAGCCTTTCACACTGGTTACTAAACTAGATCTCCAATCTTTCAAAGAAGTTTTTAACACTTGCTCTTTCAAAAGCTATTTTTATTCAGCAAAGTTATTATCATGGAAGCAAATTTGACACGCATTCCTATGTTCACTATTGAGGAATTTGATGATTGGAAAATTCGTATGCGAGCTCATCTATCTCGCTTTACATGATGAAATGTGGATAGTGTTAGAGGATGGGCCTTTGCAAATCGAAAGTAAACACAGCTTTATCAGAGCGAGAGACGCGGTGAAGGAGAGGAAGGCTGCTGCATTGAGCAAGACCACCCTGGTTGATAAACCAAGGACTGAATGGACAAACGAGGACAAAAGAAGATACAACTTGGACAATGTGGCCAAGGACATACTTTACAAAACCTTGGACAAAGCAATGTTCAATAAAGTAAAATCTTGTCAAACTGCAAAACAAATCTGGGATAAATTAACCTTAATTTGTGAAGGATCGAGCAAATTAAAGAAAACAAATTGTCCGTTCTTTGTACAAAAATTTGAAAATTTTAAAATGCTTGCGGTGAAACCTTGGATCAGTTGGATGCTCGATTCACTAAGATCACAAATGAATTATCCGTACTTGGGAAAGAATATACACAAGAAGGAAATGTGTATAAAGATTCTAGGAGAAGCCTCCCGGTGAATGGGAAATGAAGGTCATGGCCGAGACATTCAATGAACCTCACAACAACATCCAACCATGAGCTATTCTCGGACCTCAAAGCCTACGAGTTTGAGCCGAGAAGAAAAGATCAAGAGGAGACAAATTTGTCCCTTTGTACCCCAAAACAACTGAACTTATAGTCAAGGATGGGAAGAGAGCTGAGGTCAAGGAAGCCATTGACCAGGAGGAAATTGCCTTGATGGTTAAATGATTCAACAAGTTCTTCAACAAGAACTATAAAAGAAACAAGGTGAATCCTCCAGAGACATTGACTCCCTCCAAGTCAAGGGAGATAGGCCACCCAAGAGAGCCGAGCATCAAAAGGTTGAATATCAGAGAGCTGATAACCCAAGAACGGAAAGAACTGATCAAAGAGCTGAGAACCTATGTTGGAACTGTAGAAAACCAGGACACTTTGCTATTGACTGTTCATATCCTGTAGTCAACAAATACAGGAATGAAGAAGAAGAAGAGTCTTGAGAGAAAGAAGACAGAAAAGAAAAATGCTATGTTGGTCAGAGAGACTTGAGACATTAAGTCTAAAGAAGCGGCAGACTCGAGAGAGTAGTGAAGCCGACTACTCAAGTGATTCTCGAAGAAGAAGCAATGATCTATCTAATGGCTAAAGAACAAGATCAACTCCGATCAAGAAGATGAGGTACACTCTAACTCATCTCACTCGATTCTAGTGATAGTGATTGTGACACACACACTTCATCACCCACCGATCTTTATGATTCATTAGGCAAAATGATGAAAGACTTTGAGCACATTAAATCCTCACACACACTATTAAACGAGGAAAACAGCCCATTTCAAAAGCAAAACTCACGGTGACTAAGGAGCCGAGTACTCTAAGTCACATAGCCGATGAGAAAAAAAGAGTCAAGGCCGAGAATGCTAAACTAATAAGCAGAGATAATTTTGCTATAGAAAAGAGGGAAAATGATCTCAAAGCGTGATTGCCTCATTTACAAAGGCATCTAAATCATTGGATGACCTTATTATGAGCCAAAAAGAATGTGGAGATAAAATTGGCATAGGATTCAATTCCTTTGCACACAGTCAAGTTCCCAGAGTGATTTTGGAAAAAGGATCTTCAAGTAGTGAAGCATCCCAAAAATCTAAGACACCAAATGTTGCACCCACATTCACTCCAAAGCACAATCACAGACAAACTGGCCTTGGATATAAAAGAAAAGGAAAACATCCAGTTGAGTATGCTGAGAGGACAAACTGAGAAGAAATCCAGCAGAGTTCCTCAACAAACTCCAAATAGGAAGTACTCTGTAAAGAAAAAACAGAGCTATCAGAAACCCCAGAAGTTCTATCAAAGGAACACAAATGATGGGAATGGTAGAAACTACCCAAGCCAAGCTGATTGGAATATTGTGAAATATCAGCAAAGACCTATGGAATATATGCCCAAATGGCAAAGGCCTAGAACTCAGCAAAGGTCATTCCAAAGGCAAAAGAGCTATCATCAGCACACATATGCACCCAAGCACTACACTCAGAAATATCACAATTACCCAAAGAAGGCAATTGCTAAAAAACACACACACAGGCATACAGACAAAAGTGACAGCTGTATGAACCTAAAGCCCCCAAGCAATTTGCCAAAGTGAGTTATGATTATGGCACAGAAAGATGGCAACCTCTTAGAGTCAGATCATTTGGCTATAGGTTGGTTGGATCATCTTACAACACTAACCCCTCATGACCAAGACAAACATGGGTACCTAAAAACTAATTTCCTTGATTGCAGGTTCAAGGAACAAGCGAGTGCAAGGAACTGGTACATGGATAGTGGCATTTGTTCCGCACATGACAGAAACAAAAAAATTTGTCAAAATTCAAGGAGATTAGAGGCGCAAAAGTCATATTTGGAGGAAATGAAGCTCGGGAAATTAGAGGCTTTGGATCCATCAAGAAAAATGGATTAAAAATCACAGATGTTGCATACGTTGAAGGCCTCAACTTCAACTTGTTAAGCATCAACCAACTCGCGTGACAAGGGCTATAATGGTGGATTCAATATGGGAGTGGGCCAAATTAAAGACATCGAATCAAATGAAATAGTCTTTGCCAGGATCCGCATGAAGAGAACATGTATGTGGTAGATCGGTCGACCGCCACACCAAGCACTTGTCTGTTAAAGAAAAAAGCACAAGCCGAATCAAGTTGGCTGGGCACAAAAAGTTTCGAGTCATCCGAACTTCAAGACAATTAACAAGCTTGCAAGGAGTCATCTTGTGGAAGGACCGCCGGACTCGAGTGTACAAGAAAGAAATTGTTTGTGATGCATGCCAGATGGGAAAGCAGATAAAATCATCATTCAAAGAGAAGCCTAGTCCATCTTCAACAAGGATATTGCATCTGTTGCATATAGATCTATTTGGTCCAGTTGAGCCAGCTAGCATAAGTGGAAAGAAATACACTTTAGTAGTGGTGGATAATTATTCAAGATATACATGGACAATCTTCATGTGTAAAAAGAAGGAAACTTTGCAGAAGTTACCTCAGCTGATGAAAAGAGTTCAAAATGAGAAGAGTCAAACCATTATAAAGATAAGGTCTGATAGAGGAACTGAGTTTGTCAATGGGATAATAACTCAGTATTGTGTTGAAAATGGTATTGCTCATGAATTATCTGCAGCAAGGACTCCTGTGAGAATGGAGTAAGCGAGAAAGAAGAAACAGAACTCTCAAAGAAGCTGCAAGAACCATGTTAGTTGAAGCTGGATTGCCAAAGAGATTTTGGGCTGAAGCCATCAACACTGCATGCTATACTCAATATAGATGCATGATTAACAGACAGCTGACAAAAACTCCCTATGAAATAGGGATAGGGAGAAAGCCAAATGTTGCATATTTTAGAATATTTGGATGTAAATGCTTCATCCACAACAATGGCAAGGATAATCTAAAGGCTTTTGATGCTAAAGCTGATGAAGGTATCTTTTTGGGATACTCAGCTGAAAGCAAAGCCTACAGAGTGCTGAACAAGAGGATAATGGTCACAGAAGAGTCCATTCATGTGGTTTTTAATGAGCCCAATGTGAATGGAGAAGACATTGAAGAGTTAGCTGATAAGCTTAATCAGCCAACTATGCAGAAGAGTCCCTATATTGAAGCTGAAGCTGGAGCAATCAATCAAGATGAAGATGAGACTGCTGAGTCTCAAAGATAGCTAGAAAATCTGCAGTTGAATGATAATGAAAGAGTTGCTCAAGAAAACACAGCTGCAATACGACTGAACCCAGCTGATTTACTCCAACCTGATGTGAGATGGCTGAGAGACCATCCACCAGAGCTAGTCATTGTAGATGTAAGAGATGGTGTAAGAACCAGATCTAGAGCTCAACAAGAAGCAATGTTCACTTGTTTTATTTCCCAAATAGAGCCAAAAGATGTGTCCCAAGCATTGGATAACACACATTGGATTCAAGCCATGCAAGAAGAGCTGAATCAATTTGAAAGGAATAAAGTGTGGGAATTGGTGCAGAGACCAACTCATCAAAATGTCATTGGCACAAAATGGATTTTCAGAAACAAGATGAATGAAGAAGGTTCTGTGGTAAGAAACAAAGCAAGATTTGTAGCCAAAGGGTATTGCCAAGAAGAAGGAATAGATTTTGATGAAACATTTGCTCCTGTTGCAAGATTAGAAGCAATAAGGATATTTCTTGCCTATGCTGCACACAAAAACTTCATTGTATATCAAATGGATGTGAAAAGTACATTCTTAAATGGACTGTTAGAAGAAGAAGTCTATGTTGAGCAACCTCCAGGCTTTGAGCAGAAGACCATTGGAGATAAGGTGTACAAGCTCAAGAAAGCTCTATATGGATTGAAACAAGCACCAAGAGCTTGGTATGATACATTATCTCAATTTCTAACTAACAATGGATTCACCAAAGGCAAAGTGGAGAGAACACTCTTCAGAATTCAAGATGGGGAGAGTATACTGCTTGTTCAAATATATGTCAATGATATCATTTTTGGATCCACAAACAAAGAGCTGTGTGATAAATTCTCAAACCTCATGCAAGGCAAATTTGAAATGAGCATGATGGGAGAGCTGACATTCTTCTTAGGAATTCAAGTTAAACAACTGAAGGATGGAACCTTTATAAGTCAAACAAAGTACACCATAGATTTAATGAAGAAATTTGGTATGGAAAGAAGTCTTACGTAAAAATACCAATGAATACATCATCAAGATGGACATGGATGCGGATGGCAAGCACTGTGGATCAAACAAGATCTGAGCACTTATTGGATCATCGCTCTATCTAATGCAAAAGGCCGGACATCACCTTTGCAAAGTAGGAGTATGTGCAAGATTCCAATCTTCTTCAAAGGAAAGTCACATGACTGCAACTAAGAGAATCCTAAGATATTTAAAGGGATGCCAAGAAGTTGGCTTATGGTATCCAAAGGAAGGTGAATTCAAACTAATTGGTTACTCAGACTCTGACTATGCTGGATGTAGAGTTGACAGGAAGAGTACTTCAGGTACATGTCAAATGCTTGGAAACAGACTAGTTTCCTGGTTTAGCAAGAAGCAAAATTTAATAGCCACATCCACAGCTGAAGCAGTACATAGGCTGCAAGGGCATTGTTGTGCCCAAGTCTTATGGATAAGACAACAACTGAGAGATTATGAAATTGAAGAAAAAGAGATTCCAATTATGTGTGATAACACAAGTGCTATTGCAATCACTCAGAATCCTGTGTTGCATTCGAGAACAAAGCATTATTGATGTCAGATATCATTTTATAAGAGATCATGTTGAAAAGAAAGACATCACTTTGGAATATATCTCAACTGATAAACAGTTAGCTGACATATTCACCAAACCCCTATGTGAATCAAGATTTGAAGTGCTTAAGCATGAGCTAGGGCTAATTGAGCTGAGTTGACACTCAGAAGACTCAATGAGAAGAGATGAAACATGAAAAGATGAAAACAGAGCAAATCTCATGAATCACCAAGTGAATCACCAGATCGAAAAGTTAGTCAGATGTCGAGTTAGGCGACAATTTGAGTCACTATAAGAATAGAGAGAAGAAGAGTTGAGTCATTTAAGGAGTAAGCTGAGTCATTTATGAGCTAAGTGACAAAAACACAGTCGTTTTTAATGAGCGGGAATGTTTTTAAGGATGACATCAACGTAATTATGACGAACATCATCAAAAAGTCGCACAATAAGCATATGATTGGATATAAATGCTGCCGCATTAAATGCGAGCAATTAAATGCAATGAGACGTGCTAAATCTAAGCCGTTGATCTCGATCAAAATTCAGAAACCAAAAACACGTCCTTTCATAACCCATATATACTCATTCTTTCAGTTTTCTCTCTCACACTGAAAACTGTTCATCTTCAATAATACGAAAGCAAGTATCTTTTCTCTCAAAAACCCAACCTGTTCTCAAAGCAAGTTTATCAAGATTTAATCGTTAGAATCTTCTAGAAATGGCACCAAAGACCGATTTCGTCAAGCTATCAAAGCAAATCCACTCAGGTTCCTCAGTGGATTTTGAAGGCATAATTAAGAAGGGTTCGGATGCTACCCTTGTGAAGAAAATAGCAGATATGTTGGAAACATCTGGGCTTAAGGCTTTTTTGACGATAGAATACTCGCACACCTACCTGGAAGAGGTAGCCCAGTTCTCCTTTGAGTGCTCAGCCGTGGGGGCAGGTGGTAAGACACCTTCAACAGGGGTTGGCTCAACTTGGGTGCCCAAGTTCCCAGTGTCATCGCCAGTTCCCTTAGATTCGTCCTCTGAGTGAACCGGGAAGTGGTTGCAGCAATAACTGTGGCAATCTGCTGTACCACTTCCAACGGATCAATCTCCAGCTGTGATTTGGAAGACTCTCCTGGTCCTTCCATCAGCTCTTGCTCATGCATCAATGGGGATTCCCTGGCTGGCTTCGCATGTCCAACGTTTCTGTGCAAAGAATGGGGTCCATGTCCTCATCACTATCTGAGAGCATGTCAAGGTGAGGATGAGTATGGTCGCTAGTTCCAGTGAGAGGACAAATGCTGGCTTTCTCACGAGCTTCAGCTTCCTCTGCTAATCTCTCCTTTTCTTTTTCCTTGAAGATATGCAAGATATCCAGGGAGTTATCTTCATCAAGTGCCTGAACCACGGTGGTAAATCCTAGGAAATTCAGCAATTCTTTCTCTTCCTCAATGAATTCAGGGCGTTCAAACTGTACCCTCGAGCGACTAAGCTTCCATGCACGCCATTCAAGCAGACGACGTTGAATGTCTGGGTACACAGGAGAAACAATTATCACATCATCATCTTCATCATCTTCTTGTTGACCTTCCTTTTCAGGAATGGAAGGCAACATACTCTGCTGCTCAGCTCCTTCAGCAGCATCGGGTGCAGGTGGAGACACAATTCGTACAGCAGGAGATTTTGTTGTCTCTGCTGCCTCTTCTTCCTCAGTTGTTCTATCCACACTGGATCTTCTTTTTGCCTCTGCTGATCGGCCTCAGCAGACTTGGGTCATTTCAACAACAACTCTCGAGATCGCACTTCTTGGCTGATCTCGAGATTTTCTCGGTGAGTGGCGACTCACTGTCTTCTCAAGCTCCGAGCGCTTGGTGAGTCTTCTTCTTCTTTTTGTCCCGACGAGAGGAAGTTCTCGGTTCGAATACTTCTTCCTCGTATTCCTTAGCGGCGGGGGCGTGCATCTTTCTTTGACCGAGGAGTCGCTTTCTTGACTTGGCGATCCTCTTCTTTTTGATGGTCGGAGAAGGTATTTGGGGTTCCTTCTCCGCCTCGGCTGCGTGGGCGAGACACAGACGGTGATGCTCGCTCAGCGGTGACTCATTGGGGGCAGTGCGTCTTTTTTGTCTTTGCTCCCGGGCAACTATCTTCTTTCACCGCATGGGCGACTTTCTTCTTCGGAGGGGAGGCAACAGCTGTTTCCTCGGGGTCAGCTGATTCCCCCTCACTGGTGTCCGCCCTCTTCGCATGGGCTCTCTTCTGGGCTCCTGAGAGGTTAGCCCTAAACATCTTCTTGTTTACATGGAAGGACTTTCCATGCTGAAGGGAATGCCCTTCACTTCCATCAAGTGGCCAATAACTAGGCCATAGCCGAGTGATCCTCCAAAGGATCCATCTTCCTTGAAGGACTTGTTCGCAATGTTCTAGCAGAGAGTCTAGAGCCGTATACAAACTCAACTTGATTAACTTTCTTCCCTTGCATGATCGCAGCCATGACGATCAACTTGGTCTTGGACAACTGATTGAAGCTTCCAAACTTCATGTCCACGCATTTTGAGATGACATCCATCATCTTGTGATAGTCGTCCTTCAACAATTTCTTTTCAGCTGTGTAGACTACTTTCGCAGCACACTCGGTTTTGGCTACTTCTTTCCATGCAACAGCCAAGTCCACATCGGCTTCGTATATCTCTGTCATACCCTCCGACGGTAATCATGATGTCCTTGCGGTGATCATGATGTCCTTGCGGTGGACGGAGGACTTAATCCCTTCGTCCCTACACCTCAAGAGTCCGGGAGCAGAGTGACCCCAACATAAGTCACTCGGTGGTGCGCACCGAGGGGAAACTCACACCACCGCAGATAGGTCGGAGGATGTGCAGATGACTCCACAATGCGGGAAGGAGGCGAAGTGGAGAAGAAAAAGAAATAGAACAACATCAAGTTGTCACCTTGACGGCTCGGACGATTAAGTCTGTCTCAGCTGAAGTGCCAACAACTTTGTCGGCTGAGGACGCTGCTGATGTAGCCGAGGCATAGGGTGGATCTGCCCCGGAAGTTAACACTTTGGGCAATGAAAGTGCAATCCAGGAGTTGAGACTCTGTGGATGCCATCGCAGAAGACCCTAAGAGGCATTGCGCTGTCGAAGGGATCGTACAGTGCCTTGCCGATTGAGACTGCAGGAGGTAATGAAGGCCCAAGGGAGGTTGAGACTTCCCTGGGTAAAGAGACGGAAATGTAGAACATCCCTCCTGTTCACATTGAAGAAACTGAAAAAGAGATAAGTGCTCTTCATGATTCCCAAGACAACCCTGACATAGCATTTCTGGGACCTGAAGATGAAGCCGAGTCTACCCCTGCTGCACATCAAAAAGACTCAACTGAGGATGTTCTTCCAAGTACGAATAAGCCTGATTTCAAAGCTGCTCGACAAACGTTCAATTTTGATGATGAGCTAAGCCCTCAAGTCTCATCATCTTCCGATGACGCTCATGATACGACCGAGGAACAGCAAACTCAAAAGGACAAACCAGCTGAGACGGAAGAAGCTGTTAAGGCAGCTGAGGCCCAGCCAGCTGGGTCAATACCGTCAATGGCCCCAACTAAATCACAGTCAACTGCGTAGGCTTCCAGAGCTACAGCAGAAACGACCTCTCGTACGATTTCACATGTACAAGACGATGCATTTGAAGAGACCTTCCCATTCTCAATCGAGCTACCTGCATTAGAAGAAGAAACTGCAAAAGAACAAAAGAAGTACTCTGCACGCGAAGAACCCATCATCCCTACTGACTCCATTGTGCCAGCAGAATTTGATTTCGACGTTGAATGACCGCCAGCTGAATCCGAAGTGACAGCTGAAATCCGTGAAGTCTTCAAGAAAATCTACGGAGAGATTGAGAGGATCGAACGACATCAGGCCTCATTGGACAATCGAGATGCTACCCTCACAGCCGACTTGAGAGGGATAGTGATAAGAATCAGGTTGTGGTGTCAGCAGCAATCTGCCATGCGTCTCGAACAAGTTCGTTACTTCAAGGCACTCTATAACAGGATGCTTGTTTGGAGCGCAGACAATGCTGACATGAAGCAGAGAATGCAGGAGTACATTGAGAGGTTGCATGCCTCTCACAAAACCGAAATGGAGCTGCTGCAGGAGTTTTTGACAAAAGAAATTCTGCGACTTGAGGAGACTATGAATGCCAAATTCAGCCTCCTCATGGCTGAAATGAAACTGGTTCTGCTGAGTCGAAGGCCACCCGTTCGAATTTCGACATGCGACTATGCCGGTGACTCAAGCGAATTCGGCCATCACCAATGGACTTCATGCTTATGGGATGTTTCAGGGTTCCTCTCTCCTTTGATGATGCCAAAAAGGGGAAGAGGAATACGAAGAGCTTGAAGGAGACAATCTATTTGAGAGAAGAAAGATGCAGCTGTTGAGAAGAGGGAAGAAAAAGGAAAAGCTGTTGAGGGGGAAAGGTCACAGGATGTGACCTTAATGCTTGTTGAAACCCCTCAACAAGGTCATGTCACACCAAAGATAATCAACAAACTTCCCGTAACTCTGCCGCTCTATCACTCTCTTTGTGCCTATGTCTCACAAGAAGAAAATTGTAGAAGCGAGAGATGGAGGATTTCAATAAAAGAACGGATGTCCATGTTGAAGAGATTAAAACAATTCGGAGGCATTCCGATAGGAAAAGATACAAATGCCATTCCAGATGATGGACAAGAGCCAAGATCTGTTGAAGAATTCAAAATGCTCGAGTTCGAAGGATATTTCAAAAACATGTCCATAGCCCAAGCCTGGGACTTGTACTGGGAGAAAGGTCGAAGTTGTGCGAAGAAGGCGACATGCAGACTACTACTAGCGAACTCTCTTTGGTAAGAAGAAGACTCAGTACAATATACGCCCAGAAAAAAAAAGAAGGAAGAAGTGGTGGAGGTGGAGGTTTTAAACCTAGGCCTCTACCCAAAAATATTGAATATTTAGATCCAGGCAAGAAAGGAATGATCTATTGGGCTGGATATGATGCTATAACCAATCTGGAAGTGGAGAGAAAAAATGCTGAATATGTAAAGAGGATTGAAGAGGAAAATAGAAGGCAAGATCAGATGTGGCAAGAAAGACAAGAAAGAAAAAGAAGAGATGAAGCTGCAAAGAGAGCTTACGAGAAGAAGAAAGCAGCTGAAGAAGAAAAGAAAAGAAAGAGAGCTGACGAAGATAGAGCTGAAGAAGAAAAAAGGAGGCAGCGAAGGCGATGAAGTGTTGCTGCCAACCCCTTCATGTATTTTACTTTTGTAAATACATATGTATGTAAGTCTTCTGTACATTTAATGAAAAATCTGTATTTGGCGTAGATATAGTATATGCTCTGATTGCTCTGATACACATTGTAAATAGCTGTGTAAAGAACAAGAATGATATGATCAATAAAATATATATTCAACACATACATTCTTTGTTTCTGCATTGTCTGTATGTATCTGTGCTGTTTACATTTTACTTAATCTTGTGAAGTTTTGGCATCATCAAAAAGGGGGAAATTGTTGGGAAATTTATTGTTTAGATTTTGATGAATGCCATGTAAAACTTAGACTAGAACGTTGGCACCCCATTTTCCTTGTAATTCGTATTGTAATAGATAGAGCTGTATAAGCTGAGTCAAGTCAGCTATGCCTGGGAATACAAGAAGTCAACTGAAGACTAGAATGAAGACTCTGCTGTGAAGCAGCTGAGTGTGGCAAGGAAGAGATGTCAAGAACTCGACTGAAGGAGTATCGGCTGTGAGAAGAGCCAGTTAAGTCAACCCAAGAAGCCAAGTCAAGTTGAAATGACGGATGAGTCTTCCAATCATTGGAGTAGACTCAAGTCACCGGGGGAAAAGGCAATTGCAAAGAGGAGTTAACTGAAAAGAATCCGTTGCACAAAAGTCAAGAATATTACTTAAACAAGTAATACTTCCATGCTGCCATGTCTTAAAGTGCTTAGTCCCAGAAGCGTGCAAAAGGAATAAACCAATGGGAAGCACTGCACCTTGTGTCAGATTCTGAAAAGCTGATCATTCATTTAATACGAGGAAATGTCAACATCAAGGACTGCAACAAGACAAGCCAACGAACACAAGTGATTTTTGAAAATCAGCCTATCTCTTCAACGGGCAGATTTTTGAAAATTCACTATAAAAGGCTGAGGAATCACATTGAGAAGAGGTGACCTTGATTACCTTACATACCTGAGATAACAAGCATTATTAATACTATAACCTGCAAAATATTCTCAAGTCATTCTAGCAAAATCCTCAAGCCTAAATCTCGAAGCAAATCGATCCAACACTAAGTTGTGAAGGAAAGACAACTTCAAACTGTTGAAGAGGAAACTTTTGAAGAAGCTCAATCGAGTCTGTTGAGTGGCTACTCTGAAGGTTAACTAATTTAGCTGTCCCCCAAGGACTTAGCTTTGTATTTAACTCTGTAATATTTTAAAAGGACTAAAATCAAAAAGTTGGTAAGGTTTATTCAACCTCCCTTCTAAACCTTACTCACACCTCTTGGGACCTACAGTGTTCTTGGGTGTTCGTTTTTTACCCATTGATTTTATTTTTCTTAATTTGCTAGAGGACGAACAATGCTTTAAGTTTGGGGGATTTTGATACATGTAAAATATACGTGCATCTAGGGGCTTATAAAAATGAAATTAATTGATTTATATTTTCATGTATATTTAGTGTGTTTTACTTGGTTTCCTTTGTTGGGCGTGATACTGCGTACTATTGTGAATTTTACAGGAAATGGAGCTAAATTGGATAAAAAGCGATATCATGTTCCAAAGTATAGGTCAAGAGCTAAGGTACGAGCAAATATATGAAGGAAAGAAGCATGGAAGGTCAAACAAAAGAAAATTTCCTTCAAAAACGTCAAAACGCGCTAACAGTTTCCAACACTGGCATGGTTTAGTAATGTGGCCATAAGTTTCTCTACAAAATTGATAGTGAGGTGATTCAAGTGGCTATGGAAAGCTAAGAGAAAGGGCTACAACTGTTATGAAGACCTCGGGATCAAATTTCGATTGCACGACCCGACCTTGTGGGTTGACACGGTCGTGCAACGTAACTGGGGCTGAATTGGTCTACTTTTCCTACTCAAACTCTGCAAGTGATCTCTCCAAGCATCTATAAAAGGGACCCAAGGCTTGCACGAAAATTCATCCATCAATACAACATACAACATATCAAATAACATAGGAAGGAAGGAATCGAAGAGCTTCTGAGTGCAAAAGGCTAGGTCGCGAAGAACACCACAAGGCTTTCGCATCTACGGGAGCACAAGAGCTTCGAGGGCTTGGAAGGAGAATCCATCCTGACAAGAAGGGGTTTTCTTTCTATGTCTAAGAACTCTTGTTTGTGCTTAAACGATGTCTTAATGTTGATTCAAATTTGTCTATGAGTTTGTAATCAATGTTTGGCATATGTTTCGAATCTTAGGGGCATAATCGAAACTGTGGATTCATGTTAAATATGATTATTTGTTTTCTTAATTAATTCATGCTTTCTATTTTCTGAATTCAAGTGCTTATTCTTAATTGCTTTTTATTTGGCCAACAATTTGCATGTCATACTTGTTAGTCCATAATCCGGGGTGAGTTTTAACGAGACGAAAATCGAATTCAGACATAAACTGGGTAATGTATCTGGAGACTATACATTTTGGGGAGTATTTCAATTCAAAGATCTTTTGGGAGTTAATAATAGTTGTGATGGATCGGGAGACCTCAATTATTATTAATCTACTGTTTATGCGCCACCTGGGAGGGGAAATAAACTATTTTAGGAATTGAACCACTAGAATTGCATGAATTGGTTTTTAAAACTTTATTTGCATTTAATATTGAAGAAACATGTTGAGATTATGTGCCTAAGGTTGCTCCTATAGATGGTGAAAATACTTGTGGGGTTCACAAATTTATTTCTTTTGTTTTCTTTTATTTTCAATTTTTAGTTAAAATAACTTGATTTTCGGCCGCTTCAATAAAATTGGAATGCGATGTTATTATAGCCTAAGTGTTTCAAATATCAATACTAGAGGAATACGACCTTGTTTGCCATTATTCTATAAACTATCTTTGTACACTTGCAAAATCGTATGAACCAAAATATTTTTGGCGAACATCTATTGACCCCCCTCTAGATTTTCATAGCCACTTGGACTAACACTTGAATTCATATGCTTTAAGGTCTAAGAATAACACTTGGTTGGAAATCTTGGTCAAACCCATGGAATGTCCGAGGCCATCACAATCATTTCCCGGTGGGAAGGCTCTTAGAAGCTTTACACATTTCCTTATGCATATACTCCTTGCTTAGAGTGACAATTCATTGGTAATCTTTGTAACCGGCATCCGGTGATCCGGTGATTCTCCGATCATCACTTTGAAATTTTTAAACTTTTGCACTGCAACTGTAAGTTTGTTCTCCTTTATCTTTCCGAGCCTTCACAGATAAGAGTTATTTTTCCCAAATTTCTTTGGCAGTCCTGCATGATTTAACTTTATCAAACATGACTTTATCTAAAGTTTTATATAAAATATCCTTAGCCACATTGTCCGAGGTTGTATTTACGTCTACCCCCGTTTGTCCATTCGCATCTTGGCTTATCAACCTCAGAAACCTTTCAACATCATCTTCTCGCAGACTCTTTGACTATGTTCACCTTGGTGATTCCGATCGTCCATCTTTGTTGACAAACCACATCTTATCGTGTAATGCATAGGGATGTGTCGCATACGAATTCTAGTTAACAAACTCTTCTACGGTAAACATCGAATATGGGATATATTTGTTTCCATGATAATAACTTTGAAAAACTTTTGAAAACTCAAGTGTTGATTTTTTAAAGGATGAGATCTAGTTCAATAACAGTGCGGAAGGTTCTTTGAACCAATTGGTCCGATACCACTTACGGTCTCAAAGGGTGTGAGTTAAGTCTAGAAGGGGTTGAATAGAATTAACCAATTTTTAGATTTTGAATACAAATCGATTTCACAAGGAAAACAACCAATTCTTTTGAGAGACAGTAGGGTCAAACTTGAAAGAAGAGAGTTAACCACTCAAGCACTCGAGAGAGAGTTGTTGATAGAGTAACTCAATTTGAATGAAGTTAGCTTTTACAAATTTGGTTTTCTTGGTTATACATCGGAAGTCTTTACACCCTTTTTAAAGATTGGTTATCAACACTTATCTTTTAATCTTGTTATTATCAGTTGGATAGTAAATATATTAACCAAGCAATTAAATTGCAGAAATTAAATGCAAAATATAAAATAACACAAATATTCATAGTGGTTCGAGGATGGGGTAATTGATTTGTCTCATGGACAAAGAACAAGAAGATGAGGTAATGTCTAACTCATCGATTCTAATTTTGATGATAGTGATCATGACAAACACACATCATCACCCATTGATCTTTATGATTCATTAGGAAAACTTATGAAAGAGTTTGAGTACATTAAATCCTCACATACACTCCTAAATAAGGAAAACAACCAACTCAAAGTCCAAAACTCACATCTAACTGAAGAGTTGAGTACTCTAAGTGACATGGATGATGAGAACAAAGAGTTGAAAGCCGAGATAACAAAGGTTTGCGGACCTTGCTTTGCAAAAGGAAAGAGAGAACAAGAGCTCAAAAATATGATCGTGTCACTCATAAAATCATCTAAAACATTGGATGAATTGATGATGATTCAAAAGGAGATTGGAGACAAAGCAGGCTTAGGATTTAATTCCTTTGTGAATGCTTAAACTCCAAGAGTGATTTTAGAAAAAGAATCCTCAAGCAATGGGGGAGTCCAAAAGTCTAAAACACCATAAGTTGCATCCACACATCAGAAGCACACACATGCTGACATTGGTTTTAAAGGTAAAGAAAGAAGCCATCTGAGTGTGCTAAAAGAACAGCTGAAACTAAATTCAGAAAAGTTCATCAGCAGACTCCAAATAGAAAATATTCTATTAAGTCTAAACAGAACTACCAAAAATCCTAGAAATTTCAACATAAGAAATTAAAATGATGGGAATGGTAGAAATTATCAAACTCAAGCTGATTGGAATCCATAAATGAAATATCATCAGAGTCTATGAGAACCAAGCCTAAATGGCCAAGACCTCAAAATCATATAGGTCATTCCCAACACAGAGAAATCAACACACTTATCTACCCAGATAAAATGCACATAATGCACATCAGTTTCCATACTTTTACAAGAAAGCAAACACACAAATTCATACACCGACATATAAATAAAAGAGACAATTGCATGTACCAAAAGCACCATATCATTTTGCTAAAATTCACAAGGATTATGGAACTGAAAGGTGGCAACCCCTTAGAGTCAGATTATTTGGCTATAAGTTGGTTGGAACACCTTATACTATTAACCCCTCAGGGCCCAAACAAATATGGGTTCCTAAAATTTGATTTCCTTGATTGCAGGTTCACGGAACAACTGATAGCCAAGGAAACTAGTACATGGATATTGGATGTTTCAGACATATGGCAGGGAATAAAAGAAATTTATCAAACTTCAAGGAATCTAAAAGAGCCAAAGTTATATTTGGAGGAAATAAAGCTCCAAGGGAGATTACAGGCACTGGATCCATCAAGAAAAATGGCTTAGAAATAACAGATGTTGCTTATGTTGAAGGGCTGTTGGACCTCAAACGCTTTACCAGATTGACGACTCTCCCCACAAACTAACACAAGTCTTTTCTAGCGAGCTTTATCATTACTCACGCGCTCCCTGGGAAACTTCCCAGGAGGTCACCCATCCCATGTCTACTATAGTCCAAACACGCTTAATCTTAGATTTTCTATCTAATGGGCACCAAAAAAGAAGATGCGACTATTGGTATAGGTAATCCATATCAAATCAATTAAGCTCTCTTTTAACTGTGTAGTCCAGCGCTCACGTGTTCAAATCGTGGGCCATGTCTCGCGCCATCTTTAAAGCTCATTGCGGCGGGCTGCTAGACCAAAGCCCACCAATTCCCCTCTTAGCACCTGCCAGCATCTTAGCTCAAGTGCTTCACAACCTCTGATGCCCGCCAAACTTCCTCAATTCTAACGCTAACATATTTAGTTCAAGTGTCGCGTCACGCCAGCCTCTCAACTCCAGCCACCCAGCAACCTTTAGTTCTAGTATGTTTTCGGCCACCTGGAAACCTATCTTTAGTTCTGGTCCGTTTACCTACGTTGAACCAGCATCTCAGTTCCACCACTCCTGGCAACCTCCTTTCCAGCATGCTTCCAAGGGAATTCAAACCCGTGACTTGCTCTGATACTGGTTGTTGGACCTCAAGAGCTTAACCATATTGACCATTGTCCCCACAAACCAACACGAGTCTTTTCTAGCGCGCTTTGTCCTTGCTCACACGTCCCTTGAAAACTTCCCAGGAGGTCACCCATCCCATGTCTACTCCAGGCCAAGCACGCTTAACCTTATAGTTTCTATGTAATGGGAACCAGTAAAGAAGATGCATCTGTTGGTATATATAGTCCATATCAAATCGTTTAACCTCTCCTTTAACTGTGTAGTCCAACGCTCACGTGTTAGAATTACCTCGTGCCCCTTTGAAAGCCCATTGCAGTCAGGATGCTGGACCAAAGCCCAACAAGGGCTGAATTTTAACTTTAAAGTATCAACCAACTCTATGAAAAGGGATATAATGTTGGATTCGGTATGGGTGTATGTCAAATCAAAGATGCTGAAACAAATGAGATTGTGCTATCAGGAATCAAAAAGAAGAATATGTATGTGGTAGATTGGTCCGCTGCTACACCAAACACATACTTATTGACAAAGAGAACATCTGAAACAAGTTAGATGTGGCATAAAAAGTGGAGTCATCTGAACTTCAAGACAATCAACAAGCTTGAAAGAAGTCATTTAGTTGAAGGATTGCCAGACTGAGTATACAATAAGGAAAACATATGTGATGCATGCTAGAAAAGAAAGCAAATCAAATCATCTTTCAAGGAAAAACTGAGTCCTTCATAAAAACGAATCTTGCACCTGCTGCATATGGATTTGTTTGGCCCAAAAGAGAACATGCTAGTATCGGTGGAAAGAAATACACCCTTGTGGTGGTGGATGATTTCTCAAGATACACATGGACCATCTTTATGTGTAAAAAGAATAAAACTTTGCAAAAGCTTCCTCGATTAATGAAAAGAGTTCAAAATGAGAAAAGTCAATCCATTATCAAGATAAGATCTTACGGAGGAACTCAATTTTTCAATGGGATTATAGCTCAGTATTGTATAGAAAATGGAATTGCTCATGTGTTATCAGCTACAAGAACTCCACAACAGAATGGAGTAAGTGAAAGAAGGAATAGAATACTTGAAGAAGCTGCAAGGACCATGTTAGCTGAAGCTGGATTGCCAAAGAGATTTTGGGTTGAAGCAATCAACACGACATGCTACACTCAGATTAGATTCATGATCAATAGACAATTGTCTAAAACCCCTTATGAAATTTGGAGTGGAAGAAAGTCAAATGTGGGATATTTTCACATCTTTGGAAGTATATGCTTCCCTCACAATAATGGCAAAGATAGTCTGAAGGCATTTGATGCTAAAACTGATGAAAGAATCTTTCTTGGATATTCAGCTGAGTGCAAAACCTTTAGAGTGCTAAATAAAAGGACAATGGTCACGGAAGAGTCAATTCATGTTTTTTTTTATATGAACCAAATGTCAATGTAGAAGACATCAATGAGCTAGCTGAAAAGATGAATCAGCCAACTATTCAGAAGAGTCCATATGTTGGGACAGCTCCCAAGAGACTAGATCCTGATGAGGATGAGTTAGCTGAATCTCAAAGAGAGCAGGAATGATTACAGTTGAATGGAGATGATCAAGAAGAAGTTGTTCAAGATAACTTAGCTGCAAGAAGAATTAACCCAGCTGACTTACTCCAACCAGATGTTAGATGGCTGAGAGACCATCCACCTGAGTTAGTTATTGGAAATGTTAGAGAATGAGTAAGAACAAGATCAAGAACTCAACATGATGCAATGTTCACTTGCTTCATATCGCATATTGAACCAAAATATGTGTTAGAAGCATTGGATGACACACATGGGATCTTAGCTATGCAAGAAGAGTTGAAAGAGTTTGAAAGGACAAAATTTGGGATTAAGTTCAAAGTCCTACTCACCAAAATCTCATTGGTACTAAGTGGGTATTCATAAACAAGATGAATGAGAAAGGATTTGTTGTAACAAATAAAGCAAGATTGATAGCCAAAGAGTATTGCCAAGAAGAAGACATATATTTTGATGAAACATTTGCTCGAGTTGCTAGATTGGAAGAAATAAGTAACTATGATGCACATAAGAACTTCATTCTTTATCAGATGGATGTGATGAGTGCATTTCTTAATGGACAAGAAGAAGTCTATGTTGAACAACCTCCAGGTTTTGAGTAAAAGACTATTAGAGATAAAGTGTACAAGCTCAAGAAGACACTTTATGGATTGAAATACGCTCCAGGATCTAGTATGATATGTCTCAGTCTCAGTATAGACAATGGATTTACCAAATGAAAGGTTTATAAAACCCTTTTTCATAATTTAAGATGAAGAGAGCATCTTGATTGTTTAAATCTATGTGGATTACATCATTTTTTGATCCACAAACAAAGAGCTGTGCAATAAATTCTCAAAACTGATGCAAGAAAAAATTGAGATGAGTATGACGGGAGAATTAACTTTCTTCCTAGGACTTCAAGAAAAGCATATGAAGGATGGAATCTTCATAAGCCAAACCGAGTATACTAGAGATTTTATTAAGAAGTTTGGCATGGAAGATAAGTCATCTGTAAAAATTCAAATGAAAACTTCAATCAAAATTGATATGGATGCAGAAGGCAAACCAATCGATCAAACAAGATATAGAGCACTTATTGGATCATTGCTCTACTTAACTGCCAACAGACCTGGCATCACCTTTGCAGTTGGTGTATGCACAAGGTTTCAATCTTCCCCAAAAGAAAGTTATATGATAATAGTAAAGAAGATATTGAGATATCTGAAAAGGAAGCCAGAAAGTTGGATTCTGGTATCCTAAAAAAAAAGGCTTCAAATTGATTAGATATTCAGATTCAGATTATGCTAGATGTAGAGTTGAAAGTAAAAGTACATCTGGTACATGTCAACTGCTTGAAAATAGATTAATTTTTTAGTTCAGCAAGAAACAAATTCAATAGCTGAAGCTGAGTACATTGCTGCATGAAGCTGTAGTGCCCACGTTTTATGGATGAGACAACAACTGAGAGACTATGATCTTGAAGAAAAAGAAATTCCAATTATGTGTGACAACACTAGTGCAATATCTATAACTCAAAATCCAATATTGCACTCAAGGACAAAGCACATTGATGTCAATATTATTTTATAAGAGATTATGTTGAAAAGAAAGACATCACATTGGAATATGTCTCAGCTGAGAAGCAGTTAGCTGATATATTCACAAAACCCTTGTGTGAATCAAGATTTGAAGAGTTAAATAATGAGCTTGGATTGATTGAGCTAAGTTAATAAGCTTAGAAGAGTCATTCAATAGAGTGAGAAGTAAGGAAATTGTATTCCAGAAGAGTTTTACTCATTCAGCAGAGTAAAATCAGCCAAAATAGATGTTCAGCAGTGTGAAGTCATCTGCAGCTGAGTCATGTCAGCAGACTGAAGAGAGAAGCTGAGGCAAAGCAAGCCAAAATGAGTCAACAAACACATTTATTGGGTGAGGGACAAAATGTGGTCATTTTCATTAAAGGGAGAAAGTTTTGAGATGATGCCAAGCGTTATTTTAGTGCGACACAGTAAAAGATGCAACATAAAACATATGATTGGCCATAAATGTTGCATCCATTTAATGTGAGAATAAAGACATTTTTCCGGATCAATGTCAACTGTTGATTAAATTAAAAAATGCACGATCCAAAAATGTTTTCGCACGTTTTATATATATATATATATATTAGAACATCGTTTGTCTCTCCTCACATTTCATTCAAACTCTCTCAAAAAATTCCAAAATTTTCTCTGAAGGAAAACTCTCATCCGAAACTTCAAACTCTCGTGAAATCTCCATGGCATCGAAGAAATCATCAAGATCTGTACTCGACTTCGCCAAATTATCAAAGAAAGTGTACTCCGGTGCACTTATTAACACATAATGGCTGGTTAAACAATCAGCAGACCAGGGAAGGGCTGACAAGATTGTCAAGCCCCTTGGAAGATCCTCACTCTACAGATGCCACACACCTATCTTAAAGAGGTGGCTATGTTCTTTGTGAACGCCTCTATTCACGATGATGGAATACATTCTTCTGTGAATGGTAAAGAAGTCAAGATAACTGCAACATACTTGACTGAGCTGCTTCATCTTCCCATCAACGGGCTCAAAAAGTTGAAGGATTATAAGTTCGATCTCCAGAATATTTGGGAGAAGATTGTTGTGGAGGAAGCTGCTGCTAAGTTCAATGCATCAGCTACGATGTTTGTTATCAAAGAAGAATACCACAAGTTGATGGATGTGGTTGCTAAGTGCGTGGACATCAAATTCGGCTCTTACAATCAGTTGTCCCTTACAAAGCTGACAGTAATGGTAACCATATGGAGGAGTTGGAAGTCAATTAGAGCGAGTACTTCTTTGACAAGTTGCGTCAAAATGTACAGAACATGGAGGTAACTGAAGGAAAATTCAAGAACACCTTGGGCTATGGAATAGTCCTGGATATTTTCTCTAAAAGAAGGGATTGCCCCTGAAGAAGGGGAAGTCATTTCATGTGAACAAGAGATTATTTAAGGGCAACTTGTCAGCTGCTCAAAAGAAGGGCCATGCTGAGGGGGAAACAACTGAATCTCTCATGTTACCATAGCTGCCCCTGCTCCAGCAGTTCCAAAGAAACAAAGAACAGTTACACCTTACAAGCGAGCTATTAAGAAACAAAAAACTCAGCCAAAGAGAGAGCTGAGAGATGAACCAGGAGAATCTGCAGTCAGAGTTCAGGGTAAAGATTCTGAAGAGACAGAATCCATTGAAATTCCCTTGGAGATGCGCTCCAAAAGGAATCAAGACAAGCAGACTGCTGCAACTACTCATATAACTGTTGAAAGTGATGCAGTAGAATCTGCTGCTATAGAAATAGTTGTAGCTGAGCCAACTGAAGTCAGGGTCAAGGAAACAACTGAAACGGTAATTGAAAAGATAGCCGTTGAGACCACTCATGAACCTGTTGTGGAGGTTAGGCCACAAGAAGAAGAGCTAGCTGGCAGGGATGAAACTGCATCTGAAGTACCTGAATCACCTGCTTATCCTGATATTGAGGCTAGGCTATATATCTGGAGAATGTGGAAGTTGAGCAAAAGTCATTTTCAGTTTCGGAGGCCCGAGATATTAGGAGGAAGAGTGTCTTCTTGAATTCCTGAAGAATGCATATGTTTCTCAAGCATTGAATGAGGAATATTCCAGCCAAGTGTTGCTTGAGAAGAAACATGAAGAAAGAGAGAAGGCATTAGAAAAGGGCACAAGTGGTGAACCTCATAAGCTGAGCGATCATAGCTATCTGGGGCTGGGGAACCATCATCCCCTACCCTAATCATTTAAGGAGTTGTGAGAAATAAAACTGCTCTCTCATCACCAACTCACTCTCACTCTCACTCTCACGAAGACATGGAAAATCCGGGAAATGGTGATGAGGCTGGGATAGAAGTGGTTGATTTGGTTGAAGATGTTCCAACAGGGAACAAAACTGAGCCACACCCGAAGACTATTGTTGAGACAACAGATACAAAATTAGTTGAAACCAGTGAATCAACTAAGCCCCCTGTGACAGTTGACCCCAGTGCAGTTCAAGGTCAATTAGCTGCTGAGCCAACTGAGGGGGAAACTAGGCACAATACATCCTAAGTCCCATCTAAAAATCCTGAAGGGGTTGTAGGGGAGCAAAAAATCTTGCAGCTGGAAGGTGAAAGAGAAACTGTCAAAGATGTTGGAAGTCCCTTTAAGGCCAGTGATATCACAGTGGTTGAGACTGCTATAACTGAGGCACATGTTGGAAGATATGCTAAAGCTGCAATGGTTAAGACTATTGTTAGCACCAAAAGTACAATCTCAGTAGTTGAGACTGCTGAGGATGCCAATTTTGCAGAAGACCTAGTCGTGGTTGAGACCACTTCAGGGAATGTTCAAGACCCTTTAGCGGTTGAGACTGCTAGGTGGAATAAAGAAGTAATTGTGGAAGATTAGGCAGAGGATCAGAATCAAGAATCAGAGTCAGTTGAGCCCGTTGATAAGCCAATGGTATTAGATATGCCAGCTGAGACAAAGATTGAAAATACGTTGAATTCTACTGAATCAGAAATGCAAAAATTAGAAGCAGCAGACTCAAAATCGGATGATATGATGATGTTTAGTGAATCAGCTGAATCAAAATAAGAAAAAGATGATCCTTTTGGAGGTCTAAACTTTGCAAAAATGGGTTTTTTTCTGGTAGATCCTGCTCCTCAACCTGCCAGGTCCCTTGTACATGACGTTGTTGAGACATCTGATGCACAGATTACTCAATAGGAAGGGAATACCACTACCACTGAAGCTGTTAAGATAGCTGAGGCACAATCATCTCAGTAGACCAACACAGCTGACCTACCAATGAAACTACCTCAGCTGAGGCACATAGAGTTGTTTGTCAGGGAGAAGATGCAAGGATTCCCGAAAGAGGAGTGGGACCTTCCTCAGATCCTATTGACACTTTAGGAATGCTGAATTTTGAATTCAATGAAGAGATCCCTTTCGAAGAGTTTGAGAATGAAGAAAGATTTCACATCCAAGTAGAAGTTGAATACCTCAATATTCCGAGGAAATGAGGATCGTTCCTTATAGGCAGAATTTGAATTTGCTCCAGAAGACACTAGTGAACAAACTGTGAATTTCGCAGAGCTTTTCGCTACATGTTTTGAGAAATGGCAGTTGGAACGAGGCTTTGTTGACTTGTGCAGAGATAATCACGATTCGATCATTATAACTTACATTTGTGGCACAATGCTAAGAATCAATGAATGGACCTCTTAGACAAAAGCTCTTCTAAGAGAACACGTGGGATACTTCGCCAATTATACAACAAGTTCCGGATCAGAGAGCGCGATCGATTAAATTTCAGAGACGCAAGCAAGATCATATGAATCGGATAGAAACAAGTTATCTTAGTGACATGGAGTTGCTTCAGATGAAAATGGAGAAGATATTTGAATATATGGAAGCAATGGTCAGAGAGTAGTTCTCTTCGATGCAGAGACAACTAACCGAACTCAGCTCCAGTCACACAACTTCCGATTCAATGACTCAAAAGAAACTGAGCTTTATATTGGAAAATATTCATCCATCTTCCCGTGTTGTTGCCAAAAGGGGGAAGGAGTAGTAGTGCCCCCTACAACATCTGAAAAAGGCAAAGGCACCAGCTCATCAATTCTATCACAACTTCCATCTTCTTTGTCAGCTGATGAGAAAGCTGAAATGGCACTGTAAAAGTCTAAGAAAGCAACGCCTTACAAAAATCGAATGAGGAGATAGCCAAGGTGGATAAAAGATAAGAAGGTAGAATTGAACAACTGAGACATCAATATGGTGGACCATCAACAATTTCACTTCCCTAGGAAGAGCGCACAAATGAAGAGTTAGATACTATACTATCAGAAGGATACTATTCGGGGATGCACATTGCTGATGCTTGGGACTCGTGCTGCGCAAAAGGGTTGAAAGATATATAGATAAAACTAGGAAGACTCCAACTCAAGGTAAGAAAACCAAGAGTCAGCAGACACCTAACAACCAAGTACCTGGAGGTGGCAGCCATATAGGAGGAATAAGTGCGGAAGAAACTCAGATCGAGGAAGAGGTAGAGGAAGAGGAAGCAGAATTGCATCTTATAATCCTCTGCAAAAGAAGCGCCATATTGGATAGGTCTTCGAGAAGCTCAAAGGAGAGAAGATGAGCGAAGAGCCAATGAAATGGCAAGGAAGTTTGAGCAAGAAGAAGAAGAGAAAAGAAGAAAGTTTGAAGAAGATAGAAAAAGGCAGCAACAAGAAATATAAGAGAAAGCTGTCTAGAAATTTTGTATTTTTACAACTCTTTATAATATTTACAACAATGTAAGTGCTTGAGTATACATGAATAAAAATGCTATATTTATTTTCAATTATTTATTCTTTTGGCACATATGTTGTAGAAAGTTTTGGCATCATCAAAAAGTGGAAAATTGTTAGGAAATCTGTTGTATAGATTTTAATGATGCTTAGAAAACTTTGTGTTTGAAAGTTGGCATACACCAATTTTGTATGTAAATTCTACTTTGTAATAGATAGATTATTAGCTGAGTCAAATAGAAGCTAAGTAGAGTATGCAAAAGACTGGTGAAGAATGCAGAGAAGAATCAGTTGAGTCGCAGCTGAGTAGATCAGAAGACCTTCAGTCAAGTACAACAATTATGTCTTTCAGAAGACTTACAGTAAAGTCAACCAAGAATTGTTGAACATGACTCAAGTCACAGGCAAAGCAGTTGAAGGACTCAGAGACAACTGAAAGAGTCCGTTTTGTTGAAAGTCAGAGGACTTATCCATTTTGGTAATAGAGACAGACCTGCAACCTTAAAGTGTTCTTGCTGAAAGAGTGCAAGAAAAACGAGCAAATGAGAAGCTTGCAGAACTCTGATTTCTTTTCAGAAGTCTGCAAACGTAAGATAACAAAGTTTGGGTCAACATCAAAACTGCAACAATAAAACAATCCAACAAACACTAAGTAAGAGTTTGAATTTCGTCTATCTCTTCAACGGACAAAATTTGAACTCCTACTATAAAAGACTAAGGAATTTTCAGAGAGAAAAAGAGGGCATTCAAGCGAAAACCACACAGAAATGAGAAGCAAACATTTGAGCAAGAACTGCAAATACTCTCTCTCTCTCAAGCAAACTTTCATACATCCTCAAACCTGAATCTAAGATACTTCATCCAATACTCTCACGTGGAAAGATAAAAGTTGTTCATCAAGTTGAAGAGGAAAATCTTTGTGAAAGCAAACGAGGTATGTTCAAAATTAACAATTATAAATAATCCAACCATCAATTTGTCAAACCAACACAATTAGCACATAATCACTCATATAAATACATAATAACTCAATCAATTTCATGATTTAACAATAATTTTAAGAAATCCAAAAAATCAAATAAATATTTCCCCACCTTTATCAATTTTTCCAATAATCAATTAATGTTTGATCCAAGCCTCCAAGGTCAACCTACACCAAATACCAATTTTTAAACCCATTTCCAACCATACAATTCACTTGCGGGTCAAAAAAAAATTCTTAACTTACCAATTGCAAACCTCACGTGATAGGTAGTTAAGGACTCAAATTGCATGAATGATTAAAACAACTTTTGGCCTCCAAATTGAGCTACTTGGCTCACGGCAAATGAGGGAGAGGAAAAGAGAATTTTGTTTGCTCAATTTTCTAAATGAGGAAGTGATAAACTAAAGCCTTCATCCCTTATTTGTAGAAGTTGTGGTGGATTTTAGTTGAGACTTAATTTAATAGAAGAATTGGAGTTCCAAATCGGGCTCATTAAGTGGGCCAAAAATGAATAAACAAAACATATGTTGGGCTTAGAATTGTAGTTATATTGTGTTTTATCTTGTAAAATGAAAGCGAGTCGTGGGTTTGTCAATGATTAGAAAAAGAGGAAATTACACAAAATACCATGATTTTTAGAAAAAAGACAAAAATACCCACCCATCACAAAAATACCTCACCCACTCCATCTCATGACAAAAATACCCTACCTTTGGTTTCATCACATGTTTGGATTAAGAACTTTTATTTTTTCCAGTTCCCGTTAAGACTTCTTCCTCCTTTTTTCACAAACCCTAGCTCCCTCAAAAATCAAAATCTGAAACCCTACTTTCTTTCCACCTCTCACCTACTGCACGGCTGCACCTCTTCATTTCCGGCGCCGCCATCTTCTCCGCCACCCCGCCTCGACTAAGTCTGTTTTTCTCTCTCTTTATTTTTTTTTAATTTCGAATTTGGGCTTTTTTTGTAGTTAGAGAAAGAAGCTTTTATAGAGATCGAGAGCACGTATTCGTTCTTATGAGGGAGTTGACGCGTTTTTGTTTCGATATTTTGTTCATCGGTTTTTCTTGTATATTAGGGGATTAAAATTTTAAATGGCGTCACCTTTTTAACATTAATTGTAAATTAAACTGTCTCCTTTTTGGTTTGTCCGCTTACGTATTTTGAATGAATTCATATCATGATAGCTATAATGGAGATAATATGCTACGTGATTTTGTTATGCTATGTGAGTTGTGATATGTTTTCCGAACTATGACGGATGCAAAGAGGAAAGCATTTGGTTTTTGTTTTAACGGGGCGGGCGGGCGCGGGTCCGTGTGAATGCAAATTTGAATAATGTGTTGATTTTGTGTTGCTGATGCATGGTTATTCTGTATTCTTTTATTATTTTGTGATTTGAAGTTTTTCGTTTGTTTCAATGTTGTTTCGAAGTTGTTTCTTTTATGTTTCTTTTGTTCTTTTATGTATTTTCCATTTATTTTGTTCTTTTTTATTGTTTTTGATTTATTGTGTTATCTATCTCACTGTGTATCTTTTTTTTTTATTTCTTTTGTAGTGAATGTGGGATTTTTTGTTGCTTGTTATGCCAATCACTTTATTGTTGGGAAGGCTATGGACGTCGAAGCGTTCGAGATAGAGAATTAACAAGCAAGGCTCAGTCATCTGCTTCACAATCATGCTAAGTTGAAGCTGCAAAATGGTGATGACGATGACAACGACATTGAGATTCTACCTCCACTTCCTAATGATTTTAGAGAATTGTTGTTAAGTAAATCTTTAATGATGGTGTAATCAGTTGAAACATGTAAGAAACATAAATGAAACATGTAAGAAACAATTGTGAAACAGGGGATCATGTGATAAAAGTTTGTAGTAAATTAGCACAATCTAATGAGTCGTGTGTTTTGGAGTGAGCTTGTATGCATTCGAAACTCGGAAATGTTGAAACTTTTAAGAACTCATATTTAAAATCAATCCAATCTTTGACTCAGTCCTAGAACCATTAATTCCATTAATTAACTTATATTATAACTTTTGAAAAACATTATTAAAAAGAAATACAATTAGAAACATATTTTTAATTAACAAAAATATATCTTATATCCTAGAATCTGAGGGAGCAATTGTCAACCCAAGGATGGGTAATTGATGAAAGCAAAACCCGATTTACATGGGTTTTTTCAGTTTTCACGTGAATAAACTCAACATGTTGATGAAATTAAAGAAAGTAGCAAGATGTAGTGATCATAAGCAAAATTGAGCAAAGTATAAGCAGGGTTACAAATGATAACAAACTAGTGTATCTGAAAAATTAAATCAATCTGTATTGTACATCCATCTCCTGGGAAGATACTTTACTTATTTGATTAGAGACTCAAAAAGTTTGCAGATAGCATAAATCTTTATCCCAAAGCTAAAGTAAACGGAAATATTCACCAACTCCCTGGAACAAAGTTGGTATACTCTCTATTTTCTTCCCATTGTCCATTGTGGCATACCACCTGAGATTTTCTCCATGCAACTGTGGAATTCAATGAAAAGTTGGCCAAGTGAAACATATGAGAAACATAAATGAAACAGGTATGAAACAACAAAGAAACAACAAACATGTTTGAAACAACAAAGAAACAACAAAGAAACCAACGCAAAAAATCAGCGGAAAATGGGTATATTTGTCAAAAATCAGTAGAAAATGGGTATTTTTGTCCAAAATCAGCGGAAAATGGGTATTTTTGTCAAAATTCAGCGGAAAATGGTATTTTTATCCAAAATCAACGGAAAATGGGCATTGTACAGGGATTGGGTATAGAAAATGGGGTATTCATGTCCTTTTCCCTAGAAAAAAAGTGATTAAAAAGTTGAGTCCTTTTCTTTAAGACATAAATTGTTTTGCTTAGTATCATTTATTTAAGAAAGTCTCAAATAAAATTTTAGGTTAACTTATTAAGGAAACATTGAGAATATAGTTTCTTAAAAAAAACTTAAGTTAAAATGCTCGGGTTTAAAAATAGGAGAATAGTTATACTATCGGCAAATAAAATGGCTAAGATTCTCTTGGAATGTAAGATCTTAAGGATGAAAAATAAGATAGGTTAACTAAGAAAGTGACCCAATGTTATTCAAGACTAGGTGACTTGCTACTTGCCATATTAAGTCCATAACCCACCAACTTAAACTCTAATAATTAATAATTGTCACTTAACTCTCAATTCTATTATCTCTTAAGAATTAGTTAAGCTTAATCTAATAAACTAATATTCATCTAATGCGTGCTTACACTTCTAAATTCCAAAATCCATAGCTCAAGCACTAAACTAATCTAAAATCCACTAAAATTTACCAAGCTATATTAAATCAAAGTACTTATATAAATCATTAAAACAACCAAAAATTATATACTAGCACTAAAATTGAATAAATATAGATAACTAAAACTCAAATATTGAGTAAACCTCTATTTACATAATCATCCGAATCGGGGTCTCACAGACTGTCTCATTTATCATATCCATATATATATATATATATATATATATATGTATTAGATCAAATATGGCAGAGTCTTTACATAAGACAGTGTGGATTAATTCCAACCATTTATTTTTAAAATCCAATTGTTGAGATTTATTCGATTTTTTACTATTTTTTATTGTTTTTTGGTAATGGTGTTTTAGTCGTTTTAATAAAGAAGTTTTTTTTGTTTGGTAACTGCTCACACACACCGATTTTATAGGGATTCTTCATTGATTTGATTCTCACTTTTAATTCATCCTTCTTTTATTCAACAACTCCTCCCGAGTTATCTGTTTGTGGTTTTGCAACTGTATAGAAGATTTTGTCATTTTTTTTTGCATGCGATTTTCGAAAGTTTGGTGGTGGTACTCCATTGTTGTTCGTGTATTGTGTGATCAATTTTGAAAGTGGGCTGACCGGTGTGTTTCAGTTTTTCTCTGAGAGAGGTGGTTCATGGTCTTCATTATCATCCTGTGTGGCGATTTTTGTTGAATTAATCGGGAGAGGGAGGAGGACTTGCGCAATTTGTATTCGTGCACCAGAGTTCCATTTTCAATTTTTTCATACCATACACCAAATGTGTATGCACCAGTATTTAAATAATATGCACCATACATAAATATATATGCATCAAAATTACAAATGTAATTTGTCACTCTCAGTAATATGCATAACTTGCAAATTAAAACTAAATATGCATCGTTATTATTCAGTTATGCATCAAATATACACGAACTATGCATCAAATTACAAATGTAATCTGCAACTATTCCTAATGGGCACAAGTTACAAATTAAAACTAAATATGCATCGTTATTATTCATTTATGCATCAAGTATACACTAACTATGCATCAAAATTACAAATATAATCTGTTACTATTCCTAATGGGCACAAGTTACAAATTAAAACTAAATATGCATTGTTATTATTCAGTTATGCATCAAGCATACACTAATTATGCATCAAAATTACAAATGTAATCTGTCACAATTTCTAATGGGCACAAGTTACAAACTAAAACTAAATATGTGTCGTTATTATTCAGTTATGCATCAAATATACACTAACTATGCATCACAATTACAAATATAATTTGTCACTATTCCTAATGGCACAACTTACAAATTAAACTAAATATGCATCGTTATTATTCAGCTATGCATCAGATATACACTAATTATGCATAAAATTACAAATGTAATCTGTCACTATTCCTAATGGGCACAAGTTACAAATTAGACTAAATATGCAACGTTATATTTCAGTTATGCGTCAAATATACACTAACTATGCATTTACGTTCCAGATTTTTTTCGATCCCAATTTACGTTCAAGATTTTTTTCAATCCCAATTTACTTTCCAGATTCGATCTATCCAGATTCACAGGTTTCATTTACTGTTTCCATTGAAATCTGATTTGGATTTTGCTGTATGTATTGATTTTTTGTGGTGTTCATGTCATAATTTTGTTCTTATGCAACAAATTTTTTGTGTTATTTATGTCGAATTATCGATCGATTTTGCTACAGAATCTGTTTTATTTTGTTCAATTCTGCAGAAATGAGAGAGGTCTGATGGCGTTTTTTGTTAGAATTTTCAGTTATGGAAACATGATCTTAATCATATCCCATGATATATGGCGTGTGCATGCTGAAATTATGGGAATTCGGTTATACCATTTTATTGAATTATTATATTACCCTTTTTATGTGTAAAATAATTAGTAAATGCTATTTTTTTTTATCGTAATCTGAACCATTGATTAGTAGAGATGGATGATTGTGATCAATCCACATGGTCTTACGGTAAGAGATTGTCTTATAAGATCCTATCCTTATATATATATATATATATATATATATATATATATATATAGTGGTTCATTCAATACTACTATATTGTATGCACATGCCTGCCTTACCTTGCTTGTTCATTGAAATACCAAGTGTTACATATACAACTCAATACAACATCTTTGGCTTTTGGTTAATTAAAAAAATTCCAACATGTTATGTTCACGATTCTATCTATATTCCTTTCTTGGGAATTAGATTGTGCTTTCTATTTTGCAACTGTACACCAAACTTATATGACTCACATATTCCTTCTAGGGAAAAACTCATTCAATATAAGCAGATTATCTCATGATTTTCTGAATGTGGAACCTTTGAAATATTGCAATATAGAGAAGCTTTTATATCTTAGTATAGTAATGGTTCTATTCCCCCTTCTCAATGAATTGAAATTGTTAGGAAATTTATTTGATAGGTTTTGATAATACCATGTAAAACTTAAACTAGGAAGTTGGCACCCCATTTTCATTGTAATTTGTATTGTAATAGATAAGACTGAAAAGTTGAGTTAAGTCAGCTATGTCAAAGAATACAGGAAGTCAACTGCGCACTAAGCGAAGACTCTACTGTGTGTCAGCTGAGTAAGGCCATGAAGGAAGTCAATGACTCGACTGAAGGAGAGTCAGCTGAGGAACAACTGTGAAAAGTGTCAGTCAAGTCAACTCAAGAAGCCAAGTCTAAAAGTTGAAGTGACAGTTGAGTCAATCCAATGATTGGAGTAGACTCAAGTCACCTAGGGTAAAGGCAGCAGTCAAGTCAAGACAACTGACTTAGATCCGTTGATTAAAGTCAATAATATTACTCTATTTAGTAATATGACAAGTCGTCAGGTCTAAAAGTGTTTGGCCCAGAGTTGTGCAAAAGGAATAAGCCAATTGGAAACACTGCACCTTGTGTCAGACACCTGCAAATGCTGAAATGTCATTTAATACGAGGAAAGGTCAACATCACCAAGGCTACAGACCAAGAAAAGACAAGCCAACGAACACAAAGTGACATTTGAAATTAGCCTATCTCTTCAACATGCAAAATTTCAAATGGGCACTATAAAAGGCTGAGGAAGCTATTGAGAAAAGGTTACCTGAACCACGAACAAACAAGCAATATTCAAGCAAGCAATCTGCAAATATTCTCATAGCAATTCAAGCAATTACTCAAGCCTTAAACTCGAAGAAACTCGATCCAACACAAGCTGTGAAGGAGAGATAACTTCAACCAGCTGAAGAGGAAACTTTTGAAGAATCAAAGGGGTCTACTTTCCAAGTCGGGATTGTAGAAAGGTTCAAGGTCGAACCATTATCAAGTTTGTTGGAGGGCTTCGTGATCAAATCCAAGAACTTGAGAAGTGAGCTGAAGTAGCAAGGCAGTTGCCCTATAAAGAAGCTGAGTCGCAAGAGAAGCCAGCTGCGTGATCAAGGCTGTCTCCAGACTGATAAACCGCTTGTAAACTGATTTGTTACATAGTGGATTCCTCCAGGAGTTGGAGAAGAGAGGATTAGAAGAATTACCCCATCTTCGAACCTCTATAAAATATTTGTGTCATTTACTTTCAGCAAATTTACATTCTTGCATATTTACTTATCTTCTGTTAGTCTATATTTGCTATCCAACTGATAAATAACCAAGTGCTAAAAATCAAGTGTTAAAAACAATCTTAAATCAAATCAAAGGGTGTTAATTCTTCCGCCGTTAAAAACCAAATCAGCCAAGTTAAGTATTTAGCTTAAGCAGCCGAGTTATACTATCAACAGCTCTATCGAGTCTGTTGAGTGGGTAACTTAGCTGAAAAGCCAACTTAGCTGTCCCTCAAGGACATAGTTGTTTGAGTCAACTCTGTTGAATATTTTAAAAGGACTAAAATAGAAAATTTGGTAAGGTTTATTCAACCCCTCCCTTTTAAACCTTACACTACACCCCTTGGGACCTGCAAGTGGTATCAGAGCGGTTGGTTCATTGAGCCTTCCGCACTAGTTACTGAACTAGATCTCTATCTTTTCAAAAGGTTTTAACACTTGTGTTTTTCAAAGTCTTTCATCTTTTAAGCAAAGTTATTATCATGGAAGCAAATCTAACACGCATTCCTAGTTTACTATTTAGGAATTTGATGATTGGAAAATACGCATGCAGGCTCATCTATCTGCATTACATGATGAAATGTGGCTTGTGATAGAGGATGAGCCACTGCAAATACTCAAAGTCAACATAGTATTTTGTGCGAAGAGCAATACACAGAGAAGAGGAGAAGAAGGCATTCTTCAAGCAAGCAAGACCGCCATGGTTGAAAAACCTAGATTTCGAGTGGACAAATGAGGATAGAAAGAGATACAACCTGGACAATGTAGCCAAGGATATTCTCTACAAGACGTTGGACAAAGCCATATTTAACAAAGTCAAATCTTGCAAATCTGCAAAAGAGATTTGGGAAAAGCTGACCTTAATTTGTGAAGGATCAGAACAAATTAAGGAAAATAAATTAATTGTTGCTGTTCAAAAATTTGAATTTTTTTTAAAATGCTTGCAGGTGAAAATCTGGATCAGCTGGATGCCAGATTTACTGAGATTACAAATGAGCTTTCAAAGCTGTTGGGAAAGAGTATACACAGAAGGAAATGTGTATGAAGATCTTAAGAAGCCTCCCAGCTGAATGGGAAATGAAGGTCATGGCCCTGAGACATTCAATGGACCTCTCAAGAACATCTAACCATGAACTATTCTCAGACCTCAAAGCCTATGAGTTTAAGCTGAGAAGGAAAGAGCAAGAGGAAACAATTGTGCCCAAAACAAATGCATTGATGGCCAGTGAAGGGAAAAGAGCTTAGCTAAAAGAAGCCATAGACCAGGAGGAGATTGTCCTGATGGTTAAAAGATTCAACAAGTTCTTCAATAAGAACTATAAAAAGAATAAGGGTGAAACCTCCAGAAGACATTCAACACCCTCCAAAGCAAGGGAAGATAGGCCACCCAAGAGAGCTGAGTATCAAAGAGTTGATTATCAGAGCGCTGATAATCAAAGGACATACAGAGCTGATCAGAGAGCTGAGAACCTATGTTGTAATTGCAGACAACCAGGATATTTTGCTGTTAACTGTTCCTATCCACCAGTCAACAAGTACAGAAATGAAGAAGAAAGAAAAGTCTTCAGGGAAAGAAGACAAGAAAAGAAGAAAGCCATGTTGTTGGCGAGAGGCCGAGATTGAGCCGACCCAAGTGCAAAGAAAGCGTAGACTCATATAGTAGTGAAGCAGACTACTCAAGTGATTCTGAGGAAGAGGCTATGATCTGCCTCATGGCCAAAGAACAAGATCAAGAAGATGAGATACACTCTAACTCATCTCATTCTGATTCAAGTGATAGTGACTGTGATACACACACTTCATCACCCATTGATCTTTATGATTCATTAGGCAAAATGATGAAAGATTTTGAACACATAAAATCCTCACACACCATTCTAAATGAGGAAAACAACCAGCTTAAAAGCCAAAACTCACAACTGACAAAAGAGCTGAGTACTCTGAGTCACATAGCTGATGAGAACACTAAGCTGAAGGCTGAAAATACCAAGATCATAGCAGAGTTAGTTGCTCTAGAAAAGAGGGAAAAAAGATCTTAAAAATGTGATTGCCTCATTTACAAAACCATCCAAATCATTAGATGAACTTATTATGAGTCAAAAGGAATGTGGAGACAAGACAGGCATATAATTTAATTTCTTTGTGCATAGTCAAACTCCAAGAGTGATTTTGGAGAAAGGATCTTTAAGTAATGAAGCATCCCAAAAACCCAAAATACCAAATGTTGCACACACATCTATTCCAAAGCACAATCATAATTATACTGGCCTTGGATATAAAGGGAAAGGAAAGCAGCCAGTTGAGTATGCTGAAAGGACAGCTGAGAAGAATTTAAGCCGAGTCCCTCAGCAAACTCCAAACAGAAAATACTTTGTGAAACGCAAATAGAGCTACCAAAAACCCCATAAATTTCATCAGAGAAATACATATGATGGGAATGGTAGAAACTACCCAAACTATGCTGATTGGAACAATGTGAAACATCAGCAAAAACCTATGGAATATAAGCTAAAATGGCAAAGACCTAAACCTCAGCAAAGATCATTCCAAATGCAAAAGAGCTTTTATCATCACACATATGCACCCAAGCACTACACTCAGAAATACCACAACTACCCCAAGAAAGCAATTGCTAAAACACACACACAGGCATACAGACAAAAGAGACAACTGTATGATCCTAAAAACCCCAAGCAATTTGCTAATGTGCACTATGATTATGGCACTGATAGATGGCAACCTCTTAGAGTCAGACCATTTGGCTATAGGTTGGTTGGCACATCTTATAGCACTAACCCCTCAGGACCCAGACAAGTATGGGTACCTACAAACTAATTTCATTGATTGCAGTTCAAGGAACAGCTGAGTGCCAAGGAGCCTGGTACATGGACAGTGGATGTTCCAGACATATGACAGGAAACAAGAAAAATATGTCAAGATTCAAGGAGTTTAAAGGTGCAAAAGTCATATTTGGAGGAAATGAAGCTCCAGGGGAGATTAAAGGCACAAGATCCATCAAGAAATACAACATGCTATACTCAAAATAGATGCATGATTAATAGGTAATTAACCAAGACTCCCTATGAGATTTGGACAGGAAGAAAGCCAAATGTTGGATATTTTAGGATATTTGGATGTAAATGCTTCATCCATAATAATGGTAAAGATAATTTGAAGGCTTTTGATGCTAAAGCTGATGAATGTATCTGTTTAGGATACTCAGCTGAGAGTAAAGTCTATAGAGTGCTGAACAAGAGGACTATGGTCACAGAAGAGTCTATCCATGTGGATTTTGATGAACCTAATGTAAATGGAGAAGACATTGAAGAGTTAGCTGATAAGCTGAATCAGCCAACTATGCAGAAGAGTCCTTATGTTGAAGCTGAAGTGAGAGCACTCAACCCTCATGAAGATGAGATAGCTGAATCTCAAAGACAACTGGAAGGTCTACAACTGAATGAAGATGAAAGAGTTGTTCAAGACAACTTAGCTACGAGACGGCTGAATCCAGCAGACTTACTCCAACTTGATGTGAGATGGGTAAGAGACCATCCACAAAAGTTAGTTATTGGAGATGTAAGAGATGGCATAAGAACCAGATCCAAAGCATAGCATGAAGCTATGTTCACTTGTTTTATTTCCCAGATAGAGCCTAAAGATGTGTCTCAAGCATTGGAAGACACACATTGGATTTAGGCTATGCAAGAAGAGCTGGATCAGTTTGAAAGAAACAAAGTATGGGAATTAGTTCAAAGGCCAACCCACCAAAATGTCATTGGTACAAAATGGGTTTTCAAAAACAAGATAAATGAGGAAGGATCTGTTGTAAGAAACAAAGCAAGCATGGTAGCCAAATGGTATTGCCAAGAGGACGATATAGATTTTGATGAAACCCTTGCTCCTGTTGCAAGGTTGGAAGCAATAAGGATGTTTCTTGCTTATGATGCATACCAGAACTTCATTGTATATCAAATGGATGTGAAAAGTGCATTTCTAAATGGACTGTTAGAGGAAGAAGTCTATGTTGAACAACATCCAGGTTTTGAGCAGAAAACTATTAGAGACAAGGTCTACAAGCTCAAGAAAGCATTGTATGGATTGAAACAAGCACCAAGAGCATGGTATGATACATTGTCTCAATTTCTAACTGACAATGGATTCACCAAAGGCAAAGTTGATAGAACACTCTTTAAAATTCAAGATGGAAATAGTATACTGCTTGTTCAAATATATCTGGATGACATCATTTTTGGTTCCACAAATAAAGAGTTGTGTGACAAGTTATCAAACCTCATGCAAGTCAAATTTGAAATGAGCATGATGGGAGAGCTGACTTTCTTCCTAGGACTTCAAGTCAAACAATTAAAGGATGGAACCTTCATAAGCCAAACCAAGTATACCAGAGATTTGATGAAGCAATTTGGTATGGAAGAGAAGTCTTCTGTGAAAATTCCTATGAACACATCAGTCATGGATGCAGATGGCAAAGCTGTTGATCAAACCAGATATAGAGCCCTCATTGGATCATTTCTCTATCTAACAGCAAGCAGGCCAGACATCACCTTTGCAGTAGGTGTATGTGCTAGATTTCAATCTGCACCAAAGGAGAGCCACATGACTGCAGCTAAGAGAATCATAAAAAAATTGAAGAGATGCCAGGAAGTCGGCTTATGGTATCTAAAGAAAGGAGGATTCAAGCTGGTTGGATACTCAGACTCAGACTATGTTGGATGTAGAGTTGACATGAAGAGTACCTCAGGTGCATGTCAAATGCTTGGAAATAGATTGGTTTCTTGGTTCAACAAGAAACAAAATTCAATAGCCACATAGCTGCGGGCAACTGTTGTGCCCAAGTCTTATAGATGAGACAACAACTGAGAGATTATGATATTGAAGAAAAGGAGATTCCAATTATGTGTGATAACACTAGGTGCAATCACTCAAAATCCAGTGTTGCATTCAAGAACAAAGCACATTGATGTCAGATATCCTTTTATAAGAGATCATGTTGAAAAGAAAGACATCACCTTGGAATACATCTCAACTGATAAGCAGTTAGCTGATATATTCACAAAGCCATTATGTGAATCAAGATTTGAAGAGCTCAAGAATGAGTTAGGGTTAATTGAGCTGAGTTTGACTACTTAGAAGGCTCAATCAATAGAGAAAGAAGATGAGGAAATTGAAAAAGAGCAAGTTTCACATTTCAGCCAAGTGAAACGGCCCAGTCGGGAAGTCAGCTGAATTGAGTTAGCTGACAACTAAGTTACTTCATGAGAAGAGAGAAGTAGAGTTGAGTCACTTTGGATATAAGCTGAATCATTTATGAGCTAAGTGACAAAAACACAGTCATTTTAATTCGAGCGGGAATGTTTTTAAGAATGACGTCAGCGTAATAATGACTGTCAGTACAAAAGTAGCACAGTAAACCATATGATTGGATATAAATGCAGTTGCATTTAATGTGGAGAAATTAATGCGGTTTTGAAGACTTAATCCAGACCGTTGATCTTGATCAATATTTTCAAATTCCAAAAATTGTCCTTTGACGTCCCTTATATATAAAACTTCACTTTCTCTCTACCCACGCAAACCTATTCATCTTCAACAAAGAAAGAGCATTCTCTCTGCAACTGAGTTCAAACCCTAGTTCTTACAAGTCAAGTTTCTCAAGTTTCAATCGGTAAAATAATCTGAAAATGGCAGCAAATCATAACTTCGCATTGCTATTTATGAAGATCCACACTGGTTCTTCAGTGGACTTCACTGGAATGATCAAACTGGGCGTTGATGGTGCCCTTGTGAAGAAGATAGCCGAGAAGATAGAAAAGTCCGGCCTTAAGGACTTTTTGACGATGCAGTTCACGCATACGTACCTGGAAGAGGTCGCCATGTTCTACGTGAATGCGGAGGTGCAGGACGATGAAATTCGTTCATCGGTCCACAACAAGGTCATCAAAATAACTGCCAAGGACCTTGTTGAGCACTGCTTTTTGCCTGCTGAGGGTCTGAAGGACATCGCTGAGAAGGATGTCAACCTCGCTGCTGCTTGGAAGGAAATTGTCGAGCCAGAGTTCGCTGCAAAGGCTGTGTATACATCCAAGAAGGAGTCTCTGAAGAAGGATTACCACAAGGTGATGGACATTATGTCCAAGTGCGTGGACATGAAGTTTGGAAGCTTCAATCAGTTGTCCAAGACAAAGCTGATCGTGATGGCTGCGGTCATGCAGGAAAAGAAGGTGAATTGGGCTGAGTTCATTTTCAACCAAATTTGCCAAAATGTGATGAACAGGTCCTACAAGGAGGATGGGACCTTTGGTTGTTCTTTGGGATATGGTCTGGTGATTGGCCATCTGATGGAAGTGAAGGGCATTGCTCTCCGCCATGGCAAGCCCTTTCATGCCAACAAGAAGATGTTTAAAGCGAACCTTTCTGGAGCCCAGAAGAAAACTCATGCAAGAAAGGCTGATACGAGTGAGGGGGAATCAGCTGACCCTGCTGAAGACACAGATGAGACCTCCCCATCTCTCTCTCCCAAAAAGACATCAAAGAAGAGAGCTGCATTTTCTAAACCTGCCCCTGCCCCCGCAACCAAATCAAAGAAAGCACCTGCCCCAAAGCCAAACCAAGAGCTCCTGCTCATGCAGCCGACACACCTGCCCATGCATCTGAGACAACTACCCCATCAGCTGAGATAGAGGAGAACCTCAAATTCCCTCCCCTATCATGAAGAAGAAGAGGACTTCCAAGTCAAGAAAGGTAGCTGCCTCTAAGAAAGGAGCACCGGCCTTCACCATTGAAGAGCCTACGGAGGTGTAACCAGAGATCCAGCTGGTTCCCACCAAAAGAAGACGGTTGTTCAGGAAAGCTGAACTTGAGAAAACAGCCGAGTCCAATACTCAGCCGGAGCAGCAAGCTGAGACTGCTGATGCTCAAGAGGAGTAGTCTCTAGAGATTGTGGATGCTCCGGAGAAGACTGCTGATGCTAATCAGCAGAGGATCCAAGAAGACCCAATTGTACGGGAAACAACTGAGTAAACTAAAGCAGCTGAGACAACAGAACCTATGAAAGAACAGGTTGTCTCAACTCCTCAGACAGACGCTGCTGAGTCTGAGGAGGAGCAAGGTCCATTAGCCCCCATTCAGGAGACCGGAGAAGAAGATGATGATGAAGATGACTTGATTATGTATTCTCCAGTCTACCCTGACATTCAAAGAAGATTGAGGGAATGGAGGGCTTGGAAATTGGACTACTCCAGGCGTCAATTTGCTCGCCCTGGATTTATTGAGGAGGAGTAACTTCTTAGGTTCCTTAGACACGCCTTTGTCCAATTTGCTCTAAATGAAGAGAGATGTATGGAAACCCTCCGCCTCATCAAGGAAGAAGAGAAGGAGAAAGCACCGGAGCAAGCAAGAGCCTTGAAAAATCCAAGATCTGTCAGCAGACTGGGACTTATGAGAATATACATGAGTCTACTGACAGTGATGAAGATATGGATCTAGCTGCTGCAGTGGAGAAGTCAGAATTGCAGCGGGCTTTACAAGAATCCCGAGCCATGCACGAGCAAAGCCTTTTAGAGGGTCCAGGAGAGTCCTCATAAATCTCTCCCAGGACTGATCCATTGGGAGTGGCGCAACCGATTGCGACGAACATTGCTGCAACCACGTCCCCCGTGCACTCAACTGATGGCTCGCAGGGAATTGGCAATGAAGCTGGGACTTTGGGCCCCCAAGCCAAGCCAATCCCTGAAGAAGGTGTTCACACACCTGCCCCTGCGGCTGTACACTCAAAGGGAACTGAAGCTGCGTCTCAGGAGAAGAGTGACCCCATTCTCATTCACTCAGCTGGTGCGCCAGCTGAGGGGAAAACTCTCTCCACCACAGCAAGGTTGGAGGAAGCTGTGGGAGACAAAACATTGTAGTTAGGAGGCAAAGGTAAGAAAAACACTGAGCAACAGAGTGGCATTAATGACGCTCAGACAGTTGAGTCTGTCTCAGCTGAGATGTCCACTGCTTTGAAGGCCGATGAAGCTGCTGCCGCAGCTAAGGCAAAGGATGGAGAGACCCTGGGAGTTAAGACTCTGGGTCCTGAAAGTGAAATCCAAGGAGTCGAGACTCCGATGGATGCCACGGTCTAAGACCCTAAGACAGTTGCGTCTGTCGAAGGGATAGTATAAGACCCTAAGACAATTGAGATTGTTGAAGGGAATGTAGAAGGCCCTGCAGCAGTTGAGACTACTGGGGGTGATGAAGGCCTAAGGGAGGTTGAGACGTCCCTAGGTAAAGAGCAGCCTGAAACGAACATTCCTCAAATTGAAGGTGCTGCTGCAAAAGCGGAAATCAGCGCCCTTCACGATTCCCAGGAACACATTGATACTTCATTTTTGGGATTGGAGGATGAAGCTGAGTCCACAAAACATGAAAATCTAATGACGGACACAACTGAGGATATTCTCAACACTCAGAGCCAAGTCAGGGAGAAGATGGCTCGTATGAGGTTTAATTTTGATGATGAGCCAACTCCTAAGGCCTAATCATCTTCTGATGACGCTGATGATACAGCTGAGGACCAGGTTATTCGTTTAGAAGAACACATTGAGACCGACGAAGCTGTTAAGACAGCTGAGGCGTAGTCAGCTGAGCAACCTATCTCAAATGCTCCAGCTGAAACCGAGTCAACTGCGCAGGCTCCCACAACTGCAGTAATAATGACTATAGCTCAATTGTAGGCTTTCACAGCTACACCAACAGTTGCCGATGATGCTGCCGCAATTGAGGCACAAAGAGATGAATCATCGCATGCACCTCAAAGCCAAGACATACCATTTGTGCGCGATGATGTGTTTGAAGACATATTCCTATTCTCTAAGAATCTGCCCGACATGGAGGAGGAATCTGCTACGGACTTAAAGAAATACACCATGCAGGAAGAGCCAACCATTCCCACAAATACGATTGTGCCATCAGACTTCAATTTTGATGCAGAGTGGCCGACAGCTGAGTCCACCCGACAGCTGAGTTCCGTGAAGCCTTCAAGAAAATATGCGAAGATATTGAGAAGATGGAACTTCACCAGGCCTCTCTAAACTTGCGTTTGGACAATCGAGATGCTACCCTCATAGCTGATTTGAGAGGGATCATCGTGCAAATAAGGGAATGGGCTCAACAGCAGACAACCATGAGATCGGAGCAGGTCCGTTACTTCAAAGCACTTTTTGCCAAAATGCTTGTTTGGAGTGCGGACAACTCAATGTATCAGCCGAGGATGAAGGAATACATAACAAGGATAGAAACTTCCCACAAGTCGGATATGGAGCTGCTACAACATTTTCACAAGACTGAGATTGCCCGACTCGAGAATAATATGAATGAAAAATTCATCCTTCTCATGGCTGAAATGAATATTGTGACAGCCGAGTCGAAGGCCACTCACTCAGAGTTTAGAAAGGCATACAATGCAGCAGACTCCATCACAACTCGACCAACATAGCCGACTAGATTTCTGAGTGGGTTATTCCCTGGGATACCTCTCTCTTTTGGTGATGATGCCAAAAAGGGGAAAGAGGAGACCCTTAAGGGATGGAAGGGAGAAATGAAGAAAGGAGGTGACACAACTGAGGGGGAAGGAAGTTCGAAGGATTTGAAGTTGATGTATGCTGAAACCCCACAACTAGGTGATGTCACGGCGTCAATTCTCAGCAACCCGAATCTACCTTTTGAAAGAGCTAAGGTGGCCATGAAAGATAAAAGGAAGGCCATCGAAGCTGCATTTAATAAAGTAGCTGAGAAGCAGTCAGCACGCGTGGAAGAACTTTTGAAGCAATATGGTGGTCCTCCAGCCGGAAATGACTATGTTGTGATTAAGCCCCTGAAGGACAAAACAATGCCTGATGTTGGATCTGAGCCCAGATCTATAGAAAAGTTTCAAACTCTCGAAGCAGAATGATATTTTCAAGGAATGACTCCACCTCAAGCGTGGGATGTATATTGGGAGAAAGGATTGGAAGTATGCAAATCAGCTAAGCAACAGACTTCTAGCAGTCATTCAGCTGGAAAGTCTAAAGCCCCAGTATAGTATACACCAAGAGGTTGAGGAGCTGAGTTAGGACGGGGATGACATGGTGGTAGTGGAAGAAGTTCTCAACCACGGCCAAGACCAAAATATGTGACATATGTTGATCCTCAGAAAAAAGGGATCACATATTGGGCTGGACATGATCACCTGACAAACTTAGAAGTTGCACGCAAGTTGGCTGAGGCAAAGAAGAGAATGGTTGAAGAAAATGAAAGGCAAGCAAGAGAATGGCTCGAGAGGAAGCAAAGGGATGACCCTGCTGCCAAACGAGCCTAAGAAAAGAAGAAAAGGGAAGAAGAAGAGAAAAAGAGGAAGAGAACTGATGATGACAGGAGAAGAGCTGAAGAAGAGAGAGGAAGGAAGCACAAATGCGTTGAAGTGTGCTGCGAACCCCTTCGTGTATTTTGTTGTAAATACATTTGTGTAAGTCTTCTGTAATAAGCTCAGTGAATTTCCCTGCATTTTTCACTCTGTATGTATCTTAGCTTAGATATGTAATGTACTGTCATATTATATATAAAGCTCTGATATTTGTTGTAAACAACTTTGTAAAGGACAAGAATGCTATGATCAATAAAATAATGATTTAAAGCATACATTCTTTGTTACTGCACTGCCTACTGCATTGCCTGTATGTTTGTTGTTTACTTATTTTAGATGTTTTAAGTTTTGGCATCATCAAAAAGGGGGAAATTGCTAGGAAATTTATTTGATAGATTTTGATGATACCATGTAAAACTTAAACTAGGAAGTTGGCACCCCATTTTCATTGTAATTTGTATTGTAATAGATAATACTGAAAAGCTGAGTTGAGTCAGCTATGTCAAAGAATACAGGAAGTCAACTGCGGACTAAGTGAAGACTCTGTTGTGTGTCAGCTGAGTAAGGCCCTGAAGGAAGTCAATGACTCAACTGAAGGAGAGTCAACTGAGGAACAACTGTGAGAAGTGTCAGTCAAGTCAACTCAAGAAGCCAAGTCTAAAGTGAAGTGACAGTTGAGTCAATCCAATGATTGGAGCAGACTCAAGTCACCTAGGGTAAAGGCAGCAGTCAAGTCAAGACAACTGACTTAGATCCGTTGATTAAAGTCAAGAATATTACTCGATTTAGTAATATGACAAGCTGCCAGGTCTAAAAGTGTTTGGCCCTGAGTTGTGCAAAAGGAATAAGCCAATTGGAAACACTGCACCTTGTGTCAGACACCTGCAAATGCTGAAATGCCATTTAATACGAGGAAACGTAAACATCACCAAGGCTGCAGACCAAGAAAAGACAAGCCAACGAACACAAAGTGACATTTGAAATTATCCTATCTCTTCAACGGGCAAAATTTCAAATGGGCACTATAAAAGGCTGTGGAAGCTATTGAGAAAAGGTTAGTTGAACCATGAACGAACAAGCAATATTCAAGCAAGCAATCTGGAAATATTCTCATAGCAATTCAAGCAATTCCTCAAGCCTTAAACTCGAAGAAACTCGATCCAACACAAGTTGTGAAGGAGAGATAACTTCAACCAGTTGAAGAGGAAACTTTTGAAGAATCAAAGGGGTCTACTTTCCAAGTCAAGATTGTAGAAAGGTTCAAGGTCGAACCATTATCAAGTTTGTTGGAGGGCTTCGTGATCAAATCCAAGAACTTGAGAAGTGAGCTGAAGTAGCAAGGCAACTGCCCTGTGAAGAAGCTGAGTCGCAAGAGAAGCCAACTGTGTGATCAAGGTTGTCTCCAGACTGATAGATATGTTACATAGTGGATTCCTCCAGGAGTTGGAGAAGAGAGGATTAGAAGATTACCCCATCTTCGAACCTCTATAAAATAATTGTGTCATTTACTTTCAGCAAATTTACATTCTTGCATATTTACTTATCTGTTGTTCGTCTATATTTGCTATCCAACTGATAAATAACCAAGTTCTAAAAATCAAATGTTAAAAACAAGCTTAAATCAAATCAAAGGGTGTTAAGTCTTCCGCTGTTAAAAACCAAATCAACCAAGTTAAGTTTGGCTTAAGCAACCGAGTTATACTATCAACAACCTATTGAGTCTATTGAGTGGGTAACTTAGCTGAAAAGCCAACTTAGCTGTCCCTCAAGGACACAACTATTTGAGTCAAATCTGTTGAATATTTTAAAAGGACTAAAATAGAAAATTTGGTAAGATTTATTCAACCCCCTTCTAAATCTTACACTATACCCCTTGGAACCTGCAGAAGTTAACACCTGTTGGAAATATAACGTAAGCTTCACAATTATATCAATTTAATGTCAAACAGAAAAAACAGTTTTATTTAGGGGGAAAAAACACTAAGATCCAAAAATGAGCTGCCTAAATTTTGTTTTCAAAATGAATATAATGTACTTGAAATATAACAATATGTAGACTAAAACGAATGTAATTATATTATGTAGAGCAACCTTCATCAATGTTATCAATAACACCTTGCATTTCATCTTTGTCACCTCGTAACTTTGACAGTACTTTTCAAACGTATGCAAGTGCTCCAATTGATCCTGTCAACATACTCTGCAATAACCACCTAAATATTAATTTAGAGATAGTTCGTCCACTATCACTTACTGTAATATCCCGTATTTTTCAATTATTATTATATAAATTATAATTTTATTTATCAGATATTAATATTTATAATTTAGTCATTATCCTTTTACAATCCAGATTTTTATTAAACCTTATTAAGATAGAATTTCACTTGTATTAGATTTTTAAAAAAAATCAGATTTTATCTTATCATTAACAAATCCTACTTATCTTCAAACTCCATAAAATCATCCTATAAATACAAATTCTTTCAATACACCCTAATTTCATAATTTGGTGCAGAAATTTCAATTAGGGTTTCTAACCTTAAATTTTATCTAATCAGATTTTTAATTTAAAAATCAGAATATATTATATTTAATTAGTCATTTTTAATGAAATTTCAGTTATGGATTTGAAAAGTTCCTAGCTTAATGATGGTAGATGAAAGGATATCAGTTTATGATTTCTAACGTTAAAAAAAACATAATTCTTATTAAATATTCATCAAAGAAATACCATTATAAATACTAGTTTTTCCTTTACATTTTTACAAAATACTTTCTGCTAGAATCAGTTGCACTTTATAAATTTAAGGAGAGAGAGAGAGAGAGAGAGAGAGAGAGAGAGAGAGAGAGAGAGAGAGAGAGAGAAGAGAGAAGAAGGTGAATAGACGGGCAAAAGTTTCTAAGGATAATGGAGACTTTGAGGATAAGGTGAACAGTGAACATCAATAGGGATTTTAACTTGATTTGAGTAACCCACTTTTTCAAAAATCTCAGAATGACCCTTCCAAATTTCTAATTGTCGATAAGTCAACCACTGACTTATTATTTGAATGAGTGGACCAAACCTTTGATCAACCATTTGATCCAATATTCAAGCCAAACCTGGAAACGAGGAACATGATTTACTGCATCTTTTTACATTCTCTGCACAAGATATCTGCAATTATTTTAAGGTGGAGATATTTTCTATTCAAGAATTGTTTGCTTTTATTAAATGCTTCGTATATGTGTTTTCATTTATGTGCAATATGAACGGAAATCATGTTAGCCAGGGACCGTAAGAAGGCTCTGGGATCAAAAGTATCCTCGGTGTGAACCTGCAGTGCTATATTAGTCTGGGGCTGTAAGAAGGTTCGGGATCAAAAGTATCCTCGGGGTGTACCCGCAGTGCTATAGAGTAACTGGCCAGTTAGAGTAAATCACATGTTGAATATTTATGACTATGCCTATTGATGTATTTAATTATGACAAACGCATCCTCATGGAGCGAGTTGAAAGCTCACCCCCATATTTATTAACACTTTTCAGGTTGAGGAGCCCGAGGGAGGATTGGAGGCGGTGGATGCAAAGTCAATGATTTTTATTTAATTCGAATCGAATTTTTAGGAAAAGCTTATTTTATTAATGAATTTAAGTTTCTTGTTAATAGTTAGTATTTTATTTTTGGAGGACAAATATTTTAGTTTGAATACTTTGTTTATTTCGACGCAAAATTCATTATAATTAAACGATATTTTATGAAATCAGAGTAGCGCAGCGGAAGAGTCGCGGGATTATTTGAGTTTATTAATAAAATGGTTCCGCTTATTTTTGAGATGTGTCTTATTCATGCGTTTTTTAAATATGCTTTCTTATTAAATTAAGTTACTCTTATATTTTGAAAACTGGGGCGTATCAAATGGTATCAAAACAGGTCTACGGTTTTGTAAACTTGAAAAAAAATATCTTTTTAAATTTTAAAAGAAAATTATCTAGTGACATCCACCTCCGCTATATCTCGTCGGATTCCTCAAGGTACGCAATTTATTATGTCACGCTATTCATTTTATTCATGAAATATTTTATATTATCATGTTTTAAAAGTACATTTAATAAATTCAAGTCATCATTTCTTTAAAAGCATTATTGTACGTGTACTTTTCAATATTAGACAAGAATTCCTCATGTAAACAAATCACACTATTTTCTATGAACTTTGTTAAGACAACGAATTTCGAGGATGAAATTTTGTTAAACAGGGAGAGTATGTAATATCCCGTATTTTTTAATTTTTATTATATAAATTATAATTTTATTATCAGATATTAATATTTATAATTCAGTCATTATCCTTTTACAATCCAGTAAACCGTACTAAGATAGAATTTCACTCGTATTAGATGTTAAAAAAAAAATCGATTTTATCTTATCATTAACAAACCCTACTTCTCTTCAAACTCCATAAAATCATCCTATAAATACAAATTCTTTCAATACACCCTAATTCATAATTTGGTGCAGAAATTTCCATTAGAGTTTCTAACCTAAAATTTTATCTAATCAGATTTTTAATTTAAAAATCAGAATATATTATATTTAATTAGTCATTTTAATGAAATTTCAGTTATGGATTTGAAAAGTTCCTAGTTTAATGATGGTAGATGAAAGGATATCAGTTTATGATTTCTAACGTTAAAAAAAAACATAATTCTTATTAAATGGTCATCAAATAAATATCATTATAAATACTAGTTTTTCCTTTACATTTTTACAAAATATTTTCTGCTATATCAGTTGCACTTTATAAATGTCAGAAGAAACAAAAAGAGAGAGAAAAGAAATTTACAAAATACTTTGAGGATAAGGTTGAACATCAATAGGGATTTTAACTTGATTTATATTTTTTCTCGAATGACCCTTCCAAATTTCTAATTGTCGATCGACTTATTATTTTTACATTCATTTGATCCAATATTCAAGCCGCGGAAACAAGATATCTTTTTACATTCTCTGCACAAGATATCTGCAATTATTTTAAGGTGGGGATATTTTCTATTCAAGAATTGTTTGCTTTTATTAAATGCTTCGTATATTTGTTTTCATTTATGTGCAATATGAAAGGAAATCATGTTAGCCAGGGGCCGTAAGAAGGCTCGGGATCAAAAGTATCATGGGGTTGAACCCGCAGTGCTATATTAGTCTGGGACTGTAAGAATGTCGGGATCAAAAGTATCTTCGGGGTGTACCCGTAATGTTGTAAAGTAACTGGCCAGTCATAGTAAATTACATGTCAAATGTTTATGACTATGTCTATTGATGTATTTAATTATGACAAACGTGTCCCCACGGAGCGAGTTGAAAGCTCACCCCATATTTATTAACACTTTTCAGGTTGAGGAGCCCGAACGAGGATTGGAGGCGGTGGATGCAAAGTCAATGATTTTTATTTAATTCGAATTTTTAGGAAAATCTTATTTTATTAATGAATTTAAGTTACTGTTAATAGTTAGTATTTTATTTTTGGAGGACAAATATTTTAGTTTGAATACTTTGTTTATTTGGACACAAAATTTTATAAAATGACGATATTTTATGAAATAAGAGTGGCGCAGCGGAAGAGTCAGTGATTATTTGGGTATATTAATAAAATGGTCCCGCTTATTTCTTAGATGTGTCTTATTCATACGTTTTTTAAATGTGCTTTCTTATTAAATTAAGTTACTCTTATATTTTGAAAACTGGGGCGTTACATTTACTAAGTTACTTTAGTGCCCTATTGGACTCAACTCTGTGCTTTGGGCTTAGGCTTTATAGCTTGCAAAATGGGCTTCTTAGGCTTGGGATGGTTGAAACATGCACGACATAAATTTAGGGGGAAATTACATAAAATACCCTTTTTTTTGGTAAACTTATCACAAAATACGCTTCTATCACTTTTGTACCTATTTTTTTTCCTTTTGTACCTACTTTTTTTTTTACGTTCCTGCATATTTTTTGATTTTTTTATTTTATTTCATTTTTTTTTGTTGTTCATGTATTACTTTATATGTTTTATATGTTGTTTCGATGTTGTTTAAATTTGTTTTTTTGTTGTTTCTGTGATGTTTCAAAACAACTCTTACCTATTTTTATACTGTTTTTTGTTCATGTATTATTTTGTACATTGTTTATATTGTTTCGGTGTTGTTCTATAATATTTTTAATGTTGTTCTAATAATTTTTGTTGTTGTTTCCATGTAGTGTTCAATGTGTAAATGCAAATTTTACCCATTTTTAAGCTCTTTTTATTCATGTGGTGTTTTTAATATTTTTTACGTCATTTCTGGGTTGTTTCTATACTATTTTTAATGTTGTTTCGATGTTTCTTTGTTGTTTCCATGTAGTTTCCGATGTTTAAATACAATTTTTACCAATTTTTAACTCTTTTTGATCATGTTGTGTTTTCTATATTGTTTCTGGTTTGTTTGTATATTGCTTCTGGTTGTTTCTATGTTTGTTATGTTTTTATGAATTGTATCAAAAATGGAATTGTGTTTTTTTATACATGTTGTTTCTATAATATTTTTAATTTATTTGATTTTAATATGTGTTGTTTTATTTGTATATTTCTTGATTTTTTTATAAGACTTCGAGTATAATATGGATTATTTAACGAGGGCAAAATTTATTTTTTCACTGAAATTTTATAAAAAGAAACATGTTTGAAACATGTTAGAAACAATTTTGAAACAAAGCGTAAAGAAGTCCGGAAATTTTGGCGGGAGCGTAGAGTTGTGTAAACAAAAGGGCGGAAGCGTAAATTTGGGTAAAATAGTACCAGGAAGCGTAAAAGGCTGACATTGTCTCCAAAAATTGAGGCATTTATGTCAACTGCCCTAAATTTAGTGTTTAGTAAGGCTATCAAGCCTTAGAGCTCCTTATAAATAATTTATGGGAAATTACATAAGATACCCTATTTCTGGTAAACATACCACAAAATACGCTCCTAAAACTTTTGTACCTATTTTCTTCCTTTTGTACTTTTTTTTCCCTTTTTACGCTCCTGCATATTTTTGATTATTTTTACATTTTTTTTTGTTTTTTTGTTCTTGTATTGTTTTATATGTTATATATGTTGTTTCGATGTTGTTTAAATTTGTTTCTTTGTTGTTTTGATGTTTCAAAACAACTTTTACCTATTTTTTATGTTGTTTTTTATTCATTTATTATTTTGTACATTGTTTCTATTATTTCTGTTTGGTTCTATAATATTTTTAATGATGTTCTGATAAATTATTTTTTTGTTTCCATGTAGTGTTCAATGTGTAAATACAGTCTTTTACCTATTTTTAATCCCTTTTTATTCATGTGGTGTTTTTAATATTTTTTGTGTTATTTCTAGATTATTTCCATACCATTTTTAATGTTGTTTTGATATTTCTTTGTTGTTTTCACGTAGCTTTGGGTGTTTAACTCATATGTCCAATACAATAAGGCCATGGAATATTACCATATCTAAGATCTAGATTTAAAAAATGATTATCTTGATCATCCTCATAGAAACAAGGTAATTTCTCTATGTATTCCCGTGTTGTATCTATACTATATTTTGCTATGCCTATATATGTTTATATATGGTAAAATCAAAAATGGAATTTGTCCTTTTTTTTAGGACAATTGCAAATAATAAGGTCTTGTAAAAATCAAGTTTTTAAAAAGTATAGTTTTATTTTAAACATCTCAATTTTTTCTTGCAAAACACGGTTTCCAAAATAGTCGATTATTTATATGAAAATTTATTTTTACTAATTTCATAAAAAGAAACATGTTTTGAAACATGTTAGTAAACAATTTTCAAATTAGGACCAAAGTTGATATTTTTAGCGGGACTATTTAAACAAAAATCTTACATTTTACAGGACCAAAATTAGAGTTTTCTATAGTTACACGACGACATTTTTTGCAAAACATGATTTTTACAAGATCTAAATTTAGTGTTTGCAATTACGAGGACAAGAAATTTTGAAATTTTGCCTTTTATAATATATTTATATATATATATATATATATGGGATTTGGATTTGGTGACAAAATAATTTAAATAAGTATTGAGACTATTTTCGAGCATTGACTTTTTTTTTTTAACGATGCAGATGCAGATTTAATTAATTTTTAATTAAATTTATATTTAATTAATTTTTGTTTTTGATAAATAGGTAATTTTTTTTTGAATATTGTTTTTCGAGTTATTTTTGGTTTGCCCATTCACATTCTGGATTTGTTTGGGATTTGTTTCTTCGTATTTTTTTATTTTTTGTTGAGAAATTTTTATTATTTTGAAGATTTTGTACATTTTTTTGGATTATTTGTTTGGTTCTATAATATTTTTCTTTTGATTTCACACTAAACTTATTTTTTTGTTTTTGTAGTGTCAATGTGTAAATACAACTTTTACCTATTTTTAATCCCTTTTTATTCATGTGGTGTTTTTAATATTTTTTTGTGTTATTTAGTTAAAGATTATTTAAAGGATATGATTTTTAATGTTGTTTTGATATTTCTTTGTTGTTTTCACGTAGCTTTGGGTGTTTAACTCATATGTCCAATACAATAAGGCCATGGAATATTACCATATCTAAGATCTAGATTTAAAAAATGATTATCTTGATCATCCTCATAGAAACAAGGTAATAAAATTATCTATGTATTCACCTGTGACCTATCTATACTATATTTATGGCTATGCCTATATATGTTTATATATGGTAAAATTGCAGAATTTGTCCTTTAACTTTAGGACAATTGCAAAAAGGTCTTGTAAAAATCAAGTTTTGTAAAAAGTATAGTACCTATTTAAACATCTCAATTTTTGTCTTGCAAAATGCACGGTTTCCAAAATAGTCCTGTAAATATATGAAAATCTCAATTTTGGTACTAATTTCATCGAATTTTAATCACGTGTGTGGCACATGTAGTAACCAATTTCTGTGAATTAGGACCAAAGTTGATATTTTCATATAGTAGGGGACTATTTTGCAAATCTTACATTTTGCAGGACCAAAATTGAGAGTTTTCTATAGTTACACGACGTTTTTGCAAAACATGATTTTTACAAGATCTTTTTACAATCGCCTTGCAATTACAGGACCAGTTTTGAAATTTTGCCTTTATATATATATATATATTATATATATATATGGGATTTGGATTTGGTGAGTCCAGATAATTTAAATAAGTATTTGAGACTAAATCTGAGCATTGACCTCTTTTTTTAACGATGCAGATGCAGATTTAATTAATTTTTAATTAAATTTATATTTAATTAATGGTTGTTAAGGATAAATAGGTAATTTTTTTTGAATATCAGTAAAAAACAGGAGTTATTTTTGGTAGTGACATTCACATTCTGGATTTATTGGGATTTGTTTGAAGCCGTATCTCTCGCCTTATCCATTGTGAGAAATATGTTGCTTATTGAAGATAAATATGTTGCTTTTTTGGATATGTTTGAAACTGTATCACTGAATTTCTCTCTTTTCTTTCACACTCAAACTTGCAATTAATATTGGCGCATTCCGCTGTGCGAAATATGTTGCTTATTGAGGACAAATATGTTGCTTATTTAGGCAGACAATGTTGCAACCACCAACTATTCCCTTCCATTTGTCTTTTTATATATATGTTATTATGTTGCTTATGTCAACTATGTTGTTTATCAAGGACAAATATGTTGCTAAGTAAGTATATTGCTTTTTTATGTGGACTGTGTTGCTTATTGAAGATAATTATTTTGCTTATTTAAATAGACAATGTTGTTAAACTGGGTGCAAATGTGTTGATTTAAATAGATCATATGTCTTGTATATATATGTATTTTTGTTGCTTTTTTATGTAAACCATGTTGCTTATTGATGACAAATATGTTGCTTCGACGATAGTGTATATTTGTTGCTTACAAATATTACGTAATTTTGCTTTGGTTTCAGATGGTAAGATAACATCTTTATTGTTATGTATAACTTCCTTAATTTCATGGGATATGATTGATTGGTTTAGACTAATATATCCCCTCTATCAATTTAATTAGGTATTTTTATATATTTTAAGCATATTTAATATTGGTCATTGAAATTTGTTGATTTGCAGTCTAGATTTGGTCTTACGTGCTTACCTAAGGCATTGGTCTCATATAACCCTTCCCTATATATATATATATATATATATTATGTCTATATCTTTACCATTCTAATCTATATCTGTATCTATATCACTCTAAAATCTATATATATATATACACACACACACTACTCTAAAAGTGTCAATAGTTTTTTAAAAAAATGATATGCCAATTATGATTATAATATAATTATTAATTAGTTTATATATATACTTATATATATATAATATGATACTCTAAAAGTATTAATGTTTCTGCAAAATATTAAATAATTGAAAGGAGGATAGAGTAGTTAGTTAATAATTTTATGGCTTAATTGCAAAATTGGTCCCATAACTATTAGCGGGTTACAATTTTGGTCCCATTCAAATTCAAAATGGCAATTTAGGATTGTAAGTTTTAATTTTACGCAATTTGAGGACTAATTTGCCCTGAAAATTCAATTTTCCCCGATATTAGCACGTGCGGTGCACGTGATCAACCAAAATTGGGAATTTTTCCAAACCCTCCGGCATGCTGCCGACGTGGAGGACACTTTTTAATAAAAAAAAATTCCACATGTACAAAATTGGGATGACTAAACGATGACACTTGTAAAATGACTATTAAAACAAATCCACCTGTAATGAAGAAAAATTAATGGCGGGACAATTTTCCCTCCCAAAAAAACCTTAAATCTTCCATTTCAGCCAGCCCAAATCCTCATTTTCCAACCCTAAAACGTTGTAAACAATATATTGTCATTATCATCTTTAATTGTGTCTGATTTTCGAACCCTATGAAATGGTGTACGTGCGCAATCAAAGTAAGGCAAATCTTTCTCCCCCACCATACAGTAAGTATATGTATGCATTTGTTCAATTAAAAAATCATTATTTGTCTGTCAAATTGAGTAATTTTAAATATTTTGTGGTCCTTCATTGTATATTTTAAGTGTAACTGGTCCCCATTATATTTTGTTATTTTTTTATGTTGATGGGTAGGAGACATGTGGGGTTAGAAAAATGGTGTATTTTTATGTTTCAAACTTTATTCCTGCTTTTATATCATTTTATGTTTATTAATAATTAATGTTTTTCATGTTTTCGTACAGCTCGAAACAGTGGAGCTTTAACTATTGTTTTGCATTATGGTGGTGAGTTTAGAACAACTCCAATTGCACATTATCTTGGTGGTGAGGAACTTATATATGATTATGTAGTTGCTAGGGATATGTGGTTACAAAATCTGGATGAAATGACAAATGAGGTAATAGGTGTGGGTGTTTCTAAGAGATACTACATTCTAATGAACAATGCATTTAAGTTGTTATGGAGTGATGTTGATTTGAGAGAGTGGCTTATTAAACATATCCCACTTAAGGAAATGCATGTTTATGTGGAGCTCACACTTGAGGACACAGACCCTAGCCAAGTACATAACAGTGAGAAATGCAATACTGAGGAAGATGAACAGACAGAAGGGCATGAGAATGATAGTGACTCAGATAGGTTGTTTGATAGCGACTATGAAAATGATACACTATTTGATGAGAGTATTGATGATGACCAACTGTATGATGAAAATGTAGACCAAAACACTGCAACAGGGCAAAACATAAGTGATGATGAAGGTGATTCAATTGATTCTAGTGAGGATGATGTAGTGGAGAATGCAATGGATTTGGATGAACATAAACTTAGTGACGAGGATGAGGAGAGACCTAAATACTTTGTGTTCAATCCAGATATGATGTATGACCCAATTTTTGACATATGTATGATTTTTAGTTGTAAGAATGAGTTTAGGAAAGTAGTTCCAGTATCATGCCATTAGAACTAAAAGGACTTTGAAATTCACTAAGAATGACCAAACTAGAGTGTATGTCAGATGTGGTGGTGAAGACTGTGAGTTGAAAATAAATTTGAGACAAGTGAAGAATGAATCCACTTTTCAGATTGTTTTGTACAATCCCAAGCACTCATTTCCCCAATCATTCAATGTTAAGAATGTTAAAACTGCATGGTTGAGTGACATATACTTGGGTAAATTCAAATCAGATCCTAAAAGGACTGTCAAGGGGTTCAGAGTAGATGTAATTAATGAGTTAAGATGCAATGTGTCAAGAGATCAAGCTTATAGAGCAAAAAAAAAAAGATCTCTTAAAACTCTTGAAAGAGAGCCTGAGGTGCAATACAGGAGGTTGTGGGACTATGCTGAAGAACTTAGAAGAAGCAACCCTGCCTCAACTGTGATTTTAGATACAGAAGTTGATGAAAATGGACAGACTAGATTCAGTAAGTTCTACATATGTTTCTCTGCACTTAAAAGGGGCTTCCTAGAGGGATGTAGGCCTATAATTGGGCTTGATGGTTGTCATTTAAAAGGGCCTCACAAAGGCATTTTACTTATTGTTGTTGGTGTAGACCCAAACAACAATTTGTTCCCTATTGCATATGCCATGGTCTGTAAGAAAAACATGGAGACTTGGAATTGGTTTTTATTGGTATTGAAAAATGACTTGAACATAGTGAGAGATGCTGAGTACACATTTATGTTAGACAAACAGAAGGGATTAATACAAGCAATGAGTGAAGTGTTTCCTGGCTCGCCCATAGATTTAGTGTGAGACATTTGCATGGGAATTTTGAGTCAGCTGGCTTTAGGGGTCAAGCTTACAAAAATGCTTTGTGGAGAGCTGCTCATGCTAGTACAGATGGTGAACTCAAATATAGGATGAAGGAACTAAAAGAATTGAATCATAGTGCTTGGGAGTGGTTGAGTAATAAACCACCAGAGCAATAGAGTAGGAGCCATTTTAGTGAAGTCTCAAAACGTGAGATGTTACTTAACAATTGTTGTAAAACATTCAATATGTGCATTCTAGATGCTAGGGAAAAACCAGTAATAACAATGTCTGAGTGGATAAGGGAATACTTAATGAAAAGGTTGCAAGAAAATAGAGATAGAGCTGACACCAATTGGAAAGGCAGGCTGTGTCCTAAAATTAAGAAGATCTTGGAAAAAAATGTGGAGAAACACCCAGATTGCTGGCCACTTAAGGCAGATGACAGGCATTATCAAATCAACTGCTTTGATGGAAGTCAATTTTGTGTTGATTTGGTTCAAAAATCATGCTCATGCAGGATGTGGGGCTTAAGTGGCATTCCATGCAAGCATGCCATAAGTTCGCTGTTTAATCAAAAGCAAGATCCGGAGCTCTATGTTGATGACTATTACACTGTGGAAACTTACAAGACGGCGTATGAGCCAGCTAGGGGTGTTCAATTAACCGATTTTTTTCGGTTAACTGTTAACTGAATCAATTCGGTTAATTCGGTCGGTAACCGAATTATTTCGGTTCGGTGAATGGTTAAAGGTTTTGAAGAATTTCGGTTATCGGTTAATTCGGTTCGAAAATTCAAAATTAACCGAATTAACCGATTTAACCAAAATATTATATTAAACATATATTTTATATATAATTATATTTATATATCATATATATTTATTTATTTATATCATATATTATATATAAAAAAATTATATTTTTTATTTTAAAGTAATTTTTGTGACTTATATTTATTTATTTATATTATATATTATATATAGAACATATATTTTTATATTTTAAAGAAATTTTGGTTAATTCGGTTAATCGACCGAAGTAACCGAAATATAATTCGATTGATTAATTCGGTAAATATAATTTTGGTTTGGTTAATGGTTTTAACAATTAGCAAATTCGGTTAATTCAATTTTTGATATTTCGGTTAATGATTAACCGAATTAACCGAATGAACAACCCTAGAGCCAGCTATTTTTGGAGTTAATGGTCCTCAGTTGTGAGGAGAAACATTCTTTATCCTTTATCTCCCTCCAAACTTTGGAAGAGGGGCAGGGAGACCATCAAAGGCTAGGAGAAGAGAAGTTGATGAACCTCAGTTGAAGCAAAAGAAAAATACTAGCGGTAAGCAACCTTTGAAGCTGAAGAGGCAACAAGTGACTATCAAATGCATCAAATGTAGGAGGGTGGACACAATGCCAAAACTTGTCCTGGAGTTGAGGTAATTTCTACTTCAATTTATAATTTCTATTGCTCTATTTTTTTATGTTTAGTATATTGTGTTTCCTTTGTAATTCTTTTTGTTTAGCCTAGCCAGGGTTCAGATCATTTGCAAGATCTCCCTGTCTCTGGAGATACTAATCCTATTGATGTGCAAGTATGTTAAATAATATTTGTTTCTCATTTGAGCTTCATATGTGTTACTAATGCTACTGCTAATATTAATGTTAGGTGGTAGGGTGTAAAAGGAGACTATTTGTCCCACAGATACCAACTAGTAGTGCACCAGAGAGTTCTACACTGTTGCCACCTGAAGAACATATTGAAGAAAGGGAAGTAGCTATCCAAGAAGACTTCATCCCAACTCAACAGTCACAGGTTGACCAAAGCAACCAAATGTCAGACAAGAGGGTAGGACCTTCAGTCTATAGTCAGCTTCAGATGTCCAACAGCAGAGCCTACCCAATTGCCTCAGAGGCCATTTTGGCCTCCTTCCTTTCTTGGTCGTAGACCCACATTTTCTTCAACAAGTGGGACAACAGAGACATCTGGGGATGTTAATTCAAGTAAAATAATAGGGAGTGGTTGGATTAAAATTGTTTTTCAGTTATTTTGGACAAGATGAATTCTGATTGTTAGGCTGGGATGTTTTGAGTTAAACTCATTTAGTAGTAGTCTGTGACTACTTTGTTGTTGCAATTATGCTATTTTGGACCATGATATCACTCCTTGATGTAATCCCTGTCCCCCAAACAATGCCTATTACTGTTATTTTGTTATGGAATGCAAGTTTCTATTTGTTATGGAATGTATTGGTTTTAGTGCTCTGTTTCAATTTGTTATGGAATGTATTGGTTTTACTGCTCTTTTTCAATTTTCATGAATTCATGTACTATTGGTTTAGTGCTCTGTTTCAATTTTCATGAATTAATGTACATAGTGCAATATCATAAATACGATCAAAGTTAAGTGCATAAACATAAGGGATCAGATGCAATTTCATAAACACAATCAACAAAGTTATGATCATAAACACAAGAGCTCATAACCAGTTGCAATCCAGTTACAATTTCATTAGATTCAAAATACATGAACTCCTACATTCCAAAATAAAATACATTAACTCCTACAAAATACACAAACAACAACTAAACTAATATGATCAAACTATTATCTTCATAAGGGATCCTCCATTTTCTGCCTTCACATCCCCAAACTTATGGAATAATGTCCATCCCAAACAGAAAATCAAAGCAAACATGGGCATCCAAATGAAAACCAGCTTTCTGTTTTTGGACTTCAGCTTCACAATCTCTTCTTCCATGGCATGAAGCTTCTTAACCTTTTGTTCAAGATGACAAACCTCTTTTTACATTGCATTCAACTTCCTCAACAGTCCAGGGATTACAATTCTAGCCCTACGACACATCGGAGGATCTTCCCATTTAAAAAATTTGCACCCTTATCTCTGCGAAAAAAATTAAACAAAAATTTATAAAAGCAGTGCAAAATCCTCTCATAGAAACACTATTGCCAAGAAAAATCCTCTTTCAAACCAAAAATAAAATCTTTCAACATTTAATCAAATAGATAGATGGTAAAGAACATATTAACAACAACAAATGTTACTCAAAAAATAATTGAAAAAAACTTACATTCCACTCAAGGCAAGCTTGGAATCTTCGACCAGGGTTTTCGTTCGTCCATGTCGTGCGAATGACGGCCATCCTACCACAAAGGCAATCGACATACCCAGAGACATGAGACATTGAAAAGAAAACTCAGTAATTTGGAGAGGATGAACGGGCTAGGGTTTTTTTTTTTGCAGAGTGGGGATGATTTTGAACAAAAGGGAAGACGGGATTTTTTATAATTTGATTTTTCCCTTTTCCTCTTTTTATCCCACCTTTTGTACATGTGGAATTTTTTTCTTTTTTTAATTAAAAAGTGTCCTCCACGTCAGCAGCCCGCCAGAGGTTTTGAAAAATCCCCAATTTTGGGTGATCACGTGCACCGCACATACTAATTCCGGGGGAAATTGAATTTTCAGGCCAAATTAGTCCTCAAATTGCGTAAAATTAAAACTTACAGTCCTACATTGCCATTTTGAATTTGAATGGGACCAAAATTGCAACTTGCTAATAGTTATGGGACTAATTTTACAATTACGCCTAATTTTATTGTATTTTCTTGTAATACCTAATATGACTTTAATTGATAGTGCCCTTCTATATTCCAAACTCCTTTAAGAAATTATTGTTAGAATAAAATTATTTTGATTATGATGATTTCACATTAATAATTTTATTTCAACCAAAACGATAAAATTCGGATGCGTTGTCAAACTCGGATTTTATTTTTACAAAGTTTATTAAAAATCAAACATAAAATATTTGACAGTGACTGGTCGCCCTCAGTGCCTGATGGTGTATGCTCGAAGCTTTTGTGTCTGAAAAACCCTATCTCAAGTCGATTGGTCGCTCTCATAGGCAACCGGTACCTGAAGAAAATCTCTGAAACATTTTCTTCTCAAACACAAGTCACCCTGCAGGGTAACTTATCGCTGTTAAGGGCAATCGGTCCCCCTATAGAGAAACTTATGTCAGATCGCACTTTCTCTCTTTCAAATTCAAAATTTTCAACATAACGACATGTTGCCCTAGATAAGATCAAATGATTTTAAATGTTGCAACATACAAGATTTTCACTTTTATCACTTTATCATTTTTGTACATTATTTTGTGGATCTTTTGATATTCTTTTTGCAGACAAAATCAAATTAGAGGAGCCTATGTTGGAATTCAAATCTTGGAGCTCTTCTATAAATAGATGAATAATATTGGAGGATCAAAACAACAATACTACAACACAACATGAAAATATCAACAAATTTTTTAAGCTTTCACTTTCATATCTTGTTGTAATAGCATAAGCAATACACTTTCACATCTTGTTTATTAGGCTTTCTTTCTTGATTACACTTGCACTTTCAAAGTCGTATACATTCATTTGAGGTGTAATCTTGACTGATCAAAATCATCCAAAATAATACTTGTTAAGATTTCTTTTGGTGAGAACACACTTGGTTGATTAGACTAGGTGTTGAAGAGTTTGGTGCTTTTCAAAGTTGTTGGTGTAAGAACAGTTTGGTAATCTTCTAGTTGAGTTGTAATCATTTGATATCGATTAATAAAATTTTATTTTAACTTCCATTCGAAAATACCCGGTTGTAGTGGATTAAGCTCTAGGTGAGTTGAACCACTATAAATCATCGTGTTCATTCTTCTTACATTTTTGAGAGATTTTCACATAATCAAAAAGGGGAAGAAAAATTAGGAAAATCTATTCACCCATCTCTAGATTTTTGTTGCCACTTGGACTAACAAGTGGTATCAGAGCCTACTCTTTGGCAAGCTCATTTAATCTTTGCGAGTAAAGAGGAAAGATGCATGTCTATGAACGAGAGTTATCTTCCCACTGTTGCTTCATCCAATAAGCCACATCTTTTTGACTCCAACAACTATGCTTTTTGGAAAGATAGAACGGAGTACTTCTTACAAGTTGTAGATTTGATATTTGGAATGCAGTTATTGAAAGAGTGACTAAACTGACCAAGAAATTAGAAGGTGGAACTCTAGCACCTAAAAAGTCTCAAGGAGTTCGATGATGATGACAAGAAATCATTATCCCTAAACGGTAGGCTTTAAATATTTTGCATTGTGCGCTTACCTCAAGTTCAAATTATGCTTATTATCCGAGCGATGAATAAACGGTCGCTCTTGTGAGAAAATATGTCAAGTTTGTAATTGAAAATAAAGCAAGAAAAGCAAGAGACAACTCATGCTTTAATTGCAGAAAACTCGGATACTTTATCACCGATTTTCCTAAAATGGCGGAGGAAGAACAACAGAAGAAAAAGTTCTTTCCCAAAAAGAAGGCCTTAAATATGGATGCTAAAATATGAGATGAACTTCTTGCAGCATCCGACGATGAGAAAACCAAACAAGGTCTCATGGCCATTGACGATGAAACCGACGAGGGACGCTCTAATACTTCTTTAATTGATGAATTGCAAGAAAATTACGATTATATACAAAATGAGTTTAAAGATATGATTGTTAAATACAAAAATTTGAAAAAAGATTTTAAGAGCTTAAAAATAGAATATTTTCTTCTTATAAATCTCTTGACCATGCTCATATTATTACTCTTGATAAGATTGGAATTCTTAATTCCGAAACAAAATTGCTCACAAAAGAATTAAAGAGCTTAAAAAGAGATGTGCAATATTTTAATTAAGCACCAATAAAGTTATTAAAATACTTGGTGCACAAAGAAGTGAGTATTCAAAATTAGGACTTAGTTACAAACTTATTCAAACCAATTTCAAGAAAATTAACCAATTTATGACTTATATACGTGCTAGTACTCCTAAAATTATTTCATGCTTTTATTGTGGCAAAAATGGTCATTTATCTAGCACTTATAGAATTAAGCATAGTACTAATTATTTATGGAGACTCAAAAGTCTCAATGCTAGCCCCCATGGACCCCAACACTCAAGGGTACCTAAAAATAATTTTATTTTAGGTACTTGGAGCAATAACAGTCAAAGAGGATTCCATATGACTCGTGAACAGCAGATGTCCGCGCCATATGACCGGAAATGAACATCTTTCTACCAACATCAAACTACAAGAGGGAGGAATGGTTATGTTCAGAAATAGCAAAGGCAAAATCCTTGATAATGAAGATGTTGGTAATTTTTCTTTCTCTCTTAATGATGTTTTAGTAGTAGATGGGCTTAAGTTCAAATTGGTAAATGTGAGGCAACTTTGTGATTTAAATTATAATATTCTTTTTAATAAAGAAAAATTCTTTATTCTTGAAAATGATAAAATTATTTATGAAGCTAGTAGAAAAAACAATCTTTATAAAGTTTGCACAAGTGATTTGGTTAGTCAAAATATTTTTTTATCTTATAGCTAGCAATCATTTAACTAGTTTATGCATAGGCGACTTGGACAAGTTGGATGCAAATATTTACAAAATATTTGCAAAAATCAATATGTCAAAGGACTACCCAAATTAAATTTTGAAAATATTGTCTTATGTGACACTTGTCAAAATAACAAATTAGTTAAAAGTAGTTTTAAGCCCAAAGATGAAATTTCTACAACCAAGCCTCTACAACTTCTTCATCTAGATTTGTATGGGGACATTGACACGACAAGCCTAAGTGGAAAATATTATACTTTCGTTATTGTCAATGACTTTTCTAGATGTACTTGAGTTATTTTTCTTGCTAATAAAAATGATACCGCTTATGAGTTTTAAAGGTTGTGTAGGCTTGTAGAAAATGAAAAAGAGGATACTATAAAATCTATAAGAAGTGATCGGGGTGGTGAATTTGATGGTGAATTTAGAGTTTTATGTGAAACCAAAGTATATGCACATAATTTTTCGTCTCCTAGAACTCCTCAACAAAACAGTGTAGCTAAAAGGAAAAACCAAACTCTACAAGAAATGTGCCGGTCAATGCTCAATGAATTTTCACTTCCAAAATATTTTTGGGCCAAAGTCATTAACACCACTTGCTATGTGGTGAATCAAGTATATCTTTGGCCAAAGTTGAATAAAACTCCATTCAAATATTAGCTATTTCAAGATATTTGCTTACAAATGTTTCATCTTGAACACCAATGATCATTTGGACAAACGTGATCCCAAGGTCGATGAATGAATTTTTATGGGGTACTCGACTAAAACCAAAGCATACTCAGTTCAGATAAAACAAGTTTGGCAGTCAAATAATCTATACACATCAACTTCAATGAAGCCTCCGATGTACAAACAATACCAAATGAAGATAGTGATGATGAAAATGATGGAGAACCAATTAATCCAAACATTACCCAAGATGACCAACTCTCTTCTTCAACAAATGTTCAATAAGAAGAAAGGTTTTATCGATCTTTTGATCTTCTATTTGCAGACAAAATTCAAATTAGAGGAGCTTATGTAGGAATTCAAATCTTGGAGCTCTTATATAAGTAAATGAAGCAGATTGGAGGATCAAAACAACAATACTACATATTCTACAACACAACAAGAAAATATCAGTAAATTTCTTAAGCTTTCACTTTTATATATTGTTGTAATAGCCCAAACACTACACTTTCAATCTTGCTTATTAGGCTTTCTTTCTTGATTACACTTTCACTTTCAAAGTTGTATATATTCATTTGAGGTGTAATCTTGATTGATCAAAATCATCTAAAACAATACTTACTTGTTAAGTGTTCTTTTGGTAAGAACACATTTGGTTGATTAGACTAGGTGTTAAAGAGTTTGGTGCTCTTCAAAGTTGTAGGTGTAAGAAGAGTTTGGTGCTCTTCTATTTGAGTTGTAATCGTTTGATATCGATCATTAAAATTTTCTTTTCAAAATTCATTTGGCAAAAAAATAGATATTATGTTTACTTGAAAAACGTATCAATTTTTATTGAAAAAGTATCAAAGGCTTGTTGCTTATGTAGTATGGGTTTGTTGCTTATGACTTGCTTATGTAGTAAATATATCAGTGATGCAGACGTAGTGTATATTCATTGCTTATGTAGTACAAGCTTGTTGTTTACGTAGTATGGGTTTGTTGCTTATGACTTGCTTATGTAGTTAATGTATTTGTGGTTCATACATAGTGTATATTCGTTGCTTATGTAGTATAGACTTGTTGTTTATGACTATCTTATGTAGTTAATGTATATGTGTTACATATGTTGTGTATATTCGTTGCTTATGTAGCTTTAATGGTATATAAAAGCACCATGACACATCTATACAAGCAACAAATTATATTTTCATAAGCAACCTTCGAACTATAGTTGAGTTCTAGCAACTAGGATGAATTGTTTGCAACTTTTTTCACACAGTATAGCGTTGAAGAAGAAGGAAGAAGGATTTCTCACAGTAGTGCGTTGAAGAAAGAGGACGAGGATTGTTCACGTTGATTTTGCTATGAGATTTGGAAAGATTGCGTGATCACAATGAATCAGTTGAATCCCGTGAATATTGGGCTATAGAAGCTAGTATGATAGTTGTTAATCTAAGTGGCTATGAAAATCTTGGGGGAGGGGTTGAATAGAGTTTCCCGACTTTTCAGATTTTTCTTCCTTTTTTCGAATATGTGAAAAACTCTCAATAATGTAAGAAGAATGAACACGATGATTTACACTGGTTCAACACACCTAAAGTTTAATCCACTACCACCCGGAAGTGATACATTTTTAATAAGAAGTGATACTTTGTTTTAATAAAGAAAATAATTTATTTTAAATAAAAAGTGATATTTTTTCACAAGAAGTGATATTTTTTTTAATAAAAAGTGATACTTTTTTCATAAGAAGTGATACTTTATTTTAATAAAAAAAGTAATATTTTTCGAGTCTATTATGATACTTTTATAAAAAGTGATACTTTTTTCATGCGAAGTGATACTTTATTTTCCTTATCTTTTTACCCTTTTTCATGCGTGTAGAGAGAGAAAAACGTGGGGAGATGGGGGGTAAGATGTGAGGGGGGAGAGGGGAGAAAGAAGTTGTACGTCCCAAGGGATGATAAGTAAAGTCTAGAAGGGGGGAGGGGTTGAATAAACTTTACCAACTCTTTGTTTTTAGTCCTTTGAATAAATTCAGAGTTGACTCAAGTCAGCTAAGTTCTTAGTGGACAACTAAGTTGACTTACATGGTAGAGTTAGCCACTCAACAAACTCGACTGAGTTGTTGATAATATAACTCAGCTGATTCAGTTAACACTTTAAAATTATAGTTAAACTTGGTTTTTAATAGCGGAAGACTTTCACCCTTTATTTTGAATATGTATTTCAACACTTATTTAAGCTAGGTTATTATCAGTTAACTTAGCAAATTAACAAACAACAATTATAAAGATAAGCAAGAAAATAAGTATGTTGAATGTAAAAGACACAACCAATTTATAGTGGTTCGAGGATGGGGGTAATTCCTTTCATTCACTTTTCTCTAATACCTCGAGGAATCCACTAGTATAACTTGACTTGGTTACAAAATGGTTACAGTCCGAGACAACTTTGATCACACAGCTAGTTGCTCCTGGGACTCAGCTTCTTCACAAGATGGCTGCCCTGCTACTTCATCTCCATCGAACCTTTGGATTTGTTCACACAACCCTCCAACAATTTCAAAGCCTCTGGTTCAATCTGGAACCTTACTACACCTCCTTCAACCTTGGAGAGTAGACCCCTTGTTCTTTAAACAAGTTCTTCCTTTTCAACACATGAAGTTGTATTTCCTTCACTGAATGTGTTGGATCTATTTTCTTTGAGATCAGGCTTGAGGATAATATTGGAATGCTTGAGAGATATAGTTTTGCTTTGCTTGATTTCTCTTTTGTGTCTCAGATTGCATAAGTCACTTGGGTCACCTTCTCTCCAATGAATCCTTAGCCTTTTATAGTGTCAGTTTGAAAATGTATCCGTTGAAGAGATAGATGCATTTTCAAACTACACTTTTTGATTATTGGCTTGTCTTTTCTTGATCTGCAGCAAGTGATGGTGACATATCCCCAATTAATGAAGTCTATAGTTTTTTCAGGTCCTGACACACGCTCAGTGTTTCCCATTGGTTTATGATATTTGCACGCTTCTGAGATGAACACTTTTAGACACTGAAGTATGGTTGTATTACTATAATAAGTAATATCTTTGACTTTTGTGCAATAGATCCATCACAGTCGACTTTGACTTGACAGTTGCTTTATCCTTTTGTCTTGAGCCAACTCCAATCTTTTAGGAACGACTTAACTGTCTGTCAGCTGATAGAAACAGTCTTCTAACCACTTGATTGATGCTTCTCTGAACTTCACTCAGCTGCCTTACAGTTGGGTCTTCTCTTTAATCTTCAGTCGAGTCCTGTAATCTTCAACTTCGTTGTCTTCGACTCAGCTCATAGAACCCTATCTATTACAAGTTGATTTATAGTTGAATTGGGGTGCCAACTTCCTACTCTAAGTTTTACATGGTATCATCAAAATATATTACATAAATTTTACATAAATTTCCCAACAGAAGTTGACGTAAAGGGGGAGAGAGAGAGAGAGAGGGGGGCAATGAGAGAAATTCACGTAAGGAGAGAGAGAGAGGAAGGGGGTAATGAAAGAGAGAGAGAGAGGGGGGGAGGGGATGGGGGACCAGAGAGAGGAGGAGGAGGAGGAGGACTATGTGAGGCTCCGTCTTACGGATTTAGATTTAGACGGTCTCACAAGAGACATGTCCTTAAATTTTTATATCCAATTAGCTTTGTATAAAATTAGATTTTTAGAGCTTTCCAACCATATATTATATTAGAGAGCTATAATCATATTTAAGTGTGATAGAAAATTATAAAAATATTCTATTTGTACTTAACATAAAAAGATATAATGGGATCAAAATTTTGATACTCTTTTTCCTAACAAAATATCCTATTCATATCCCTTCAAAGAAAAAATATCCTATTCGTATTACAATGATATAAATTCAAATAAAGATATTCATACTTAACTTTTTATTTAATATTAACCATAGTAAAACTATATATATGTTTTGAAGAAATTATTTGAATTAAAATCAAAAGTAATAAAAATCAAAATTTATCAAATATAATTCTATATTTAATTATGTATTTGAGATCTGAGAGAATGAGAGAGAGAGAGTAAGAGAATTGTATTTCTTTTGTTTTCACTGAATAATGTTTCAAGCTTTTTTTTTTTTTTTTTTTTTAACTATGTTTGACCAATAAAATGGAAGATCGACTATTTTTTTTTGCATACTTATTATCTCTATATAAACTCGAATAAATATTTATTTTATAAAAAACAATTAAAGTAACTTTGATAAATATACTATGTACTTTATTTATTAATTTATTTTTACCTTTTTGTTGGATAGGTGGTAGAAAAACTAATGTGGGATTATATTAGTAACTATAACATCTAGTTGGTTTAGAAATTTTATAATCACAACTTTCTATTTCATTTCATCATTAGAAATGTTTTTATTATAGAAGATATATATCTAAATTATTAACTTTGTACTTTTTTTTATAGTTATGTTTAATTGCGAGATTTTTTATTTAAATAACTAATAATACAGATTGGTATATGTTTATGATGCTGCTCAAAAGTGCAAATCACTCCAAGTCAAGGAATCTTATAAATCGGTCCAGTTTATTCTTCGGAACAGATAGTAAAGAAAAATCCAAAGCACATGAATGTAATTCAGAGTAATTAATTGAACTTACTTACAAATGAACATGGATGGACCTTTTATACCTGGATTATGAGCCGCATGGGCCGTAATAGTCCTCGTAGGTCGTAAATAGTGGACTGAGCCTCATGAATATATGTCGAACTTTGTTTGAGAGTTATAATCATTTAAAGTTTAAATTTTGTCATACTATATAGTTGTGGATATTATTGTTTGCGGTGTTTGATTTTCCAGAAAAATAGACAGAATAACGGGACAAAATATTTAAGTCGAGGCGAGAATTGGATTCTCTATCCGCAAGACGAAATTGCCCCGTGCAAAAGTGCTACCGGTTCTAGGCAATCGTCTCTAAGATACAACGACTTTCAAATTCGACTTAACAGATTTGCAAAAGCCGAACTTATAGCAAACAAAACATATTAAAAACTTTCGATTATGCAAAAAAAGATAGATAGAAACAGTATGCTAAAATGCTATGAATTCTGATATTTTTGGATATGTAAAATGATCATCCAGGGGGGTTGTCTATATAGAGATTCGGATGCCCTTTTAGAACAGGTGCATCCCTTGGTTTGGATCAATCTGGACTATTGGATCATGCCTTCTGATCAACAGGCACAATCTAATGGTCCAGATCGCATCTCTTCCGAAGGTGCACAAGCACCCCGCAAAACCTTTAAGGCTCCTCAAAGCTCCTCGCAACGATGCTTACGTGCAAAGTACGCCCAATGCGACGTGCGCGGGCCTGGCTCTGGCTCGGACTATTTGAGCTAGCCAAAAGCTAGTCAAAATTGACTTGGTCCACTAGGGTGTACCATAAGGAGCTCCATTTGATTACTCCTTATTAGTGGTGAAGCTCTAAATAAATTAGTCAAACATTTAATATGTTTCCTATGTGGGATATTGTTTCCATATTCCCACCATTTTATATTCCTTATATAAAAGACTTTTAAATGGCTAACTTTATGCATTAATTTCTCATTCACCCAAAATTGGTTTTGAGAAATTCAAAATGCTAATTTTATCTATCCGCGGTGTGGATTACAATTACATCATTTATTTTCCGAAACTAATAAATGATCCCACTTAAATAATTGGTCAAAATTGGGTCAAAATCCATTTTATAAAAATAAATTTTACTTCATCATATATATCTAATTTTCTCACCAATATCCAATTCGTATTACAAACAGATTAACAAAATATTATAATATTTGAAATGGCAAAAACTCATGTAGGACCGTCTTACGGGTCTGAACCTGTAAGACGGATCCTACCTGACCCGCTACCCGCCCCAACTCTCCTGGCCCTTTTTTTTGGGTTTTAGGGTTTCAGCTTGTTTATCTTCTTTTTTCGTTGTGCTTCCTTTTTTTCCCTTTTCTTTTCGTGCCTCTCTCCCTCTCATTCTCTGTCTTTCTCTCATTTTCTTTCTTCCCATTATTTTCTTCTGCATCTCTCTATCTCCGTCTCTGTTCTCTCGTTTTCTCCTTCCCATTTTTTTCTCCTCTCTTCATCTCTGTCTCTGCCTCTCTCAGTGTTTTTTTCCAGTTTTTCTCCTATTTTTTAACGAATGTTGACATGATTTGAAGAAAATAATTCATCTGGTTCAAGTAAGCCTATCCTCGATTCAAAGCAGCTCTGTTATGTTCATCCCATCTGCACAGAAAATTTAACTGCAACTATTTTGTTTGTTGCCATCAGCAGTGACTGATAGAAATGTATCATCTGTTCATACCTTTGTACTCATAAAATGTATGTTACGGTTCCTGTTGCAGGAGTTACCTTTATCAAATGGTATATGCAACAGCTTGTGCTGTATATAATATGTTCTTTTAATGAGATGTAGTCAATGTTCACCTTAAAAGTATCATATTTATTACTCAAAAGTTTCACTATTTTTGGATAAAGTATCACTTTTTTATTCAGAGAATTTAAAGTTTTAAAATGTCAATGTCCATAAAAAATGTATCATATGTAACATCAAAAGTATCACTATTTCCATCATAAGTATTAGTTTTTCACTGTAATAAGCATTAGTTATGAGACTAGAATGAGTACATAAATAAATCTTGTTTTTTGAATATATAAGAATTAAAGTGTCAATGTCACTTTAAAAGTATCATATTTCTTATTCAAAAGTATCACTATTTTCGGATAAAGTATCAATTTTTATTCAGAGAATTTAAACTTTTAAAATGTCATTGTCCATCATTAAAGTATCATATTTAATATAAAATGTATCACTATTTCCAGCACAAGTATACATTAGCTATGAGACTATAATGAGTACATCAAAAAATCTTATTTTTTGAATATGTAAAAATTAAAGTATCAATGTTCACCTTAAAAGTATCATATTTATTAGTCAAAAGTATCACTATTTTCGGATAAAGTATCACTTTTTATTCAAAGAATTTAAATTTTTAAAATGTCACTGTCCATCACAAAAGTATCATATTTAATATCAAAAGCATCATTATCCCCAGCACAAGTATCAGTTTTTCACTGTAAAAAAATATTACTTATGATGAGTACATTACTTCATTCATCAACGAACTGTGTTCATCTTCATTCTCCATTGGAGAGATTCTCTTCCTAACCGATATTTTTGCTAAATATTATTGTTGAATATTAGAATCCAATTTCTCAAGGGGGAAACGGTTTGCAGTGCAATGGATGGATGATAATGAAGCTTTATGCGAGAGCAATAATGGAGATTTGTGTGGGGTTAAGAGAGTTGCAGATCCGTAAAACGATCCTACAAGAGACCTTCTCATTTGCAATTAACCAACAAAGTTACAAAGTTACATTAAAGATGGGATCGTTAGTAATTTCAAAATTAAATCTCTACATATCAGAAAACGTATGAATCAGTAAAAAACAATTAAAATTTAAGTTATAAGTAATAAAACTAGTCTTTTACTCGTGCGATGCACGGGGTGTATATCTGTAAACCTCTGTTTTGTACTGTTACATGTATATTTTTCTAATAGTTATATGGATTCTATCACCTGCATTTAGGAGTGACAACATCCCCGTCGGTAACTGAATACGATGGGACGAGGAGTCCCCTATTAATTCCAGGATGAGAACGGGGATGAGGATTCTCCGCTTCTCTAGAATCGGGGATGAGACAGAGACGGTATTTATATTCCCATTTTCCTTCCCATTCGGATTAGATAAAATGGGGATATTTCGTTCCCATCCCATTCCCCGAATATGTATATTGTATTTATTATTAATATTAATTTTATTTATAATTTTTTATTTTATTAATTCTAAAAGTTAAACCAATAATCTTTATAATTTTAATTGTTCTTATTCTTTATTTTACAAATTATGGATTTGTGTTCTATATTTTAAAAAAAATAGTGATTGCTTTAAGTTTTAAATTTCTACAAATAATTAAAATATAAAGATAATTAATTTGATTATAAATCATATGATTTAATTAATTGTGATTTAAAAAAACATTTTAATTCAATTTTGATTGAATTAAATATTTAATTAAATAATTAAATTATTTTTATAAATTATTTACAATCATTTCAAATTAGATTTAGGAAGTCAAATTTTGAAATTTAACAAAAAGCATGTTTTATATTTAAAAATTTTTAACGGAGAATGAAACTTTTCAAAAAACAAAATCAATTAATTTTTTATAAAGGATATATATTTAATAGTTAAATATACCTTTAAATAAATCAAAATATTTTGATTATTTATTTATTAACATGGTACGTTAATATATAAAGAAATTTTATTATTTAAAATACTATTATAATTATATTAAATAAATCTTAATTTTATGCTTACATAAATACATATCAATTAATTGAAATTAATTAATTGATGGACATACATTTTTTTAATTAAATATCTAATCCAATATTTAATCAAGCCCTTTTGAGTTTAAATATCCAAGGATAGGCCCATTTCATCTAGCTAATTTGAAAGAAAGAAAAAAATGGAGGGATTTTTTGTGAATATCATGAAGAGATCAATTTTTGGCTAGATTATCCTAATGAAAATATTTTAAAAATAATTTTAGGTTTTAAACTTGGACACTTTTATGAACATTGGATGAATCATATAAATATCTTTAACAATCAAAATACATGAATAGAATCGAATGCATTATTTTAAAGAAAAGTACAATAATGCTTTTTTATGTTAGATACAAAATGGGTGATCAAAAAAAAAAAAATGGTTAATTTGATATCTTGATAAAAACGAAAAAATAATTTTTTAAAAAGAAAAAAGATAAACCCATTTATTTTCTCTCCAAGTTTTTCTTCTTCTTTCTTCTTCGTAGGAAAAATCAAGAACCTTTCTTGGTTTTTACTACATAACAATAATTCTTATTTTCATCGGTTGAATTAACAATTATTGTTCACTCAATATTTTAGATTGAACAGAGAAACGAATTATTAATTACTAGCTGTTAGGAAATTTATTGAGTAGATTTTGATGATACCATGTAAAACTTAAACTAGTAAGTTGGAACACCCCATTTTTCTTGTAATTTGTCTTAAAACAAGTAATAGATAGTTATACTACATCGCATAAATAAAGTTCAATATAATGTATATTTAATTATGAAAATGGGATGTTGCTTTTGGAAATTATAAAAATGGGATGCCAAGGATCACAAGTTAAGTCAAATAGCGGACTATGTGAAGAGTTAGTTGATTTTGTGTGTATGACCTTGAGTAATGCCATGAAGGAAGTCAAGGACATATTTAGTTTTTAAACTCGTTATTTCTCGTAAAGAAGAGTCGTAATTTTTTTTTAGGGAAGGGGAACAAGAGAGATGAAGAGAGAGAGAGAGAGAGAGAGAGAGAGAGTCAAGATGGGAGATTGGGAGATGTATGAGAGAGAAAGAGATTCAATTTCATTTTTGTAAAGTTTATTGTTATTTTACCCTACTACCCTTATGTTGATTAAATTAATGTTTTATCCAATTTTTATCCATTAAAGCTAACCCATTGATTTAGGGGATGGTTGAGATTAGTATAGAGACATGGTCTCAGATCCTCAAGACAATTGACTTAGATCCATTGATTTAAAGTCAAAAATATGAGTATTGCTTTCAATATAGTAATATGTCTAAAAAAAGTCCAACTAAAAACCTTATATAAAAATATCATTAATAACATTCTTAAAGTGTTAAACATTAGATATTAATTTGCTAAAAAATAATTTTTAAAATGAACCAATGGGAAAACTTTAAGTCACTCAATAATACATTCAAGCTCAAGTTGTTCATCAAAATAAAATTGATTGTATTAAGCTTCAAAGACATTTAATGAAACTTGATTTCCAAAAGGAAGGGTCAACATCAAGAACTACAGACCAAGACAAGCCAATGAACACAAAGTGACATTTGAAATTATCATATCTCTTCAACGGGCAAAATTTCAAATGTGCACTATAAAAGGCCGAGTTTAGTTATTGAAAAGAGGTTATTAATAAACCATTTCTTTAACAAGCAAGCAATATTCGAGCATTTAACCATATTGCAATATTCTCATAAACATTCAAGCAATTCTTCAAGTCAATGGAAACTTTTCAAGAAGGAAATCGATCCAACACAAGTTGTGAAGGAAAGACAACTTCAAATTTGTTGAAGAGGAAACTTTTAAAGAAAACAAAGGGGTCTACTTTCCAAGCTAGGATTGTAGAAAGGTTCCAGGTCGAACCATTATCAAGTTTGTTGGAGGGCTTCGTGATCAAATACAAGAACTTAAGATTTAAAGTGAGTGAATATTGATTCATAAAGAAATCACTAGAACTTGCGATTATTGCCCTATGAAGAAGTTGAGTCGCAAGATAAGCTAGTTGTGTGATCAAGGTTGATGTTCCTATGATTGATTATTGAACCAAAGGTTAATTTTAAAGAGTTAATTTTGAAAATTATTAATTAATTGATTAATTAATTTCACCGCTTTGTAAAGCGATTTGTTACATAGTGGATTCCGGGAGTTGGAGAAAGGAGGATCAACAAAATTACCCCATCTTTGAACCTCTATAAAAATATTTGTGTCATTTACTTTAAAGAAACTTACTTTCCCGCAACATTTACTATAGCCAAATAATTCATTATTTGTCAAGTATTATATTTGCTATTCAACCGATAAATAACCAAGTGCTAAAAATCAAGTGTTTAAAACAAGCTAAAATCTAATCAATGGTGTTAAGTCTTCCTACTAATTTTAGGTTTTAAACTTAAAAACCAATCTTTAACCAAGTTAAGTATTAGATACAAAAATTATAAAAAAATAGAGCGGTCAAGTTATACTATCAACTGAATTAACAATTCTATCAAATTTTAGATTCTGGAAATTGAGTGGGTAACTTACCCGAAAAGCCCACCTAGTTGTCCATCAAGGACACATCCATTAAAAGTCAACTCTAAGTTGAATAATTTTAAAAGGACTAAATCGAAAATCTGGTAAGGTTTATTCAACCCCCCTTCTAAACCTTACTTTACAGCCCTTGGGACCTACAAGTGGTATCAGAGCGGTTGGTTCATTGAGCCTTCCGTCAACCCAAGAAGCCAAGTTAGTTCTTGAACTAGATCTCTATCTTTTCAAAAAGTTTTTAAACACTTGTGTTTTCAAAGTCCTTCACTTTTAAGCAAAGTTATTATCATGGAAGCAAATCTAACACGCATTCCTATGTTCACTATTGAAGAATTTGATGATTGGAAAATTCGCAAAATTTATGCGAACCACGAACAAGCAAGCTCATCTATCATAAACGCATTACATGATGAAATGTGGCTTGTGATAGAGGATGGGTCATTGCAAATACTCAAAGTGAACACGATCAAATACAAGAACTCGAGTCGCAAAGAGAAAAATTGCAATTGACTGTTTTGAAGGAGAAGAAGTTATTGTTGAAGCAAGACCAACCATGGTTGAAAAACCAAGGACTGAGTGGACTAATGAGGATAGAAAGAGATACAACCTGGACAATATTGCCAAGGACATACTCTATAAGACATTGGACAAAGCAATGTTCAATAAAGTCAAATCTTGCAAAATGGTAAGGTTTATTCTGCAAAAGAAATCTGGAACAAGCTGACTTTAATTTGTGAAGGATCAAAGAACAAATTAAAGAAAATAAATTGTCCGAATTTCTTTGTTCAAAAATTTGAAAATTTCAAAATGCTTGCAAATACTCAAAGTGAAACCTTGGATCATTCAAAGCAAGACCAACCATGGATATGAGGATTCTGGACGATATCACAAATGAGCTTTTTCAATAAAGTCTCTTGGGAAGGAAGACTTTAATTTGAATACAAATTTGAAAATTTGAAATGTGTATGAAGATCTTAAGAAGCCTCCTAAATGGGAAATGGGAAATGAAAGTTATGGCCCTGAGACATTCAATGGACCTCTCAAGAACATCTAACCATGAGTTATTCTCAGACCTCAAAGCCTATGAGTTTGAGCTGAGAAGAAAAGAGCAAGAGGAGACAATTGTGTCTAAGACAGCTGCATTAATGGCTAGTGATGGAAAGAGAGCTGAGCCAAAGGAAGCTATAGACCAGGAGGAAATTGCCTTGATGGTCAAAAGATTCAACAAGTTCTTCAATAAGAACTATAAAAGAAATAAGGGTGAGACCTCCAGGAGACATTTAGCTCCTTCCAAATCATGGGAAGACAGGCCACCTAAGAGAGCTGAGCATCAAAGGGTTGAATATCAGAGAGATGATAATCCAAGAGAAGACACAGCTGATCAGAGAGCTGAGAACCTATGTTGGAACTGCAGACAACCAGGACACTTTGTAGTTGACTGTTCCTATCAACCCGTCAACAAATATAGAAATGAGGAAGAAAGAAAAGTCGTCAGGGAAAGAAGACAGGAAAAGAAGAAAGTCATGTTAGCTGCTGAGACTGCTGAGACAGTCAAGTCCAAAAGAAGCAGCAGACTCAGATAGTAGTGAGGCTGACTACTCAAGTGACTCTGAGGAAGAGGCTATGATTTGCCTTATGGCTAAGGAACAAGATCAACCAGATCAAGAAGATGAGGTGCACTCTAACTCATCTCATTCTAATTCAAGTAATAGTGATTGTTATACACACACTTCATCACCCACTGATCTATATGATTCATTAAGCAAAATAATGAAAGATTTCGAACACATAAAATCCTCACACACTATTCTAAATGAGGAAAACAACCAGCTTAAAAGCCAAAACTCACAGCTGACTAAAGAGCTGAGTACTCTGAGTCATACAACTGATGAGAACACTAAGCTGAAGGCTAAAAATGCAAAGATCACAGCAGAGTTGGCTGCTATAGAAAAGAGGAAAACATATCTCAAAAATGTGATTGCCTCATTTACAAAGGCATCCAAATCATTGGATGATCTTATTATGAGTCAAAAAGAATGTGGAGATAAGACAGGCATAGGATTTAACTCCTTTGTGCATAGTCAAACTCCCAGAGTGATTTTGGAAAAAGGATCTTCAAGTAATGAATCATCTCAAAAACCCAAAATACCAAATGCTACACCCACATTAACCCCAAAGCACAATCACAAACAAACTGGCATTGGATACAAAGTGAAAGGAAAACAGCCAGTTGAGTATACTGAGAGGACAGCTGAGAAGAAATCCAGCCGAGTTCCTCAGCAAACTCCAAATAGAAAATACTCTGTGAAAAGCAAACAGAGCTACCAGAAACCCCAAAAATTTCATCAGATAAATACATATGATGGGAATTATGGTCGAACTATCCAAACTATGCTGATTGGAATAATGTGAAACATCAGCAAAGACCTATGGAATACAAGCCAAAGTGGCGAAGACCTAAACCTCAGCAAAGGTCATTCCAAAGGCAAAAGAGCTATTATCAGCAAACATATGCACCCAAGCACTACACTCAAAAATACCACAACCACCCCAAGAGAGCAATTGCTAAAACACAGGCATACAAACAAAAGAGACAGCTGTATGAACCTAAAATCCCCGAGCAATTTGCTAATGTGCACTATGATTATGGCACTGATAGACGGCAACATCTTAGAGTCAAATATTTTGGCTATAGGTTGGTTGGATCATCTTATAACACTAACCCCTCAGGACCCAGACAAGTATGGGTACCTAAAAACTGATTTCCTTGATTGTAAGTTCAAGGAATAGCTGAGTGCCAAGGAACCTGGTACATGGATAGTGGTTGTTCCAGACACATGACAGGAAATACGAAAAACTTGTCAAGATTCAAGGAGATTAGAGGTGCAAAAGTCATATTTGGAGGAAATGAAGCTCCAGGGGAGATCAAAGGCACATCATCTATCAAGAAAAATGGATTGGAAATCACAGATGTTGCTTATGTTGAAGGCCTCAACTTCAACCTGTTAAGAATCAGTCAACTCCGTGATAAAGGCTACAATGTTGGATTCAACATGGGAGTATGCCAAATCAAAGATGCTAAATCAAATGAAATAGTGCTGCAAGGATCAAGACAGAAGAATATGTATGTGGTAGATTGGTCTACTGCTACATGTTAAGTTGGTTTTTATACCAATGTATTGAGTATTCTAGACTAGGATTTTGCGTTGTTTTTGGGTATTTTAGTGCCGTTTGAGTCGAGTTTGTGTCATCTGGTGTCGTTCGAGGTTTGGGACTAATCTTGATAGCCAAAATTGAGTAAGAACGATGAAAAACATGTTTGGACGGTGAAGATCGCATTCTAGAAGCGGAAAAATGGAAAAATAATACTCACGGACGAGCGCCACAGCGCGGGATTCGAAATTGGTACAACGGAGCAGGGGAAGACGGGCGCTGCAGCGCCCAAAAGCAAGGGCTGCAATGCCCAAATGTACAAATGCAACAAACAGCAGACGGAGGCGTCTTGGCGGCTGGCAAAAGCCTGCCAAGCCAAGGGGTCAGTAGCGCCAACCGGCCAAAGACGCATACAATAGCAAAGACTCAAAGCGCCTGCAATGCCATCGAGGAGCACTGCCTTGCCGAGGAGTACGACGATACATAGCGGCTGCATGCAATGAGCCATTCCTAGCTGAGACGTGGGCTGATTTTATTTCTTGGGCTTTTGACGCGTTTTCGAGGGCTCGACTTATAAATTCACCACGGTGGCGTATGGGACAAGGGTCGGACATTTTTTTGAGCACAACGCAAGGCAAGAGACACAGAGCTAGGGTTCGGGACGACAATTGGAGGCACTTCTCGTCCGGACACAGAGATAATTCCTTCTCTTTTCTTCTCAATTCTTTCTTTGCTTTTCTTTGTCGGTTTCTTGAGATGTATAATTATTTCTTCACGAGTTTTTATACATCCATTATGAGCTAAACCCATATTTGTAGTGGATTGATGTAACTTACGTTTGAACCTATGTTCTGATTTCCATTTTATGAAACTCGCATATTATTTAATCTATTTGTGCTATTTGATTTGATTGCATCTGGATTATCTGATCAATAATTTAGATTGTTTGGTATTTTTGATTTGACGCTCGAGAGATGTAATTGAACGTTTGGTCATAGAATAGCACAACCTAGGGTTTCATAGAACCAAGAGGTTTATGAATCTTTTGAAGCCTGTGATAGAATATTCATTGAGCGTATTAGGGTTTAATTTATGATTTTTATAGAGATATCGAAATCAAAAATTAGAACCTAGAATCACTTGGCACTCGAGAGAGGAAGTGATAAACGGTAGGAATATTGGCTTATAGAGTGATAACTTGTGATTAATAAACTGGATTGAAAACATAGGGGATAACTAGGTGAAATCAACCCTCTAGAATTCATCTTCTACGTGTTTGATAAATTGTTTGAACCAATTATTTGCTTATTTTTAGTTTTCTTTTTAGTTTAAAAACAATTCATCTCTTTTCGATTTCTAGATAGAATTAAGCTATTTTAATTATAGTACTTAGTATAAAATTTGATAACAATCTGTGTGGAGACGATAACCCTACTTTCAAAACCTATACTAAAACTTGACACCGTACGCTTGCGGTAAGAATTTCTCGATCAAGTTTTTGGCGACGTTGCCGGGGATTATTTTATCCTATTTTAAACTAATACTATTACCAAGTAGTCTTAATACTAATCTAGACTAGTTTAGGAATTATAATTTCATATTTCTCATTGATTTATTTGTTTATGCGAGATTCTAAAAATACTAATTTGCTTCCTTTTGATCCAGAGATTGAAAGGACATTTCGAGCAATCAGAGTAGCAAGACGAGCACAGAATCGAGCAATGGCAGAAGACATAGAGAATGAGAATAACGGAAATCGGGTCGTGAATGTGCCACTACAGCCTGAGGCACCAGAAAGGGCAATTCGGGATTACTTTCTACCGACCGTGAACCAGAACTACTCCGGAATTGTGCGCCAACCCATAAATGCAAATAGTTTCGAATTAAAACTGGGACTCATAAGCATGGTTCAACAGAATCGGTTTAGGGGGAGTCCAGTGGATGATCCGAATACACATGTAGCCACATTTTTGGAAATTTGCGACACCATCAAGATGAATGGTGTAACTAATGAGGCCATTCGATTGAGGTTTTTCCTGTTTTCACTCCGGGATAAGGCCAGGCAGTGGTCACAGACGTTCGCCCCTGGGAGTATTACGAGCTGGGATGATCTGACTCAAAAATTCTTAGCAAAATTTTTTCCTCCCAGCAAGACACTCCAACTGAAGAGCGAGATAGCCCAATTCCAACAGATTGATTTTGAGCCGCTATATGAAGTTTGGGAGCGATTTAAAGATCTGTTGCGGACATGCCCACAACATGGCTATGTAGACTGGCAGAGGGTTCAATATTTTTACAATGGGCTTAATGGGCATACGAGGATGATACTAGATGCGGCATCAGGAGGTACATTGATGGCTAAAACACTGACTGAGGCCTTACTTCTACTTGAAGAAATGGCCACAAACAGCTATCAATGGCCCTCCGAGAGATCGGCGCCGGGCATTGATTGCGGTGTTCTTGAGCTTGATACAATGTTAGCTTTGGCAACTCAAATCTCGAGTCTGACAAAGCAATTGGCAATCATGAATACCGGCGGCACACCACAACAAGCCGCACTTCCACCCGCAGCCGTTCACGCAGCCGTCACTCATGAGGCCGAGCAAGTCAATTATGTGAATAACCAGAATTTTAATAATCGAGGTAATTCATTACCAACTCACTACCACCCGAGACTTTGCAAAAAATGAGAATATCTCTTATAGCAACAACAGGAACGTATTGAATCCACCTCCGGGTTATCCAAACCTATCCAGTTCCAATGCACTCGGAGATGAAAAGAAGCAGTCGCTAGAGGAGATGCTCGGCTCATTCACTGGAGAGACCAGGAATCGAAAGAATAGGAGTGAGGCGCAGATTGATGGTCTGAATACTAAGATGAGCACAATGGAGACGCATATTAGGTCGATCGAGACACAAATGGGTCAGTTGGCTACAACCGTGAATTCATTGTAGCAGAAGGGAAAGTTCCCAAGTGATACAGAGGTTAATCCGAGAGAGCACTGCAATGCATTTTACGTGAAAAATGAAGCAAAAATTCAGCATGCTCCCGAAGAATCACCTATTTATGCGAAACCAGTGGAATCCAAGAAAATGAAGTTGGAAGATTTTGAGACTGTCTATTTGACAGAGGAATGTAGTGCAATAGTCCAGAATAAACTACCTCAGAAAATGAAGGATCCAGGCAGTTTTACTATTCCTTGTACTATTGGAGGAGTTTTCTTTTAGAAACCACTTTGTGATCTTGGGTCCAGTGTGAATCTTATATCTCTCTCGGATGTGATGAAGTTTGGGCTCGGGGAGGTGAAGCCGTCCAATATCACTTTGTAGTTCACTGATCGATCCATCGCCTATCCGTGGGGAATCATTAAAGACGTATTGGTAAGAATTAATAAATTTGTTTTTCCTGTGGATTTTGTAGTGTTTGACGCGAACGAGGACAAGAAAATACCTATCATCTTTGGCGGCCATTTTTAGCTACAGCATGGGCTTTGATCGATGTAGAAACGGGGGAGCTAACATTGCGGGTAAATTAGGAGAAAGTCGTATTCGCCATCCATCCAACCAACAGGCTAAAATTTGAATTAAAGGATGGTAAGCAGATGGTTGGGAATATAGCTGAAGACATTGGAGGTTGGGAAGTCTCTAAGGGAAACGTGGATAACGTGCCTATTGGAGCCCCAACTTGAGGATAATCTGACATAGTCTGGCTGAAGACTTTAAACTTAGCGCTTCTTGGGAGGCAACCCAAGCCCCTTTTATTGCTTTCTTAGTTTTAATTTAGTTTAGTAGTTGTTTTTGTTTTTTCTAAATCTTTTGCATTCTTAGGAGTAGTAAGTTGCATCACACCCCTCCCCTCTTTTTTGTGCAAATCCCACATATCCCACTCCACCTTCACAAAGGAGCACTCTAACACCACACACACCATTTCCATCTCATCCACTCATTTTTTGGTAAGTTTGCAACTTCCAAACCCCACCCCATGGTTTTCCCCATCTTGTGATTTTTGTGTGATTGGATTGTAGTAGTGCTAGGATAATTGTTGTTGATTTGTGGATTGTGGAGTAGTTGATCATGCTAGACTTAGGCTTGGTGTTGATTTTGGGATTGAATTGAGTTATCCATTGCATTTACCATCTTTTCCCAAATTCATGCATATGAGGTGTTTGATGAAATGCCCCAAGGACAGTTTCACATTGTTTAGTGCTATCTTGCATATCTATGCTTATCTTTTTGACATGGCACTATATTTTCCACTTGGGCGCATTATGTACGTAATTTGATTGTCGATTTCTCACCCATAACCGAATTCCATGGTTCCACGAGTTTTATTTTCTTGTCTACTTTGCTAGGTTACAAAGATGCAAAGCCAAAAAGGACCGGGCCAAGGCGAAGGAGAAGAACAAGACCACACCTCGGAGGCATACAACAACCACGGGCTTGTGCGCCAGGATGAATTGTGAGCTTATACGAGACACCTCATACACGTAGTAGTACCACATGACTTAAGGAGCCTTAGCTCCTCGGCTACTAGGAAAGTCCTTTTTCCCACCTCTCCATTGGGGACAATGTCGTTTTAAGTTTGGGGGGTGCAGTCTGTTTTTATTCTTCGAGTCAAGTCTTGAGTTCAAAAAAAAATCAAAAAAAAGAGTCTAGAGTCGAGTCGGGTCGTCTGAAAGACTGTAAAACTACATGACTAGGTGAATTTGTTGAATGAGTTGAACGGTCAAGAGAGCATGTGTTTGAACTGGGATCTATTCTTCTTACCATTAATTCCATCTATGTGCTTAACTCTGTTGATTTATTTGGGGATGATTTATGCAATTGAGTGGTTCCTTTATGATCCCACCGGATTGTAGAACTTGTCTGATCACTAGTCGAGGCAAAATCCTAGGTGAAGTAACATTAAGGAAGTGATTTAGGCCATCTTTGAACAAGTCAGAGCCTAAAACGCCTATCTTTGTATTATATTTTCCCTAGTGTCCCCCTTTGAGCCGTATAAACCCGTTTCTTTGGCAACCAATCTAATACCCAGAGCCTAAATGTGAAAATCTTAATTACCCATCACTCATACACACAAAGTATAGAAAAATGTTGAAGGTTGAAGAGGGTATGATGAGAAGGGTATGTATTTAATTGAATGAAGTTGCCCGAGAAAAGAAAATATGAAACCCCATGTATGCAAAAAGAATAAGTTTGGGGGTTCCGGAAAAAAAAGGGAAAAAAAGAGAAAAATCAGCGGATTGAAGGTTCATAAACATTGGGGATGTCAAAAAGTGAAGGGTAGTGTTGATTGTTGATTAAAAGTAATAATTGTGTGTTTGGGTGATTTGAGCCACTTATTCCTATATTTTCCTACCTTACCCTAAGCCCACATTACAAGCTTTAAAAGTCCTATTGATCCATGTGTTACATTAGCCTACATTAGTGGAGATTAGTGTGAAAGACAAGCCTATGGAGTCCGGTAAGCATCTCATCTCTATATTCAAAAAGTGGATCATTTTGAAAACACTTGATTGCGTGAATCTATCTGGATAATGAAAATGGGGTTGGCATGAACATTCTACCTTCATGATCACTTTGTGAAAATACGTGCTTGATTGATAGTAAAACAAAATTTGACGCATGAGTTTGGTTGTGAAGTTTCACAGTTGGTTTGTTGAGTCAGTCGTCTTCATTTTTGTTTCCTTCATGTTTGTCGATTTTTAGAGTCTGTAATTGCTTGAGGACAAGCAAATGTCTAACTTTGGGGTATTTGTTAAGTTGGTTTTTATACCAATGTATTGAGTATTCTAGACTAGGATTTTGCGTTGTTTTCGGGTATTTTAGTGTCGTTTGAGTCGAGTTTGTGTCATTTGGTGTCGTTCGAGGTTCGGGACTGATCTTGATAGCCGAAATTGAGTAAGAACGATGAAAAACATGTTTGGACGGTGAAGATCGCATTCTAGAAGCGGAAAAATGGAAAAATAATACTCACGGACGAGCGCCACAGCGCGGGGGTCGAAATTGGTACAGCGGAGCAGGGGAAGACGGGCGCTGCAGCGCCCAAATGTACAGCAGGCAGCAGCAGGACGTCTTCAGCGGCGCTGCATCGCCCAAGCCAAGGGGCTGCAGCGCCCAACCAGCCAAAGACGCATACAACAAACAACAAGACTTTCAAAGCGCGCTGCAGTCATTATCGATGGCTGTGGAAGAGGGACGATACACATAAAGGGGGCCAGCGCGCCATTCCTAGCGTTGTAGCGCGACACCGGCTGAGACGTGGGCTGATTTTATTTCTTGGGCTTTTGACGCGTTTTCGAGGGCTCGACTTATAAATACACCACGGAGGCGTACGGGATAGGGGTCGGACATTTTTTTGAGCACAACGCAAGGCAAGAGACGCAGAGCTAGGGTTCGGGACGGCAATTGGAGGCACTTCTCGTCTGGGCACAGAGAGAATTCCTTCTCTTTTCTTCTCAATTCTTTCTTTGCTTTTCTTTGTCGGTTTCTTGATATGTATAATTATTTCTTCACGAGTTTTTATACATCCATTATGAGCTAAACCCATATTTTTAGGGGTGATGTAACTTACGTTTGAACCTATGTTCTGATTTCCAGTTTATGAAACTCGCATATTATTTAATCTATTTGTGCTATTTGATTTGATTGCATCTGGATTATCTGATCAATAATTTAGATTGTTTGGTGTGTTTGATTTGACGCTCGAGAGAGGTAATTGAACGCCTGGCCATAGAATAGCACAACCTAGGGTTTCATAGAACCGAGAGGTTTATGAATCTTTTGAAGCCTGTGATAGAATATTCACTGAGCGTATTAGGGTTTAATTTATGATTTTTATAGAGATGTCGAAATCAAAAATTGGAACCTAGAATCACTTGGCACTCGAGAGAGGAAGTGATAAATGGTAGGAATATTGGCTTATAGAATGATAACTTGTGATTAATAAACAGGATTGAAAACATAGGGGATAACTAGGTGATATCAACCCTCTAGAATTCATCTTCTACGTGTTTGATAAATTGTCTGAACCAATTATTTGCTTATTTTTTTAGTTTTCTTTTTAGTTTAAAAACAATTCATCTCTTTTCGATTTCTAGATAGAATTAAGTTATTTAATTATAGTACTTAGTATAAAATTTGATAACAATCCTTGTGGAGACGATAACCCTACTTTCAAAACCTATACTAAAACTTGACACCGTACGCTTGCGGTAAGAATTTCTCGATCACTACACCAAGTACTTGTCTGTTAGCAAAGAGCACAGCCGAATCAAGTTGGCTATGGCACAAGAAGCTGAGTCATCTGAATTTCAAGACAATCAACAAGCTTGCAAGGAGTCATCTTGTAGAAGGATTGCCAGACTCAGTGTACAAGAAAAAAAGTGTATGTGATGCATGCCAGATGGGAAAGTAAATAAAGTCTTCATTCAAGGATAAGCCAAGTCCTTCTTCAACAAGGATATTACATCTATTGCATATGGATTTATTTGGTCCAGTTGAGCCAGCCAGCATAAGTGGAAACAAATACACCTTAGTGGTGGTGGATGATTATTCAAGATATACATGGACAATCTTCATGTGTAGAAAGAAAGAAACTTTGCAGAAGTTACCTCAGCTAATGAAAAGAGTTCAAAATGAAAAGAGCCAAATCATTATAAAAATAAGATCTGACAGAGGAACTGAGTTTGTCAATGGGATAATAACTCAGTATTGTGTTGAAAATGGTATTGTTCATGAGTTATCAGTTGCAAGAACTCCACAACAGAATGGAGTAGCTGAAAGAAGGAATATAACTCTCAAGGAAGCTGCAAGGACCATGTTAGCTGAAGCTGGATTCCCTAAGAGATTTTGGGCTGAAGCCATTAACATAGCATGCTATACTCAAAATAGATGCATGATCAACATGCAATTGACCAAGACTCCCTATGAGATTTGGACAGGGAGAAATCCAAATGATGGATACTTCAGGATATTTGGATGTAAATGCTTCATCCATAATAATGGCAAAGATAATTTGAAGGCTTTTGATGTTAAATTTGATGAAGGTATCTTTTTGGGATACTCAGCTGAGAGTAAAGCCTATAGAGTGCTAAACAAGAGGACTATGGTTACAGAAGAGTTTATCCATGTGGTTTTCGATGAACCTAATGTAGTGGAGAAGACATTGAAGAATTAGCTGATAAGCTGAATCAGCCAACTATGCAGAAGAGTCCCTATGTTGAAGCTGAAGCTGGAGCAATCAATCAAGATGAAGATGAGATAGCTGAATCTCAAAGATAGCTGGAAAGTCTACAGCTGAATGAAAATGAAAGAGTTGTTCAAGACAACTTAGCTGCAAGACGGCTGAATCCAGCAGACTTACTCCAACCTTATGTGAGATGGCTGAGAGACCATCCACCAGAGTTAGTTATTGGAGATGTTAGAGATGGCATAAGAACCAGATCCAGAGCACAACATGAAGCTATGTTCACTTGTTTTATTTCCTAGATAGAGCCTAAAGATGTGTCTCCAGTATTGGATGACACACATTGGATTCAAGCCATGCAAGAAGAGATGAATCAATTTGAAAGAAATAAAGTATGGGAATTAGTGCAAAGGCAAACCCATCAAAATGTTATTGGCACAAAATGGGTTTTCAGAAACAAGATGAATAAGGAAGGATCTTTTGTAAGGAACAAAGCAAGATTTGTAGCCAAAGGGTATTGCCAAGAAGAGGGTATAGATTTTGATGAAACATTTGCTCATGTTGCAAGATTGGGAGCAATAAGGATGTCTCTTGCTTATGCTGCACATAAGAACTTTATTGTGTATCAAATGGATGTGAAGAGTGCATTTCTAAATGGACTGTTAGAGGAAAAAGTCTATGTTGAACAACCTCCAGGTTTTGAGCAGAAAACTATTGGATATAAGGTCTACAAGCTCAAGAAAGCATTATATGGATTGAAACAAGCACCAAGAGCATGGTATGATACATTGTCTCAATTTCTAACTGATAATGGATTCACTAAAGGCAAAGTTGATAGAACACTCTTAATTCATCAGATGGAGAGAGTATTACTGCTTGTTCAAATATATGTGGATGATATCATTTTTGGTTCCACAAATAAAGAGTTGTGTGATAAATTCTCAAACCTCATGCAAGGTAAATTTGAGATGAGCATGATGGGAGAGCTGACCTTCTTCATAGGACTTCAAGTCAAGCAAATGAAGGATGGAACCTTCATAAGCCAAACAAAATATACCAGAGATTTGACGAAGAAATTTGGTATGGAAAAGAAGTCTTCTGTGAAAATTCCAATGAATACTTCAGTCAAGATGGACATGGATGCAGATGGCAAAGTTGTTTATCAAACCAGATATAGAGCACTCATTGGATCTCTGCTCTATCTAACAGCAAGCAGACCAGACATCACGTTTGCAGTAGGTGTATGTGCAAGATTTCAATCTGCACCAAAGGAGAGCCACATGACTGCAGCTTAGAAAATCCTAAGATATTTGAAGGGATGCCAGGAAGTCGGCTTATGGTATCCAAAGGAAGGTGGATTCAAGTTGATTGGTTACTCAGACTCAGACTATGCTGGATGTAGAGTTGACAGAAAGAGTACCTCTGGTACATGTCAAATGCTCGGAAATAGATTGGTTTCTTGGTTCAGTAAGAAACAAAATTCAATTGCCACATCCACAGCTGAAGTAGAGTACATAGCTGCAGAGATTATGATATTGAAGAAAGAGAGATTCCAATTATGTGTGATAACACAGTGCTATTGCAATCACTTAGAATCCTGTGTTGCATTCAAGAACAAAGCACATTGATGTCAGATATCATTTTATAAGAGATCATGTTAAAAAGAAAGACATCACCTTGAATACATCTCAACTGATAAGCAGTTAGTTGATATATTCACAAAACCTCTCTGTGAATCAAGGTTTGAAGGGCTCAAGAATGAGTTAGGATTAATTGAGCTGAGTTAGCATACTCAGAACACTCAATCAACAGAGATAGAAGATGAGAGATTTGAAAAAGATAAAGTTTCACATTTCAGCCAAGTGAAATAGCCCAGTCGGGAAGTCAGTTGTATCAAGTTAGCTGACAGTTGAGTTACATCATGAGAGAGAAAAGCAGAGTTAGTCACAATGGAAAATAAGCTGAATCATTTATGAGCGGGAATGTTTTTAAGGATGAGGTCAGCGTAATAATGACGGTCACAGTAAAAGCTGCACAGTAAACCATATGATTGGATATAAATGCTGTTGCATTTAATGCGGGTAATTAAATGCGGTTTTGAAGCTCCAATCTCAGTCGTTGATTTTGATCAAAAATTTCAAAAAGTAAAAAACAAAATCGTCCTTTCACGTTCCTTATATAGAAAACTTCAGTTTTCTCTCTCCTCACGCAAACTATTCATCTTCGAGCAAGGAAGTGCATTCTCTCTGAAACTTTGTGCGAACCCTAGTTCTTTCAAGCAAGTCTTCTCGTATTTTAATCGGTAAAAATCTGTGAAATGGCTCCAAAACGTGATTATGTAAAGCTCTCAAAGCAAATCCACACTGGTTCTTCAGTGGATTTTGAAGGAATGATCAAGCAGGGTATCGATGAGACCCTAGTCAAGAAAATAGCTGAGAAGTTAGAGAAGTCCGGCCTGAAGGACTTTTTGTCGATGGAGTTCACTCATACGTACCTTGAAGAGGTCGATATGTTTTACGTGAACGCTGAAGTGCATGACGATGAAATCAAGTTTTTCGTCCATAGCAAGGTCATTAAACTCAATGCCAAAGACCTTGCTGAGCACTGTTTGTTGCCCGCGAGGGTTTGAAGGACATCACTGAACAGGATGTCGACTTAGTTGCGGCTTGGAAAGAAGTTTCCAAGCCCGAGTGTGCTGCAAAAGTGATCTATACAGCAAAGAAAGATTCGTTGAAGGACGACTATCAAAAGATGATGGATGTCGTCTCGAAGTGCGTTGACATGAAATTTGGAAGATTCAACCAGTTGTCCAAAACTAAGCTGATCGTGATGGCTGCGACCATGCAAGAAAAGAAAGTAAACTAGGTTGAGTTTGTTTACAACAGACTCTGCCAAAATGTGTTGAACAAGACCTACAAGAAGGATGGGTCCTTTGGATGCTCATTGGGTTATGGCCTGGCCATCGGCCATCTAATGGAAGTGAAGGGTATTGCTCTCCGCTATGGCAAGCTCTTCCATGTAAACAAGAAGATGTTTTGGGCAAATCTCTCCGGTGCCCAGAAGAAAGCACATGCTAGTAGGGCGGATATCAGTGAGGGAGAATCAGTTGATCCTGAAGACACGGCTGAGACCCTTCCACTAAAGAATAAAGATGCGGTATCCAAGCCTGCTCCTGCCCCCACAGTCAAGTCAAAGAAAGCGCATGCTCCTGCAGCAATGTCCAAAGCTCCTGCCCATGCAGCTGAGTCACCTGCCCATGCAGCCGAGACTCCTGCCCCCGCAGCCGAGATAGAGGAGGAACACCATATTCACTCCCCTATCGTAAAGAAGAAGAGGATTGTCGAGTCAAGAAAGGCAGTTGCCTCTAAGAAAAGTCCAAAAGCCATTACATTTGAGGAACCTGAGAATGTTGAACTAGAGGTTCCCCTTCTCCCATCCAGAAAAAGACGGTTGTCTAGGCGATCTGAGCTTGAAGACAGCTGAATTCGGTACTCAACCGGAGAAAGAAACTGAGACTGCTGATGATCAAGAAGAGCAGTCTTCGAAAGTTGTTGATGTATCGAAGCAGTCTGCCGATGATGATCAGCAGAGATCCTCCGAAGACCCAGCTATGAGAAAAACAGCTGAGGAAAGTGGAGCAGCCGAGACAACTGAGCTTGAAATTGAAAGAGTTGTCTCCCCTCCTATAACTGATGCTGATGCATCTGAGGAAGAGCAAGGTCTCTTAGCTCCCATTCCGGAAACTGGAGATGAAGTCGATGATGATGTGATAATGTACTCTCCAGTTTACCCTGACATTCAAAGGCACTTGAGGGAATGGAGGGCATGGAAGCTGGATCACTCAAGGATACAGTTCACTCGCCCTGAGTTCATCGAGGGAGAAGAAGAGATTCTTCGATTCCTTGGTGTTGGTGATGTTCGATCCACCCTGAATGAAGCCAACTGTCTGGACATTTTTAGCATTCTTAAGGAGGAGGAGAATGAGAGAGTTGTCGAGCAAGCCCGAGACTTGGAGAAATCTAAGATGTGCGCATTTACAAGCTCTCTAGAGCATACTCATGAACATCTTCAAGAGTTCACAGATAGTGATGAAGACATGGATCCTGCTGCTGCAAAGCAAAGTCGTCAGAACTACAGCAAGCTATGAAGGAATCCAGAGCCATGCACGAACTAAGCTTATTAGAAGGTCCAGGAGAGTCCTCCCAAACTCTTCTGCAGACTGATCCCTTGGGAGTGGCGCAGCAAATTGCTACAACCATAGCTGCCACCACGTCCCCAGTGCATTCGACTGATGGCTCCCAGGGAAATGGCAATGAAGCTGGGATATTGGGCCCCCAAGCTAAGCCTACCCCTGAAGAAGGTGTTAACACACCTGCCCCTGCAGTTGTACACTCAGAGGGAAAAGCCGCGTCTCTGGAGCAGAGTGACCCCACTCTCATTCACTTAGCTGGTGTGCCAACTGAGCGGGAAATTCTCTCCGCCACAGCTAGGTTGGAGGAAGTTGTGGGAGACAAACCAATGCAGTTAGGAGGCGAAGCTGAGAAGAACTTACAGAAGAGCTGAGTGACATTAACGACGCTCAAACAGTTAAGTTTGTTTCAGCTAAAATGTCAGCTGCATTGAAGGCCAATGAAACTGCTCCCACAGCTGAGGCAAAGGATGGTGAAGCCCCGAGAGTTAACAGTTTGGGCTCTGAAAGTGCAATCCAAGGGGTTGAGACTCCTCTGGATGCCAATGTCCAAGACCTAAGACGGCTGAGTCTGTCAACGGGAGTATAGAAGGCCCTAAGACAGTTGAGATTGTCGAAGGGATTGCAGAAGGCCCTGCAGCAGTGGAGACTTCTGGGGGTATTGAAGGCCAACGGGAGGTTGAGACTTCCCTTGGTAAAGATGATAGAATTGAGAACATTCCTCAAATTGAAGGTGCTGCCGCAGAAAAAGTTATTGGTGCCCTTCAAGACTTCCAAGAAAACATTGATACATCATTTTTAGGATCGGAGGATGAAGCTGAGTCCATTCAACACGATAATCCTACGATGGACACAGCTGAGGATGTTCACAAATATCAGAGCCAAGTCAGTGAGAAGACGGCTCCTATGAGATTCAATTTTGATGATGAGCCAACTCCATAGGTCTCATCATCCTCGATGAAGCTGATGATACAGCTGAGGACAAGATTATATAAGTCCAAGCGGCTATGATAATCTAGAGGGAGGTGAATAGATTATCTCCATCTTTTCGATTATGCCCTCTTTTTCGAACAAAGCAAGACAAGACAATAATAAAGAAGGTGCGGAAAGTAAACAACACACGTCGATTTATAGAGCTTCACCCCACCTAGGAACTACGTGCTCTACCATCCCAGTATATCCGGGATGGGTTTCGAAAAAGAAAAAGAATTTTATTAATTACCACAATTAATACAAATTCAACTTACAACAACACCTTGAAGAGCACCACACTCTTCTTCAACACCACCTTTGAGATTACCACAATCTCTCTTGAAGATTACCACAATCTCCAACGGCACCTTTGAAGATCACCACAATCTTCAATCTTGAAGAATACGAAATTCTTCAATACCTCAAGAGCACCATACTCTTGAAATACCTATCACCTAGATCACCCAAGTGTATTCTTTCCACAAGAATACTCACAAGGATGTCTTGTGTTGAATGATGACCAAAATCAAGATTACAACTCAATAATGAATAATACAATTTGAGTGCAAGTGTAATCAAGAATAGCCTAGACCTCAAGAATGTGAAAGTGATAAGCTAGGCAAATTACAACAAGAATAATGACAATATAAGACCAAGTGTTTGCTTGAGTATTTCTTGTTGTGTTGTATTGTTCTCTCTTGTTGTTGTGCTTCAAATCTTCCTCTATTTATAGGAGATGATTGATACTTGATAGGCTCCTCTTGGAATCTGATATCTACAAAAAAATTGCAATTAAAATCAAGATTATAGCTGTTAGAAATCAATCCCACAAATTAGGGAAAAGTTGTCTGCTGCACAACGGTTAGAATTTTGCTGTCAAACTTGAGGGCGACCGGTCGCGCAGAAATAAGATTTGAAAAGAACACAACAAAAATCAGGGGTGCGACTGGTCGGCCCCTAGTTGGACCGGTCACCCTTCACATTTTTGAGAGTTTCAAGTGTTCTGTTTCAAGAAACTCGTTCCCAGGTACCGGTCGCCTTCTTGGTCGACCGGTCGACCTCCGAAATGAAATGTTGTCCGAATTTTGTCAAATATAAACCTCAAGAAATACTCCGAAAAATTAGTAAAAACATTTTAAACCGATCGGGAGTATTAGGACAACATTTAGAAACATAGTTTCAATGTAAAAAACCAATTGACACAAAATCATTAAATGTGTTGTCCAATATTGTCGAAAATAAACTTGAAGAAATACTCCGGAAAATATTAAAACCATTTTAAATCATTTAGGAGTATTTGGACAACCTTTAGAAAACATTGTTTTGGTATAAAAACAAAATCATCAAAATCATGATAAAACCATTTATCAAACAACCTCCCCCTTTTTGATGATTAAAAACCAAAACAATTTTAACGAGGTCGATTTTGAAAACAAAACAGTTTTACCGGTTAAAAGGAACTATCCATTGTGAGCGACAACATTCCACGCAATATAATCACAAGGATGGGAGTAAAGATATTCAAACACATATAGCAAAATCTCCCCCTATCAATATGCACAACAAGAGTAATGTAAAAGCAATCAACCACAATCTAAAAGCTTAGCTTTTTACATATTGATCTTAAGTACAAGAGCTTATAAGCTCCCCCTGTCAACAAAACATCATTAGACAAGTATATAAATCCATAATACATCAAATGGACTAAGTATAATCCATAGCTTATGGCTTTAAAAAGCCACAACTTATAGCTTCTTATCTCGAGCTTATTTTAGCTTCTTTGAGCTAATAAGCTTATAACATGTTTCTCCCCTTTGGAATCATCAAAAAGAATGTTAGCACGATAAAAACATCATATAATCATATCAAAGTGCGCAACTAAACCGATGTATCGAGCTATATGAACATTGAAGCTTATAATCCAAATAGGAGGTAAAAGTCGATCATACGACTTGTAGAAGCTAATGAAAACTAATTTGAGTAGCAAAACATGATCTCTATAAATATATAAAACATTTGAAAATGAGAGAATCCTGTAGGTGATGAATTTTTCATTGAAACACATTATCGAACATTTGGCGGGCGTCAAAAGTTGAAGAAGATATATATAGCCCTTGTAAATGTAATCAAGCCAAGTTTTTTCAACACCAAAAGCAATTTTATAAATATCATCCATCAACAATCATCATGCTCAACACAAATATATAAGAATAGCATCAAGAAATATACATATAAGCCAAGTTCTCAAGGGTTCAACCCAATTGAGATAAAGAAGTATAATTCTTACCATTTAATCGGTAAAGACGAGCAATGATGATGATAATCGAGCTAGATAATCCCCAAAATATGAAATTTATACAACAAAACTCATTTGGAGTGAATTGTGTGTGCAAATGACAAAGGGGTCGAAATAGAAAAGAAAAACATCAAAATGCCAAAATACAAGAACAGAGGCGGTTTTTACCAAATTTTCACAGTGGGCGACCAGTCAAGGGCTTGGGCAACCGGTTGAGCAGGTGGGCGACCGGTCGGCCCCTGCCCTGGCAGCCCACTGGTTTAATTCTGTTTTGAAAATCCAAAATTTGATCCAAAAATCCGATTTTTCGCCCCTGAGTTTTAAAAACGTGCAAAATGCAAACATAAACATCATTCAATATACATTATGTCATAATCAAGCTCGAAATGAAGTAAAATACTCGGCAGTGAACGATTAAAAAGTCCGCGAGTTATCCTTGAGACGGAATTAAACACATCTCAAGTTTTTGTTAAACATGCAATCCCTTAGAAAAAGATATCAAATCTCAATATGTTTAGTTCGATTATGACGAACCATATTTTGAAAAGTTATTATCACCGGACTTGTTATCCCGAAAATAAGAAAGTTTTAAGACTTTGGATACAACAAGTCATAAGAAAAAATGCCTTTCAAATATTTGAAAATTTCTTTTAACGGGACTTTAATGAGATTCGTTGGGATAGTTTTTGAAGTCGAGCATATAGACGTAAGGCATAGAGAATGTCGAGTCTAAAAGAGTAATAAACGAAGATAAACATACCTCGAATTTGTTTGTCACCCGATATGCCTTCCTCAACCTTTGTCAATCATAGAGGTTGAGATGATTCTTCCTTCTTCAATGCTTAACTACTTCAAAGGTACTTGTGTATACTTTGATTGTGAAATATAACCATCTTCTTGGCATTGTTTAACTTGAAGTCCAAGGAAGAAATTGAGCTCCCCTCATCATGATTATCTTAGATTCACCTTGCATTGACTTAGAAAAATATCTTGCACAAATATTCATAAGTAGCTCCAAACATAAATTTGCACAAGTAAACAATCTTGCCCTTTTTCAAAAAACAAAGAAAGTAGATTAACTTTACCTCTTGTAAAATCATTTTGCAAAAATAGCTAAGTCTATCAAACCATACATGGGGTGCTTGTTTTAAACCATACAAGGCCTTTTTAAGTTTATAAACATCATTAGGCCTAGCAAAATTTTCAAACCCCGGAGGTTGTTTTACATAGACTTCTTCTTGAATGAAGCCATTTAAAAAATTGGATTTAACATCCATTTGGTAAAGCTTGAAATTTTCTTGAAACAAGAATGGGCAAGTAAAATGAGAATAGCTTAAAAAACATGTTATGGATGCAAATTATCATCAAAATCAATACCTTCTTCTTGACATTACCTTGCCTTGTTCATCAAACTTGTTCCGAAATACCAAAAATTTCTGCAAAATCTCAACAAAGAATCTTGCACAAGAGCATAGTAATATCGAATGATAGAGACACTATAGCAAGTAACACATACTATGCTTAAAGAAAATCATCAAGAATATAATACAACATGTAAGTTCAAATAAGCTTATAAAAAGCTATATAAGGTCTCTTTTAAAATTTGAAGCTTCGAGAGCAAATAGTTGAGACCTCATTAAAAATAAGTATTTGAACAAGAGTTGGCAAAGCAAATATGTGCAATCAATTACCGAATAGTGCCTTTCAAAAAATAAAAAAAATCCTCTTAATGGCACTTGTATGAAATAAGCATATAGGCATATGGCACAACATGTATCGAGTCTATGATATGAATAACAATAATGAGCGTACCTCGATAGTTCATGTTTTTCTTGATATATTACGAGTAGATAACCATTGAAGAAGATATGTAAATCCTACACAATTCTCAAACAAGACTTGCACAAAACAAAAATGATACAAGTGTAGGCTAAAACAATAAAAGATATCACAAGTAAGCTCATGCCATAAAAATTCATAAGAGATGATAAAACAATTAAGTCTAAGCAAATACACAAGAGTTTAATATAAGCATCATACACGGTCTTCTTTTTTAAAAAATTTAAAACCACAATATATATTGAAGACCTTAATTTTAAAATTATGAAAACTCATTTTGCAATTTTGACACAAATAAAAACATGCATAAAAAAAATAAAATGCATATTTAAATAGGGAGATACGGTTTACCAATTTCGCCATTTCCATGGGTTGTGTCGTTCCCATTGTTGATGATATCTTCCCCTTTGAAAATCATCATGTTGATGATAGCTTCTCCGATTGTTCCATTTCCAAGGATTATGTCTTTTCCACTGTTGATAATTTCTTTCTCTTGGAAATTTATTGTGGTGATGTCTTCTCCTTTGATCAAATGAGATGGTCATTTGATGTCTTCTTGGCGGTATGAATTTTCTTCGATTATTATTTTGCCGGGTATCTAATATAATATTGTTTTGTGGTACCCTCAAGTGCTTGGGTCCTTTGGGATTAGTCTTGAGACTTTTAGGTCTCCAAAAATAATTAGAGCTATTTCTAGCCCGACAAGTATTTACCGTATGACCCTTTTACCGCAATAAAAGCAAGTAACAATTATAGGAACATAATGACCAACATATATAGGGACTTGATTTCTTTTCACATAATTAACAAAACTAGGCTTATGATCAAGTCCTTGTTTCAATTTATCACAACAATCAATAATATCGGTCATTTTATCAGTATTCAAGTTGGATTTTGATAAAATCCTTTTTCATGCAATTAATCTCCTCAACAAGAGTACAATTTTCTTTTTCAAGGTTTCTAACCTTATCAAGTGTGGTGGTGTGAGCACATGATAGTGATTCATAGGAAGTAAATAAACTATCCTTATCATTTTTCAAAACATTGAATTCTTTTTTCAAATTTTTGTATTTAACAAGTAAACTTTGGAATTCATTTTGAAGGTCATCAAAATCATTTTGCAAATCACTATAATCATTTTGTATAACAATATCATAGGAAGTAGAGGGTTTAAGACATACCTCGTTTTCTTCTTCGATGCCCATAAAACATTGTTCGACAACTTCATAGTTGGAAGTTGTAAAAGGCTTGTTCCTTAGATTTGACCTTGTATCCCTTTGAGAAATAGATGCTTTTGAGTTGCTCCTATCATTTGCATATACTTCATGAATGGCTTCTAATTTTTTCCATACTTCATGAGCCGATCGAATTCCTACAATAAGATCATATTCCAAATTGGTAAGTGAACAATCTAAAATATTGAGAGCTTTACCATTTAAGGAGATGATTTTCTTTTCTTCGTCATTGAGCTCTTTGAAGCCTTTGGAGGTGTGTAGTGTATCCATCATAGGAATGTATTCTCCATTGACGACCGTGTTCCAAATATCGAACCCTCAACCTTGTAGATAGCATTCCATTCTTTCTTTCCAAAATGTAAAATTTTTGGAATCAAATAGTGGTGGCTTGGTGGTGGAGGCGCCGATAAGGTAGACTTCATTCGTAGCCGGTGATCGTTCCTCTTTACTCGCGATGTGGAACGAGTTTGCCAAAGAGTTTGGCTTTGATACCACTTGTAAGTCCAAGCGGCTACGATAATCTAGAGGGGGGGTGAATAGATTATCTCCATCTTTTCGATTATGCCCTCTTTTTCGAACAAAGCAAGCCAAGACAATAATAAAGAAGGTGTGGAAAGTAAACAACACACATTGATTTATAGAGTTTCACCCCACCTAGGGACTACGTGCTCTACCACCCCAGTATATCCGGGATGGGTTTCGAAAAAGAAAAAGAATTTTATTAATTACCACAATTAATACAAATTCAACTTACAACAACACCTTGAAGAGCACCACACTCTTCTTCAACACCACCTTTGAGATTACCACAATCTCTCTTGAAGATTACCACAATCTCCAATGGCACCTTTGAAGATCACCACAATCTTCAATCTTGAAGAATACCAAATTCTTCAACACCTCAAGAGCACCACACTCTTGAAACACCTATCACCTAGATCACCCAAGTGTATTCTTTCCACAAGAATACTCACAAGGATGTCTTGTGTTGAATGATGACCAAAATCAAGATTACAACTCAATAATGAATAATACAATTTGAGTGCAAGTGTAATCAAGAATAGCCTAGACCTCAAGAATGTGAAAGTGATAAGCTAGGCAAATTACAACAAGAATAATGACAATATAAGACCAAGTGTTTGCTTGAGTATTTCTTGTTGTGTTGTATTGTTCTCTCTTGTTGTTGTGCTTCAAATCTTCCTCTATTTATAGGAGATGATTGATACTTGATAGGCCCCTCCTGGAATCTGATATCTACAAAAAAATTGCAATTAAAATCAAGATTATAGCTGTTAGAAATCAATCCCACAAATTAGGGAAAAGTTGTCTGCTGCACAAAGCTTAGAATTTTTCTGTCAAACTTGAGGGCGACCGGTCGCGCAGAAATAAGATTTGAAAAGAACACAACAAAAATCACATGGGGAGACCGATCCAGGGGGTGGTCGACCGGTCGGCCCCTAGTTGGTACCGGTCGCCTTCTTGGTCGACCGGTCGACCTCCGAAATGAAATGTTGTCTGAATTTTGTCAAAAATAAACCTCAAGAAATACTCCAAAAAATTAGTAAAAACATTTTAAACCGATCGGGAGTATTAGGACAACATTTAGAAACATAGTTTCAATGTAAAAAACCAATTGACACAAAATCATTGAATGTGTTGTCCAATATTGTCGAAAATAAACTTGAAGAAATACTCCGGAAAATATTAAAACCATTTTAAATCATTTAGGAGTATTTGGACAACCTTTAAAAAACACTGTTTTGGTATAAAAACAAACTCATCAAAATCATGATAAAACCATTTATCAAACAAATTATTCAATTGGAAAAACCCACTGAGACTGAGGAAGCTGTTAAGAAAGTTGAGGCTCAGTCAGCTGGGCAAAACATCTCAACTACCCCAGCTGGAATCGAGTCATCTATGCAGGCTCCCACAGCTGCAGCCGTAATGACTCCTACAGCTCAGTCACAGGCTCCCACAGCTGTGACCCCTGCCAATGAAGCTGCCGCAGCCGAGGCACAACGAGCTAAATCATTGCAAGCACCTGAGCAACAAGATATTCCATATGTGCGCGATGATGCATTTCAAGACATGTTCCCCTTCTCTAAGGATCTGCCTGAATTGGAGGAAGAGACAGCTGCTGAAGAAAGGAGATACACCGTAAGGGAAGATCCAGTTATTCCCACAGACACGATTGTTCCAGGAAGAGACTTCAATTTTGATGAAGAATGGCCATCAGCTGAATCTAACGTGCAAGCTAAGTTCCGTGATGTCTTCAAGAAAATCTATGAAGAGATTGAGAATATTGAACGTCATCAGGCCTCTCTGGGACTTACGTCTAGACAATCGAGATGCCAATCTCACAGCCGATCTAAGAGGCATCAGCTGCTGCAACATTTCCACAAAAATGAGATTGCCAAACTCGAGAACAGCATGAATGACAAATTCAGTCTTCTAATGGCTGAAATGAAGATCGTATCAGCCGAGTCCAAGGCCACATGCTCAAAATTTCACACAGCGTATGATGCAGCAGACTCCAAGCACAACTCAACCATCAGCCGACTGGACTTTATCCTCGGTGGTTTGTTCCCTGGATACCTCTCTCCTTTGGTGATGATGCCAAAAAGGGGGAAGAGGAGTCCCTCAAGGGATTGAAGGAAGAAAAAATGTAGCAAGGAGGTGACATGGCTAAGGGGGAAGGAAGTTCGAAAGATTTAAAGCTGATTTTTGCTGAAACCCCTCAGCTAAGTGATGTCACTACCTCTATTCTCAGCAAACTCCATGTAACCTTACCTATCGAAAAAGTTGCAGTGTCCATGAAAGACAAAAGAAAGGTCATTGAAACTGGACTTGAGGAGTTAGCTGAAAAGCAAGATGCTCGTGTTCAGGAGATCATGAAACAATATGGTGGTCTTCCAGCCGGAAAGGACCAGGATGAAATACTTGATGATGGATCTGAGCCTAGATCAATTGAGGAGTTTAAAACTCTTGAATCAGAAGGCTACTTCCAAGGAATGGCTCTATCTCAAGCGTGGGACTTGTACTGGGAGAAAGGTTTAGCCTTATGTAAAAAAAGCGATAAGCAGACTTCTAGCATCATTCAATTTGGAGCGAAAGAAGACTCAAGACTGAGACACTCCCAGGTGGAAGAGCTGAGTTAGGAAGGGGAAGAAGTGGTGGTGGAAGAGGCTCCCAGCCTCGACCAAAACCAAAGGATGTATCGTATGTGGATCCTGAGAAGAAAGGCATTGTCTACTGGGCTGGATATGATCACCTTGCCAATCGAGAGGTTGAAAGGAAGACGTTGAAGCTGCAAGAAGGCAAGAATAAGAAAATCTAAGGCAAACAAGAGAATGGCTCGAGAGAAAGCAAAGGGATGACCCTGCTACCAAACGGGCCTATGAAAAGAAGAAAAAAGAAGAAGAAGAAAGAAAGAGGAAAAAGAATGATCCATACAGAAGAAGAGATGATGAAGAAAGAGGAAGGAAGCAGCAAAGGCGTTGAAGTGTTGCTGCAAACCCCTTCGTGTATTTGTTTTTTGTAAATACATCTATGTAAGTCTTATGTAATAAGCCTAGTGAATTTCCCTGTAATTTTCACTCTTTATGTATCTTAGCTTAGATATACTGTGTATTGACATGTATACATTTGTATTGCTTTGATACCGAATGTAAACAGCTGTGTAAAGGACAAGAATATTATGATCAATAAAATAATCCAATTAAGCATACATTCTTTGTTACTGCATTGTCTGTATGTATCTTTGATGTTTACTTTCTTTAAATGTATTAAGTTTTGGCATCATCAAAAATGGGGAAATTGTTAGGAAATTTATTGAGTAGATTTTGATGATACCATGTAAAACTTAAACTAGAAAGTTGGCACCCCATTTTCCTTGTAATTTGTACTGTAATAGATATGGTTGGAAAAGCTGAGTCAAGTCAGCTATGCCAAGTATTACAAGAAGTCAACTGCGGACTATGTGAAGACTCTGATGTGTGTCAGCTGAGTAATTCCATGAAGGAAGTCAAGGACTTCGACTGAAGAAGAGTCAGTTGGGGAACAACTGTAAGAAGTGTCAGTCAAGTCAACCCAAGAAACCAAGTCTCAAGTTGAAGTGACAGTTGAGTTATCCAAATGACTGGAGCTGACTCAAGTCACCTAAGGTATAGATAGTAGTCTAGTCAAGACAACTGACTTAGATCCGTTGATTAAAGACAAGAATATTACTCAATATAGTAATATGTCAAAGTTGTCAGGTCTAAAGTGTTAGTCCCATAATTGTGCAAAAGGAATGAACCAATGGGAAACACTTCACCTTGTGTTAGGCACCTGCAATGTTGTGAAGACATTTAATACAAGAAAGGGTCAACATCATGGACTACAGACCAAGACAAGCCAACGAACACAAAGTGACATTTGAAATTAGCCTATCTCTTCAACAGGCAAAATTTCAAATGTGCACTATAAAAGGCCGAGAAGTTATTGAGAAGAGGTTACTTGAACCAGAACAAGCAAGCAATATTCAAGCATTTAACCCGCAATATTCTCATAAACGTTCAAAATATTCCTCAAACGAAATTGAATTGATCCAACACAAGTTGTTGAAACTTTTGAAGAAAACAAAGGGTCTACTTTCCAAGCTAGGATTGTAGAAAGGTTCCAGGTTGAACCATTATCAAGTTTGTTGGAGGGCTTCGTGGTCAAATCCAACAACTTGAGAAGTGACCCAGTTAAGGCAATTTTGCCCTATTGAGTCGCATCAAGAAATTGTCTGAATGTTGTCTCTAGGACTTTCACCGCTTTGTAAATTGATCATTACATAGTGGATTCCTCCGGGGAGTTGGAGAAGAGAGGATTAGAATAATTACCCCATCTTCGAACCTCAATAAAAATATTTGTGCCATTTATGAAACTTACTTTGGCACATTTTTTTATTATATTTGCTATTCAATGATAAATAATCAAGTGCTAAAAATCAAGTGTTTCAAACAAGCTAATATCTAATCAAGGGTGTTAAGTCTTCCGCTGTTAAAAACCAATAAGCCAAGTTAAGTATTAGGCTTGGGCAGCCGAGTTATTCTATCAACAACTCTATCAAGTCTTTTGAGTTGGATTGCAATATAGCTGTCCATAAGGACACAGTTGTTTAAAAGTATGAATAATTTTAAAAAGAGTAAATTGAAAAGTAAGGTTTATTCAACCCCTTCTAAATTTATAGTGGGACCTACACTAGTGAAATTAATAATCCGGGTGCTTCCATCCATCATGTGGACTATCTTTAGACGAGGGACATTTTGACCTCTGTGAGATCTTGATTCGAGGATTTACCCTGTTGCGAGAAATTTGGATTCCTTCTACATCTCCTACAAAAAGGAAGCTATTTAGGTAAAAATTATTAAACCCAAATTTTTACCACTTGTATAAGGGGTTCGCTATTCACACCCCAAAACCTATTAATACACCCCTCTTCTCAATACACCCCATATTCTTTTTAAAAATATCATATTTACTTAATGCACCCTCAACATTTTCCAATTTACTTTGGAATTAAATCAATTATGTCTTTCAAAAATAAACTTGAAACTTTTGGTTCGCTGGAATCTTACTACAACTGCATTAGGACCACTATGTTTTCAAACTTGCAAATGATTCACCGTAGGTCTTTTGTTTTGAAACATTTCCTCTTTTACTCTTTGAAGTCCTTTTAAAATATTCACAGTCGCGTGTAAGTTGGATTGAGTTCTTTCTTTAGAAAGTTACCCATTTAGGAATTGTGGTATAATTTCTTGCACTTAACTTTTAGATGATTTGGTTTTGAGAATACCCTTTGTTAATTTTAAGCACATTTTTAGCACTTGTTTTTAGCACTTGTTATTTTCTTTTGCAATATAAATCGTGAGATGTAAAAGTATGTTAACCTTTTCACAATCAAATTCTTCCTCAACCTAATCCCTCTTTTTATATCCACTTTTAGATCGATTTGAAAATTTGTCCCGTTGAAGAAACCTTCTTCACAAGATAATTGCCTTGTTACCCATTTACTTTTCAAATTGATCACTCTTCTAATAAACTTGAAACTTTTGGCTTGTCATTTCTTACAACTCCTTCAAACAATGTTTTGTTTTGAAACATTTTCTTCCTCGTATTAAATGACTTGTTACGTGTGTTGGATTAAGTTCCTTCGAGTTTTAAAAGTATGTAAAACAGTGCTTTGAGAATATGTTTCAAATTTCAAACGTTTTTATTTCTTTTGCATAACCTTTTACTAGGACAAATACTTTAAGACCTAGTTTCAAATGGACTTCTTACTATATTGAGTAATATCCTGGACTTCCTTCCAACGGATCAATGTTTTCAAATGATTTCGTCTTGACTTGTCATTTCTTGCCTCCAACAATGTTATTTGACCGCTTGTCTTCCCGTATTAAATGACTTTTGACTTGAGACACATGCTTGATGTTTCCCATTGGTTTATTCCAATCATATTTGGACAAAAACTTTAAGACTCAACTTCGACTTACTAATCAGTAATATCCTGGACTCAAACTTCCAACGGATCAAGACCCTTTTGGCTTGAAACTTTTCCTCTTTTACCCCTTTGAAGTAATCTTTCCTTCAATCATATGGGAATGAGTTCAACTATCAATTCGATAGACTTGGCTCTTTCACTTTCACATCGTTTTACGCTTATTTGTTCCTCAGTTGGATCTCCTTCAAAGTTGAGTCTTTGTCTTTCATCTTGCCACACTGAAGTGACACATTTTCAAATGACACTTTCTTGGTTGGGTCTTCACTCAACAATCTCATGTTGACTTCTTACATTCTTCGATATAACTGACTCCACTCAGCTCTTTCAGCCTTATATATTACAACATAGAAATACAAGGAAAATGGGGTGCCAACTTCCTATTCTAAGTTTTACATGGTATCATCAAAATCAAATAAATAAATTTACTAACAATTTCCCCCTTTTTGATGATGCCAAAACTTAAATAAAATAAACAGCAAACACAAGCAGTGCAATAACAAAGAATGTATGCTTTGAATATGTCAATTTTTTGATCATAACATTCTTGTCCTTTACAAAGTTGTTTACAAAATGTATCAAAGCTTATACATATATTGAATTACATCATGTATCAGAGCTAAGTTACAAAGGTATCAGAGCATTATTACAGAGTACTTAGAGTTGTGTATTTACAACTAAGTAAAATACATGAAGGGGTTAAAATCATCTTCAACACCCTGGTTGCTTCCTTTTTCTCTCTTCATTATCAGCTCTCTTCCTGTCTTTTTCTGCTCTTCTCCTTTTCCTTTTTTCTTCCTCCTTCTTCTTCTTCTCATAGGCACGCCTTGCAGCATGGTCATCCCTATGCTGCCTTTCTTCCCATTCTCGCGTCACCCTTTCATTCTTAGCTTCTTGCCTTCTTACAGCTTCTACATTCTTGCGTTGAACTTCCAAATTAGCAAGATGATCGTATCCAACCCAGTAAGTGATCCCTTTCTTCTGTGGATCAATGTACTTGATTTCTTGTGGTCTTGGCTGCGGTTGAGAGCTTCTACCTCTTACACTGCCACCATATCTTCCCCTTCCTCTTCCCGACTCAGCTCCTCCTTTGGGAGTGTACTGTACTGGAGCTTTTGCTTTTCCAGCTGAGTGACTGTTAGAACTCTGCTGCATATCAGCTAATTTGCATACATCAATACCCTTCTCCCAGTACAAATCTCAGGCTTGCGGTAGAGTCATATTCTAGAAGTAACCTTCTGCCTCTAGAGTTTGAAATTCCTCTAGTGATCTGGGCTCAGATCCAGCATCAGGCATAGCAATTTCTCTCGGGGGTTTGATCGCTGGGAAATCCTTTCCTGCTGGGGGACCATCGTATTGTGCCCTTATATTCTGGATACGCGCAGAATGCTTCTCAGCCACCTTTTCAAACTCAGTTTTGATGGCATTTTTTGATTCTTTGAATGCCAACTCAGCTTTCTATTCCACAGACAGCTCTTTCGGTAGCTTGCTGAGAAGTGAAGATGTTATTTCTCCTTGATGAGGAGTCTGGGAAAACATAAGCTTCAAAAGGGGGGTTTTCGAGCTTCCTTCCCCCTTAGCTATAACTTTCTTCTTCTCCACCTTATGATTCCCTTGCCCTTCTTTCATTTCCCTCATAGCTTCATCTTCCCCCTTTTTGGCATCATCACCAAAGGTAAGGACAGGCCAGGGAACATGCTACTTAACTTGAAGTCGAGTTGGATGTTGGTTGAATCGTGTTTAGCATCCAACTTGGAGTAGGTTGTTCGGAATTTGGACCGCATAGCCTTTGACTCAGCTGCCATTAATTTCATTTCTGTTTGGAGAACACTGAGTTGCGATGACTCATGTTAGTATCCAATCTTGCAATCTCGTGAGCAAATCCATATCCGACTTGTGAGATTCTTCAATCCTCACCATGTACTCCTTCTGCCTCTGCTGAAACTGTATATTATATGCACTCCAGACTAATAATTCTGCAAATAATGACTTGAAATAACAAACTTGATCTCTTCTCATTGTCGTGGTCTATGTAGCCCACTCTCGAATATGTAGGACAACACCACGAATGTCCCCACTGATGTTTGCATCACGGTTATCTAGCCTTAGGTCTAGTGATGCTAAGACGTGCTCCATTTTCTCGATTTTAGCACAAATGGCATTAAACGCCTTCTAGAAGTCAGCTGTCAAAGCGGACTCTTCCTCGGGCTAAACAACATCAATGTCAAAACCTATAGGCACCATAGTGGTATCAGCTGGAACTCCGGGTTCTTCTTGCACAGATACTTGGCTTGTTCTCTAGCATATTCGGCATCAAGAGGTGGCAATTGGCCTTCGAATGGAATGATATCTTCAAACATGTTATCGAGGTAGATAGGGATTCCCGCAGGTCCAACTTGTGGAGCCTTTCCCTTCGCCTTTAGTAATTCTTCAGCTCTACTTGCCTCAACTGTACCAGTATCGTCGGCATTGGGAGCAATTGTGTTAGCCTATTTTTGAGCTGATTGAGTCTCTGCTTTAGCTTGTTGTGTTAGCTGCTCGGTGACAGATTTCGGCTTGAGTTGTATTGGTCCGCTCGGTGACTAACCTCATCTGTGTTAACAGCTTGTTGGTATCAATTGGAACTTCCTTTTGAGTTGTCTTTTCCTCAGCTGATTTATCAGCATCATCGGAGTGTGTTGGAGCCATTGGGATTGGCTCATCAACAAACACAAACCTCATTGGAGCAGTTTTGTCACTCCGAGAGTCTTGAGCATCCTCAGCTTTGTCCTTTGAAGAATCATCAATGGGTGTGGACTCATCTTCATTGTCGGATTTTAGGAATTATGTGTCAATATTTTTCTGTGAATATCAAAGAGCGTTGATTTCTTCTTCTTCATCAGCAGTCTCTACTTGAGGAATTTGCTCTTTAGCAGCTTCTTTACCTAAGAAAGTCTCAACCTCCTTTAGGCCTTCAACACCCTCCTTCAGGGCCTTCTCATCCCTTTGCGGTCTCAAGCTGGAGGGTGGGCGATTTTCAGTGGCATCCTTAGGGTCTTTGGTGGCATCCGTCGGAGTCTCAACACCTAGGATTGCACTTTCAGGACCAGGAGTCTCAACTCCCATGGCCTCCTTTCCATCCTTTGCCTTAGTTGCATCAGCAGCGTCATCGGCCTTCAGTGCAGAAGAAGTTTCAGCTGAGACAATCTCAACCGTCTGAGCATCTTCAACTTCAGTCTGTTGTTCTGTGTGTTTCTCACCTTTGCCTCCTAACTTCATATGTTTGTCTCCCACAGCGTCCTCTAACCTAGCTGTGGTGGAGAGAGGTTCCCCCTCGGTGGCTCACCCGGCTAAGTTAAGTTAAGTTGTGGGGTTGTTCTGCTCCTGAGACTCGGCTGTTTTTCCCTCTGAGTTATCAGCCGTGGGGCAGGTGTCTCAACACCTTCTTCAAGAGTTGGCTCGGCTAGGGTGCCCGCTTCATCTCCTTCCCTAACTTCATTGCTAGACTTCTGAGAGCCATTTTCAGATTGCACAGGGGATGTGGTGGCAGCAATGTCAGCAGCTATCTTCTGCGCCACATCCAATGGATTAGATCGAGGAGAGAGTTGGGAAGACTCTCCTGGACCCACTTGCATTTGTTGTTCATGCACTACAAGAAATTACAGAAAATATGACGATAAAATTCGTCATACAAATGTCCATTTTTGTCACTAAAGATATTAGGTGACAAAATTTGAGCGTCATAATGATCGTCATTGTAGCCCCGTGGTAAAAGGTATATGTGACGATGTTTTCGGTTCGTCACTAAATATTTACTATTTGATGACGCTAACGATCAGTGTCATCATTTATATCATTTTTTGTGACGCCTAACTCGTCACTTCAATGATCAAACTTTTGTCACTTATATTATTATTTTGTCACCAAAAGGTAACATTTTAAATGACGAATGGATAATTTGTCATCCAAACATTAGATTTTGGTGACGAAATAATTATATTGCCAAATTAATCAAATTTTAATGACACTTTCGGTGTCACAATTGCGCATTAACTAATTCGTCATATATTATATAATTTGTCATAAAAGAGATGTTTTATAGTTCTGAGAATATCGATCGTCACTTAATTAGTATATATATAATGACAAAATAATGTGTCACAAAACGTAATATTAAATGACACGACATTCATTGTCACCAAAAGATTTTAAAACGTGATGACATGTTTCGTCACAAAAAAATTAACATTACATGACAAAGTTGACTAGTGTCACTAATTGCGTAAGATTTGTGATGAACCGGTTCGTCATAAAAGAAGTATATGGCGACAAAATATTTCGTCACTAGATAGTTTTATATGGTGACACACAAATCATCATAAATGACCCATTTTGGGTGACAAATTTAAAATATATACGGGACGATACAAGTCGTCATAAAAGGACTTTTAATGACCAATTTTATATTGTCACTAAATGGATATGTATGGTGACGTCTAAGTTCGTTGTGAAAAATATTAGTTTCAGTTACAAAATAGATCAGTGTCACCAATTGATTTTTATATGACGACATAAATAGCCATTAAATGAGGCATTGGAGACTATATATCTATATATATCGATGTATTAATTTGTCGTATTTTATCATTTACATTGCATAAAAATAAAATAAAATCTCATGATGAGAAAATTCATTATTGACTTTCCATATTATTAATACTTCGATTCAAAGCTACATAAATGCTCCAGGTCTAATATTATATTACAAATGCAATTTAAAATTTAAATAAGCATGAAAAATAAAAAGAACCAACATGTTTAAGTAGAACATGCTTGTTTGATCAATATAAGAAAAATGCTAAAATATCCAACTTTCAAATGGAAATTATAAATCTACTTGAAAAATATTCGAAAACAAAACATTGGGCATCTAAACCCAAACAATACTCATATAAATATAAACCATATGTCCTCAGAAATCTTATTTTGTAGCTTAGATATTATTCTTAACGGGAGCCATGAATGCCATAAGTTTGTCGATAGATGCACCTTGTTGACCCAATTGCTCTTTCAAATCACTCACTGGGCCTTTAGTCCACTTACTTGAGATTCGAATCTTGTAGTTTTTCTTGTGTTTCTGAAGTTCCTTTTGAAGTTGTTGGGTAGTTGAATTAAAGGATGTGATGCGTCTACTTGGAGGCTTTGGACCATAGCCAACACCTTTTATATAACCGAGATCCATGGCCAAGCACCTCTAGAACTATTTCTTCAGCACTCTTCTCAATTTCTTGCTCTATATATTTTTCTTGTTTTGCTATCATCAACTCCTATTTAAATATATTATTGATTTAAGAGTACACAATTAATATCATGGTTAAATAAAAGACAAAAAAAAAATCCATTTTCAAATAAATTAGCTAGATAATGAAAATGAATCTGTGACTTACCCAATTTTATTTTGCCTCCACTGTTGACCAACCATCTTTTTCTTTATAATGAGTACGTTTATAGAACTCAATCCTATCACATTGTTCTCCATTTAGCTCCTTCTGAGCCTATTCAAAAAAAAAAAAAAAACTCACAATTTCATGTTGAAGAACTGTAAAAGACGTTCTGCTAGAAATATGTGGAGCTCGCACTTGTTTTCGATTTCCAGTATTGGTTGAACTTTTGTGCTGTCAAAACAAGAACAATAATATTGTAAGATAATAAATAAACATATTATAAGAAAATATGTAATAATATTTGAAAATAAGTATTAATTTAATGAGAACAAAAACACATTTGATGTAACTTTGAAGACTGTTAAACCAAAATCTCTACCCATTCGGATAGCTAGCAGTAAACACCTTTGACCAATTGTTTTTATTACACACAAATGTATTGATTCCTAAAATGGAATAGTAAAATCAAAAAATCTCCAGCCCATTTATTGCAAAAAGAGAACCAGGTGTACAAAAATGCAGTCCCGGCAACTCCCTTCAAAACGGTCCACCATCATTCGGGCCCAAAACCCAAAAACCCAGTCCTCCTAAAAACCCTTATCTCAGCACACAACAATTTTAAGAAGCCCAACAAACCCATATCCTCAAGAAAAAGCCCAATCCAATATCAATAACCACACAAGCCCACTTAAACCATAAAAATCAATTCTCCTCCCAATTCAAAACTAGAAACAAAGAACAAATTTTTACTGAAAAAAGCTAGAAGCAGCTTTTTTAGCTTTTTTCGAAAATAAGTTGTAACTTGAGATAAAACCCAAACTGCAATATTGAAGCATGTAGACAACCAAACAACATCCACATAAACATCCAACCACCCAGAAATTCAAAAAAGCTGAAATCAGCTTTTTTCCAAAAAACTAGAAAAAGCTGAAATCAGCTTTTTTCCCCAAAAAAAAAAAGCTGGAAAAAATCCAAAAAAAAATGAAATCAGCTTTTTTTTGGCACAGCCCTCACCAGCAGCATATCACTATCTCAAATAGCACTGAACCTATCAAAACCCTTTTGGAACAACAAACCTATCCTAGATATCATCAACAACACAGCTCAGCAGCAGCAAACTATTCCCAACAGCATCAAACACAGCCCCCCTCAAAAGCTCAGCAAACAAAACATAAGAACTAAACAATAACCCATCCATTCTCAACACAACAACAAGCAAACTGGAACAATTTTTAATTTCTAAAGGCAGGAATCCTCATATTATAGTAGCAAAGCTGATATACAATCTAAGTTTGTAGATTGTATATCATTCAAAATTCACTAATATCATCAAGCAACAAAAAATAAAGAAATGTATACCTATATCATTTGCTTCTAATGATGGATTTTGAATGTACTCAGTTGATTGAATTTCAGGACTTTGAGTTGATTGAACTTCAGGGTTTGGCATGTGCTCATTAGTGGGATTTGTTGTAGTAGTTTCACCTCTTTCAGTGCAGCCACCATTCGTTTCAGTTGTAACCAATCGTCATTTGCATCATCAGACGACACATTTGCTTTGTTAAAAAGTTGCCACGATACTTCTACGAGGTGTTGAATTAGATGTAACATCCTGTTAGTTTGATTTACGAAACTTTGTTGAGAATTGTTTGGGATGCTTTTTGGTTTCAATTTGCGAGCTCCTGGAGCCATTTTTGATAACCCTACATGAAAACAATGAATTTAATAAGTAAAAGAGCTCATACAAAATGATAAGAAAATAACTTGTTTTCACAAGAAGAATCTTAACAAAATGAGCCCATGAAAATATTATTTTTATAATATCATATGAATTGTAAAAATAAACACTATTGTGCAGGAAAAACTATGTCCAACACTATTGTAGTTATTTGTACTTAAGTCAGTTGTGACTAAACTCAATACAGATTTATACAAATGACAAGATAAACTATGTTCAATTTCATCGTTCATTTCTCTAGCTTTTTCCTGGACCAGATTTAGTACATAAACAATTGATGTACATATTTCATCCTAGAAATCAACATTTAGATTATCAAAAACCCTAAAGAAACAATCTGCGTAAATTCAATTATAAAATCAGCCTACCAATTAACAAAAAGAGCAGGTATTTTAATGATTAAAATACCAACTAGAAATATGATTGCTATTTTTCAAAATACTTTGTGATCAGATAATTGAGTGAAAACTAAACCTTTCAAAACATCTTTAGTTTTAGAAGGCAAAAGCTTAAAACGATAAGAACCAATCAGAAATAGGTACTAAAGTCAGAATGCGTTCGTAACAAAAGTTTTTTCACAAAACAAATTCAACATTGAATTCTGGATTTCTATAATTAATACATTTGGTATAACCAAAACCCTAAACAGATTAAAGCAGATACAATACACCAAAAAATGGTTATGAGATATAACAAACTGCAAAAAATTATGAATATCTGTACACCAAAAGAAAAAAAAAATCAGAATTTCAATCTTTCGTACACACACATACACACAAAATCTCATGTTTCATATTAATCAAAATCTATATCTAAAGCAAAACATAACACAACATTCTAGAATCAAGCAACCTACATGTTACTTCTAAGCAAGTAGCAATATCAGTCAAAAAATCCAATATATTTGTGATTTCGGTGAAGAAAACAGATATTACCTGTATTTAATATAGACCGCAGATTGATGAAAAGAGAGGAATACTGATATCTTCACTATATTGTTAACCTAGCTAATCGTTGACATATATGACTGTGATTAAAGGGATAGAGATGGAAAGTATTATGTTAACAATAAATCTTTGTGTTTCTCTACCTTAATTAGATATGTATATACCTTAATTAGTTCGAAACAATAAGCGCGAAAATAAAAATTTCATCCGCCAAAAATTGTTTTGGCCGTGAAAGTCGTTTCTTGTACTTATTTATTTTTCTATTTATTATTTATAAAACAAAATAATAACCATTGTTTTTTTAGAATCTATTTTTTTATAATTGTTACCATAAAACAAAATATATCAAAATATAGGATTAACATTATGTTATGAACTGAGTGAGACTAAATCTTCCAATTACCAAATCTGGCTGAGCTTCTCGAAGATGATCAATATAGAACAACCCTGATGGCTTGCAATTGGTGTGAGAGTGTGTGTAATGTTAGTGTGTGAACAAACGTGAATGTGTGTGCAGAAGAGAGGGAGAAGAATAGAATTGTAACACTGATATTATTCATCAAAAGCTCCCATTTACAAGAACAGAGTTACTATTAATACTAATCTAATTCTAACTTCCTCTAACAGACTAACAACTATCTGTTTTATTTAACTAACTTGTAACTGAATTAACTAATTAACTAATTTCTATTCTAACTAATTCTTTATTTATCTGATTATGACATTATCCCCCTTAAGAACAGACTTGTCCTCAAGGCTGAAGGTGAGGGAACTTTGTGGTAATAGAATCGAAGTCTTCCCAAGTAGCTTCGGACTCGGGCAAGTGAGCCCACTGAATTAAGACCTGGGGAACAGCTTGATTATTGCGTTTAGCTAAGCGACGGGCAAGAATTCGAATAGGCCGTAGGAGGACCTTTCCATCAGCATCAAAAGGAGGGAGAACAGGTGAAACGGACGAAGTAGACCCAATGTGCTTTTTGAGGAGGGACACATGAAAAACGGGATGGATTTGAGCATGGGGAGGCAACTGAAGTCGATACGCCACCGAGCCAATACGTTCGAGGACTGGAAAAGGACCAGCGAATTTCGGACTGAGTTTCCATATTTTGCTCCGGTGAAGAGAGAGTTGTCGATACGGTTTGAGCTTCAAATAAACCAAATCTCCTATCTGAAACTGACGATCCTTGCGATGTTTATCTGCAGCATTCTTCATCTTTTCCTGAGCGCGCTGTAAGTGGAGTTTGAGGTGGTGCTGAATGTGTTGTCTGTCTTGGACCATGTTTTCCACACCAATGACGGATGTGGGCATAAAGGGGCCCAATGCCAGCTGAGAGGGTTGATAGCCGTAGAGAGCTTCAAAAGGGGTCATGGAGATGGATGTATGGAAGTTTGTATTGTACCAAAATTCAGCCATGTGAAGCCAATGAGCCCAGTTCTTAGGAGAAGAACTACACATACAACGAAGATAGCTTTCCAGACATTGGTTTACTCTTTCACTTTGACCATCGGATTGAGGATGATACGCCGTGCTAAGGTGTTGTTGAACGCCCAGTAGCTGGAAGAGTTGACGCCAAAAATGGCTGGTAAAGATGCGATCCCTGTCAGACACAATGCTACAAGGAAGACCATGGAGTTTGTAAATAGTGTCAAGAAAAGTGTGTGCAAGCTGTGAAGCAGTGTAAGGGTGGTGTAGGCCAATAAAGTGTGCATATTTTGTGAACCTATCAACTATGACCCAAATTGCATTTTTGCCACCAGAAAGAGGAAGCTGCTCTATAAAGTCCATAGTGAGATGCATCCAAGCCCTATCTGGTACAGGAAGAGGCTGAAGCAATCCGGGCAAGCCTTTGTTTTCATGTTTGCAAAGTTGGCAAGTCTCACAAGTGGAAATGACCTCTTGTACCATCGATTTCAGCCCTGGCCAAAAGAATGTGGCTTGTATCCGTCGGATGGTGGCTTGTTCACCGGAATGGCCACCTATACTAGAAGAGTGCATGTACTGTGTAACCTTCCTTCGCAAATCTGAAGTTGCCCCAATGTATAGCTTGCCCTTAAATCGCAGTAGACCATCCATATAAGAGAAGTAAGAAATGTTGTAAGGAAAAGTGATGCACTCCGTGATAGTACCCTGGACAAGATCATCGCCTTCATAACTGAGTTGTAATTCCTGGACCCATAAAGGTTGGAGGACAGTTAAGCTGCTGCAAGAACCCTGATGTACATCCCTTCGAGATAAAGCATCTGCAACCTTGTTCTCAGAACCTTTTTTATATTCAATTTTGTAATCATAGCCCAATAATTTGGTCAGATACTTATGCTGAAGAGGTGTTGAAATTTTCTGCTCCAAAAGATACTTCAAACTGTGTTGATCAGTCCTGATAGTGAATTGTCCCTGAATCAGATATGGCCTCCACTTGTCAATAGCTAAGAGAATGGCTAGAAATTCTTTCTCATAAACTGATAAGCCCAAGTTTTTTGGTCCCAATGCTTTGCTGATGTAAGCCAACGGATGGTGATCTTGGAGTAACACAGCACCCAATCCAATGTAACAAGCATCTGTCTCAATGGTGAAGGGCTTGCTAAAATCTGGTAAATGTAGAACAGGGGCAGAAACCATTGCTTGTTTGAGAGTATTAAACGCTTGACTGGCCTGTTCATGCCACTGAAACTGCCCTTTTTTAGTCAAATCAGTTAAAGGCTTGGCAATTACTCCATAATGTCTGATGAATTTCCTGTAGTAGCCTGTCAGTCCCAGAAATCCTCTCAATGCCTTAACATTTTTGGGTTGAGGCCAATCCAACATTGCTTGAATTTTACTGGGGTCAGCCTCCACACCTCTGCCACTGATAATATGCCCAAGGTAATCGATTTGGTGTTGTCCAAAAGCACATTTGGAAGCTTTAGCAAACAATTGGTGTTGGGTTAAAAGATCAAAAACAGTTTGAAGGTGTTGTAGGTGGGAGTTCATATCAGAACTATATATGAGAATGTCATCAAAGAAAACCAAGACAAAATTTCTCAAATAAGGTCTAAAAACATGATTCATTAAAGCTTGAAAGGTAGCTGGGGCATTTGTAAGTCCAAAAGGCATGACTTTGAATTCATAGAGCCCAGACATGGTGACAAAAGCTGTCTTAGGGATATCAGCGGAATTAAGCCTAATTTGATGATAACCAGCTCTAAGATCTATTTTTGAAAATACTTTAGCATGGCCTAATTCATCCAACAGTTCATCTATGAGAGGTATGGGAAAACTGTCTTTGATAGTCAAGGAATTAAGCTTCCTAAAATCAATACAAAATCTCCAACTTCCATCTTTTTTTTTAACAAGAAGAACAGGTGAGGAGTAAGGGCTGTTACTAGGTTGGATAATCCCAGACTGGAGCATTTCCTGTACTAACTTCTCTATCTCATTCCTCTGGATATAAGGATACCTGTAAGGGTGTTGTTTGAAGGGTTCTGTACCAGGTTTTAAGGGAATGCTGTGATCAATACCCCTGAAGGGTGGTAAGCCTTTGGGCTCTTGAAAGACAGCTTGGTATTGAACAAGTAAAGGTTGTAGCTCTGCAGCACAAGAACTCTGTTTTTGGGATTCAGTAGCTGAAACCATGCATAGATAACCAAAGACCCCTGCCTTTTCTTTTTTTAAAGTTTTGCTGAGGCTTTTTGCAGAAATCATTTTTAATGTTGTTTCATTTTTTATGCCTTGGAGATAAACAGGTTTCCCTTTCCATTCAAATTTGACACCATGATTGTTAAAATCAAAAGTTACAGGACCCAATTTCCTCAGCAAATCAACTCCAATAACCATATCACACCCTCCTAATTTGAGTATCCTCACACTAGTACAAAACTTACAGTTGCCCATCTCCCACTCAAATTTTGGACATTTGGAGTTGCACTCAATCTTTCCCCCATCAGCTACTGTAACTAACAAGGGATGAGTGTATTCTAATTCACACCGTAGTTTCTTAGCTGTGAAAGGATCCAAGAAACTGTGGGTACTACCCGTATCAATTAATACCGTGAGAGTATTTTTTCCTACTTTGCCCAGAATTTTTATAGTATCAGGTGTAATTTGTCCAGCCAAAGCATGGACAGAAATCTGAAATTCCTCTTCCTCCTGATCAGTATTATCAATGGTTACCTCTCCATCTTCCTCTGGCCAACTCTCTCCAATAATAACAAATAGTTTTTTACATTTATGGCCAATGTGGTAAGTTTCATCACAATTAAAACAAAGCCCCTTCTGTCTTCTACTAGTGATTTCATCTTGAGTTAATCTTTTAATTGGTGGATATTTTTCCATATTATTAGGAAGGACTTTCTGAGTGGATGTATCAGTTACACCCCCTTTCCAGGTTCTAGTGTTGCCTACAAAGTTCTGCTTAGTAACAGGTTTCCCACTCTTGTTTAAGGATTCAATTAAGGCCTCTTGTTTCCTAGCCAGCTGGATAGCTACATTTAAACTTCCTGGATTAAACATTTCTACCATTTGCCCAATTTCTTCTTTCAGTCCACTAATGAAACTTTTCACAAAATAATCTTCAGTTAGACTCTTATTCATGTGGACCATAAAAGCTTTTAGTTCTTCAAATTTAATGATATAATCATGCACATTGCCTTTTTGAGTCAATTTATTAAACTCTCCTAGACTCTTATTCATGTGGACCATAAAAGCTTTTAGTTCTTCAAATTTAATGATATAATCATGCACATTGCCTTTTTGAGTCAATTTATTAAACTCTCCTACTAAATTGCCCCCTTGCAAGTTAGAAAATCTCTCTAACACTAACTCACTGAATCTATCCCAGCTCATATTTTCCTTCCCCTCTATATAATCCAAATACCAATTATCAGCTGATCCTTCCATATACATGGCTGCTGTTAAAATTTTTTCATAGTCAGGCATGGGATTAAACACAAAAAAATTTTGACACTTTCTAAGCCATTGCCTTGGACAATCCCCATTGAATTTAGGAAAATCGAATTTGGGAAATCTATGGTTCGATTGATGCAAGTTTTCAGAATTTCTAAAATTTGGGGAAGGTGCTAGGATTCCACCATCTCCCTTACCTCGGGCATAAGGCATGGACATTGGAGTGGAGCTGTGATTCTGATTTTCTTTTCCACTGGTTCCCTGGTTGGATTTAATGGCTTCCTGAATCTGCTCTTGAACTGTAGTTTTCATGCTGATCAAAATTTCTTCCATCCTTTTTCCCAGCTCCGCAACTTGTTGTTCTAATGAATCCATCCTTACGTTCTCTCCGCTATCATTTTTTGATGAATTTCTCGTCATTTGAGTACTCTGGCGCAGCAGGATCGTAGGCTCTGAGGCCAATTGTTATGAACTGAGTGAGACTAAATCTTCCAATTACCAAATCTGGCTGAGCTTCTCGAAGATGATCAATATAGAACAACCCTGATGGCTTGCAATTGGTGTGAGAGTGTGTGTAATGTTAGTGTGTGAACAAACGTGAATGTGTGTGCAGAAGAGAGGGAGAAGAATAGAATTGTAACACTGATATTATTCATCAAAAGCTCCCATTTACAAGAACAGAGTTACTATTAATACTAATCTAATTCTAACTTCCTCTAACAGACTAACAGCTATCTGTTTTATTTAACTAACTTGTAACTGAATTAACTAATTAACTAATTTCTATTCTAACTAATTCTTTATTTATCTGATTATGACACATTAATCATATCCCCTGCTATAAAAAACAATATTAACCATATCCCAAACTAAATTTTTACTTTTAATTTCAAATTGGTAAGGAAATCAACGAAAATGATTTAATAAATAAAAAAAACATGTATTCCTCATAAAGTAGTCTGATAATTTTACCGTCAATTCCAATGCGATTTTGCTTTTGCCATCACCGGTAGGTTCATATTTCCCGGGGGCTCCGCCGAGCAGGATGTTGCCAAGAGTCAACTCGTATGGCAGGGGCAACATCTGGAAGGAGTATTGAAGGATATGTATCATAGCCTGGTGAATCCGCGAGTGGTGGTTTCAATTTTCCGGCTGGGTGACAAATTGACAATCTCCTCAATTGCAAGTTTTGGCTCGGTGCGAAGGGTAGTGGTTTTGGTTGTTAGACGGTAACAGAAATAGTGGTGGTTGTGGGAGAAATTTGGGACATTTTTGAGAATGTCGTTGTTCGATTTCTGAGTTCTCTTCACTTTTTCTTGGTAATTAGCCAAAAGTTAAAAGAGATTGTGCCTGGAGTTACGGAGTAACCTGTTGGAAGATGATGGTTGGAAGATGAAGTGAAGGGGGCTAATACGGGAATTGATAGGAAAGGGTTTTTCACTTTAGTTATATATGTGCACAACATATATAATTGCAAATATTAATTTTGGACCAACATGGATGTTTGATAAATTAAATTACTTTGAAAACAATTATTTGGAAAATAACTTCATATACAATTAGTATATGTCTAATAAAGCTAATTTTATAACTTATCATAAATCAAATTAAGTATATAATATTCAAATTATATATATAAATAATTTTTACATTATTCTATTTAGGGGTGAGAATTTGGGTTGCGTCGGGGTTGGGAGTCCGGGTTCGTGAGTCGAAATCAGCCAACCCATATCTGACCTGTTTAATTATACATGTCAGAACCTTGAACCCATACCCGACATATTTATTTTGGGTAACCTGCACCGATCCGTTTATGTATAATAAAATTATTTTTATTTGCATTTAATAATTTCAACTAAATAAATTTATTTTTTAAAAAATTAATTACTACAACACACTATTCAATCAATTTATCATAGTTCATAACATTAAAAAAATAACATATACATAAATAACATAACATACTTATAATATTTTGAGGATAAATAACCCATGAAGCTCGGACACATACCCTTAATTTCGTTTTAGGTTCAGATCGGTTTTGCATGTCGGGTCCAAAATTGACACCCTAAATCTATTATACGGATAATTATAACATGTCTACTAAATATTTTACTTCAAAATACGGAGTATTTAAGGGCGCTTCAAATATAGTGTCTACCCTATCTTCGACAAACAAATCAAGCTACTCGATACTCAATTCGATATTGATCATTAAAAGTTCATTTGATGTCCGTTCGTTAACATAACGAACCGAGTTTGAACATATTTTTTCTATTTGGTAAGATATAATGCTCAGCTCGAGTTTGACTCGATTAATTAAAAAAAAGAATAAAATATCTGTAAAAATATCATGCTACTCGAGCTCGTTTCGCTTATTTCGACTAATGCTCGTTTGAGTTCGATTCGATTAATAATCAAACCAAGCTCAAATACGATTTTAATGATTCGATTAGAATCCAAACAAGCTTGAACAATATTATGTTCGGTTTGACTCGACTCGTTTACACCCCTAGGGATGGCAGTGGGTAGGGTGCCTACCCATTTAATGATATCCATACTCGAACCATGTAATACTAATACTACTCATACGTTTCAAACCTAATTAAGAAATTACACCTATTAAATATATGTGTCCATCTCAAATCCAATTAAAAAATTGCACATTTTATATGTACCCCTCCCATACCCATTTGTCGACATCTGCATACTCTCTACCCGCCCAACCCATTTTATTTTATATAAAGATCAATCATTATATGAATAAATGACTATCTAAACGAGCATTATACTACAAATTAGTTATTATATGAAAATACCTAATATATGTTAAATTCTTAATAATAGTAAAAAATAATCAGGTTCAATTCTACGATTCAATACAAACTATCATCATATAATATAAAATATTATATATTAATTTTTATATTTTCTAAATATAAGAATAAATAATATAATTTACATTAAATACAAATCATATTAAAATGAGCCATATTAATATTTCCGAACATTTAAATTTGAACACATGCCTGTGAGGAGAAAAAGCACACAAAAAAGAAAAGCCAAAAAAAAAAAAAGCTTTTGATACTACAAAAATTTGAACACAAGACCTGTGAGGAAAAACACACCCAATCCACTAAGCTAGTTAACGTTTTATTACAAGTAGCATTGAATATTAATTCTTATTTAGTTGAGATTTAGACTATAAGCATATCGACTACAATTTTATTTCATTAACTCAAAAAGGCCTAAACTGGTAACTTTCATGTTATAGATAGAGATGTTAAACCGGTCGCGGCCCGTTGGCTTGGACCATTTAAACCGGGAAAAAAGAGGGTTAAGACCAAATTATTTTGGCCCGTTTAAATCCGGGCCTTTTTTGGCCCGAGGCCCGTTAGGGCTAACCCGTAGGTTAACCGGGCTAGCGGCCAATTGTGATTTAAAAAAAAAATAAATATAATTCTAATATTATAAATCTATTTTATTACATATTACCTATTACTAAATATATTTCTTCAAGCTCACATCTCCTCGTCTTTAATAGGTTTAAATATATAATTCTTAAAACTATGACTTTATAGTCATATGATTTTTTTTTTTAAAAGTATGTTTTTTCTTTTTATATTGGTATATATTATATAATGCTATCTTTTATTATTATAGTTCTATTTTAAAATTTTAGATCATGGAACATTTAAATATTATAATTCTATTAATTCAATATAATTATAAACTATGCAAGATTTTTTTATAATGAATACTTTAACTTAATATGTTAAACTTAAATGTTATATATGTTCGAATTTAAAATTTTAGATTTAAATATATAATTTTTTATTTTTTTGACTTATAGCCCGATAGTGACCCGTTTAGCCCGAAGTTCGCATTAGGTTAGAGTTAGGTTCACGATAATATTTAATAGTGCCCGTTTAAATAGTGACCCGTTTAGTCCGGCCGTTAGCACTGGCTGCTAGAAATGGGCTCCTATGCGCAGAGCCACGTTTAACATCTATAGTTATAGAGAAAGCGAATTGTATCAAGCTGATCAAACCAATATTTGTTATTCCTGTTTTTTTCAACAAATAGAAGATTTAGAGGTCTACTTAAAATTTCAAAATGGGGAAAGTGAAAAAGACAACAAAACTATTCCATCTGAATTACACTATGGGCCAACCAAATATACTAAAAAATAACCAATTTTCTTTTCCGTCCCATCTTCTTTCAATAAGGTCGCTTTTAACAAACAAGAAACTAGGGGCGTCGATTTGTGTGACATGATAACTCGATTACCTAACCTAATACAAATTTAGCAGTGCAGTGCGGTACAACAACCCTTAGGTTCGGGTTAAAATCGGGTCAGACACGGTTAACACGGAAAATAAATAGGTCAAGTCAGGTCGACCCGCGGGTCGACACGATTGACCTATGTAACCCATTTAATTTTATAGTGATATATTATTTTAATATTTTGTGATGTTTTAGTTGGTTATATGATGATGGAAAAATTATTAAATGCATTTTTTTTAATAATTTTTAATATTTAATGTATTTTTTATTTGCGATTTCAATTTTTTCTGATTTTATTTTTATTTTTTTCGTGTCAAATTTAAATTAAACAGGTTTTTCGTGTCGTGTTGGGTTACCCGTGTTATAAATGGGTCGTGTTCGGGTCGTGTATCTTGACACAAATAATTAAATGGGTCGGGTTCGGATTCGTGTCAGACCTGTAATACCTGTGTAAAAACATGACCCGCGAACACGACATACGACATGATTCACACCCCTACAAGAAACTAGCAATCCCCACAGACATATTAAACATATCTCTCAACACAAGAACAAAAATGAATTGGCTCAACCTGTTCATCTACAACAGCCATCTCGCTCCTACCATTCATCTACAACAACCACCATCGGTCGGTCTATGACCTAAAATAGGCTTACTACTAAGGAATTTTCTCTCAAAGGCAAAAGCCCCAAATTTCAAAACCTAGGTATCACTAATTCTGAAATTTTTTATTTTATCTTTACATTTTAGTTTATGAATTAGTGAGATGACTGTTGATTTTGATTGAGTTTATTTTGTTGGTTGATGTGGTTTTGATTGCAATTGTTGTTTCGATTTGGGTTTTCAAGCCAAAATATGTGAAAAAATTCTCTATGATAGGGTTTATCTCAAATGCGTAGCAGTTTGCTAAAATTTGTGTTGGAACCTGCAGGCACTTGTGCTTTGTCTTTTGGTTCCTTTGCTCAGAATCAGTATTGAACTTGGGCAATTGAAACAAGCTGTGAATTCATTATTCTTAAAGGTTGATCCTTCAAAGACGTTAGGCATTGACGATGGTTCTCAATTCTGGATGTATGTTGTTGAGGTCCTGCCGATATTAGCTCTTATTATTGTTGCATATCTGCTGTACAAGTGCATTGCTTCTAGTTCCTCTCATGGCGTTCTGGAATATGTTGACTTTGGAATTTTTTTCCTTTCATTTTTTGCTATTATAAGGAATTATTTATTTATATGCACTTCTAACTTGGATAGTTGGACTCTCGTTTTATTTACTTAATAGAGTGTTATGTAAGATTTGAACTTTATTTTATGGTTAATTTTAAATGTTCCAGATATAGTGCTGCATTGGATCTTGACATATATAGTATAAAACCAAGCCAAATTAATTTATGTATGTTTCATTGAAAGTAGAAATTTATAAATTTCTCGATGATTTCTGACCTTTGACGTTTCTTGGGATCTAAGGGCATAGGTTCTTAATTCTTTCTGATAATGGTTTATTTTCGTCAATGAGTCTTGTATATAGTAGTAGCTGTGTGGCACTACTATAAAATTATGCTTTTGGGGCAGATAAAATCAATGCAGATGTTTATAGGTCTCCATAAAAAAGTTCAAGAGGCAATTTAATGGTAAAAAGCCCTTAAATCTTTGATGTGGCAAAATAGTTACTAAACAAACATGATTCGATTTTATGAATAGTATAAAAATTGAATAAGAGTTTTAAAAAAACATACGTGCCGGAAAATCATATTCCATTTATATGTCACGTGTCTTTTGTTCTAATCATTGGGGGATCTGAGTGCATAGGTAGGTGTTTAGGCCGAACCTTCACTCGTTAGATAATGAATAACCAAGTAAAAAGGGTGAGGAAAATAATAACCATTGTTCTAAAAATTCCCGCCTAGCCTGACTAGTCCCCGCCTAGGCACTAGGCTCTCCTTGTCCGCCTATGTTTTTTCTTCCGATTAAGTCTGCCTAACCCGCTGAGGGCTGTTTCAGGCGCTAGGCCTAACCAACTCTGGGGACTAGTGTCTAGTACTTTTTAGAACATTGATAATAACCAAGTAAAAAAGGAGAGGAAACTAAAGCTATCTCCAAATATAAAGTAGAAAATATTTTTCCACAATATAAAATGGTGGTAAATGCACATTCATTGTCACTAAATATGTGTTTTCGTGACGAAATAATGGCGTCATTACTTTTTGAAGAAATAAATGACAAAATATGATATTGTCATGAAAGAAAAATTTTTCATCACTATTAATCAACAAATTATGATAAATATTTGACAAAATATTTTGCTACAATATAAAATGGCGACAAATACACATTCATTGTCACTAAATATGTGTTTCCTTGACGAAATAATAGCGTCACTACTCTTTTGAAGAAATAAATGACAAAATGTGATATTGTCATGAAGGAAAAAAAATTCATCACTGTTAATCAACAAATTATGACAAATCTTTGACAAAATATTTTGCCACAATATAAAATAGCGACAAATGCACATTTATTGTCACTAAATATGTGTTTCCGTGACGAAATAATGGCGTCAATACTTTTTTGAAGAAATAAATGACAAAATGTGATATTGTCATGAAAGAAAATATTTTCATCACTGTTAATTGACAAATTATGACAAATATTTGACAAAATATTTTGCCACAATATAAAATGGCGACAAATGCACATTCATTGTCACTAAATATGTGTTTTCATGATGAAATAATGGCGTCACTACTTTTTTGAAGAAATAAATGACAAAATATGATATTGTCATGAAAGAAAATATTTTATGACGCCAAATGGCTTCACGTATTATAATCTATTTGTCATTGAAAGATTTTCCTCCGAAATTTTGGTGCGAAATTCTGCCGTCTAAAATTACTATGACGGTTTCAGTTAATCGTCATGGAATAAGAACAATAGTGACGACATATAAGATCAATAGTGACGCACATAAATGGTGTCATAAAAAAGTAATTTTCATTGACAAAAATAAAATTCGTCACTGTTAGTTAACAAATTATGACAAAAATTTATGCGTGGTAAATAAATTCGTCATAAAATATGTGATTTCCTGTAGTGATGCATGGCTTTCGATTCTTTGATGGCCAGTTAGAATTCAGCCTTCTCCGCTGCTACAGCAGGATGGATCTCTTCTAAGTTGCTGTTGTCATTTGATTCCATGTGATGTTCAAGACAACCAGTGAACATGCACATTTTTTACTTTTCAAGGGTTTTGGCCTTCTCCAAGGCCTTTTCCTTTTCATCTTGTTTTATGGCACGAAGGGCATCCATACAAAATTCTTCATTGAGGGCAAAGGGGATAGAGATGTTCCCTATGAAGCTTAAGAGCTCCTCTTCTTCTTCAATATACTCAGGTTGCTAAAATTGTTGTCGAGAGTAACTCAGCTTCCATCTTCTCCAGTCCCTCAGACTCCATTGAATATCAGGATAGACAGGAGATAGCATTATAACATCATCATCATCTCCTTATTCCTGAATCGTGACAAGTGGAGCTTGCTTTTACTTAGGTACGTGGGCATCAGTCTAAGGGGATTGGACAACTCTTTACTCAAGAGTCTCAGTTGTCCCAGCTCCTTGCTTTTCCACAGCTGTCTCACGAGCATCTGGGTCTTCTACACTCTGCTAAATGACATCAGCAGTCTTCTCGACGTCCATGGTGGTTGCATCTCCACCATCATTTTCTTTTGACTGCTCCTCTTGAGTTTCAACAGTGTTTTCGGGCTTCTCTGGATGAGTGGCAAACTCAGCTTTCTCAAGTTCTGATTTTTTGACCAGTCTTCTCCTCTTGGTCGGAACAAGAGGAACCTTATCCTCTTCAGCTTTTTCTGTGGTGGCTTCTGGCTCCACCATCTTTATCTTTTTGGCAACAGTTGGCTTGCGTGGCACAATTGTGCGATTTTTATTCACGATCGGAGAAGGCTTAGAGGTATCCTTCTCGATCTTGGATGTTCAAAGGCAGTGCATCGGATTTCTTTGGGCGGAGTGCTTTTTTGGCTCATTTGCGGGCGAGCTTTCTTAGACTTGGCTGCAGGGGCATGTGCTTGCTTAGCTGCAGCAGCTCTCTTCTTCTGGATAAGCTTGGGAAAGAGAGCTGGAGCGATTGCAGTTGTGTCTTCAGCAGGGTCAGCTAACTCACCCTCACTCATGTCAACTTTCCTTGCATGCGCCTTCCTCTTAGCTCCAGAAAGGTTTGCCTTGAACATCTTCTTGTTCACATGGAATGGCTTTCCATGTCGCAAGGCAATTCCTTTTACTTCCATCAAATGGCCAATCACAAGGCCATACCCCAACGAGCATCCAAAAGTTCCATCCTCCTTGATCGCAGCCATCACCACCAGCTTTGTTCGAGACAGCTGATTAAAGTTCCCGAAGTTTATATCCACGCACTGACACTGTGGTAATCTGCCTCAGGCTTGGCTATTTCCTTCCAAGCCGCAGCTATATTGACATCCTTCTCGATGATTTCTTTCAGCCCTTCAGTAGGCAACTTGCAACATTCAGCAAGGTCAGCAACAGTGATCTATATTGCCTTGCTATGAACAGATGAGCGAATCTCATTATCGTGCACTTTGGCGTTAACATAGAACATTGCGATCCCTTCTAAGTACGTGTGAGAGAACTCCATAGTGAGAAAGTCCTTCAGACCAGACTTCTCGAGTTTCTCAATAATTTTCTTTACCAGGGCTTCATCAACACCCTGTTTCAGCATTCCCTTGAAGTCAATTGTCGATCCTGAGTGGATCTTGTCGGACATCTTAACAAAGTCGTATGATGCTTCCATTTTTGAAGAAAATAAACGTTGAATGAAACGTAAAATCTCAATTTTGAAAAGTAGGGTTTTCGTACTTTCACAGAGAGAAATCCTTTGCTTGTTGAAGACGAGAGAGTTTTTGTGAGGAGAAAGAAAATGTGTTTTGGCTTATATTGGACTTGAAAGGACGATTTCTGGAATTTGAAAAATTAGATCTAAATGGACGGTCAGGATTTAACCTTTGAAACCGCATTAATTTCCCTGCATTAAATGCAGCAACATTTATATTTAATCATAGGCTTAACCGTGCAGCTTTTTGTTCTGACATCATAATTACGCTGACGTAATCCTTAAAAATATTCCCGCTCGTAGAAAACGACTGTGTTTTGTCACTTTGCTCATAAACAACTCAGCTATTGTCCAAAAGTGACTTAAATCTGCTTCTCTCTTCACATTAGATTACTCAGTTCTCAGATAAATCGATACAGCTGATATCCCATCTTGGTTGTTTCACTTGGCTGAAATGTGAAACTTGCTTATTTTTCTTTCTCTCTTCTTTGACTCTGTTAGTTGAGTCTTCTGAGTATCCTAACTCAGCTCAACTAACCCTAGCTCATTCTTAAGCTCTTCAAATCTTTATTCACATAGAGGTTTAGTTAATATGTCAGCTAACTGCTTATCAGTTGAGATGTATTCAAAGGTGATGTCTTTCTTTTCAACATGATCTCTTATAAAATGATACTTGACATCAATGTGCTTTGTTCTTGAGTGCAACACTGGATTCTTAGTGATTGCAATAGCACTAGTGTTGTCACACATAATTGGAATCTCTTTTTCTTCAATATCATAGTCTCTCAGCTGTTATCTCATCCATAGAACTTAGGCACAACAGTTGCCCACAGCTATGTACTCTGCTTGAGCAGTGGATGTATCTATTGAATTTTGTTTCTTGCTGAACCAAGAAAATAATCTATTTCCAAGCATTTGACAAGTACCAGATGTACTCTTCATGTCCACTCTACATCCAGCATAGTCTGAGTCTGAGTAGCCTACTAGCTTGAATCCACCTTCCTTTGGATACCATAAGCCAACTTCTTGGCATCCCTTCAAATACCTTAGGAATCTCTTAGCTACAGTCATGTGACTCTCTTTTGGTGCAGATTAAATCTAGCACATACACTTACAACAAAGGTGATGTCTGGCCTGCTTTGTTAAATAGAGCAAAGATCCAATGAGGGCTCTATATCTAATTTGATCAACAACTTTACCATCTGCATCCATATCAATCTTCACTGATGTGTTCATAGGAATCTTTACTGATGATTTCTCTTTCATGTCAAATTTCTTCATTAAATCTCTGGTATACTTGGTTTGACTTATGAAGTTTCCATCCTTCATTTGCTTGACTTGAAGTCCTAAGAAGAAATTCAACTCTTCCATCATGCTCATTTTAAACTTGCATTGCATGAGGTTTGAGAATTTATCACACAGTTGTTGTTTGTGGATCCAAAGATGATGTCATCCACATATATTTGAACAAGCAGTATACTTTCTCCATCTTGAATCCTGAAGAGTGTTTTGTCAACTTTGCCTTTGGTGAAACCATTGACAATTAGAAACTGAGACAATGTGTCATACCATGGAGATCAAAGGTGCAAAAGTCATATTTGGAGGAAATGAAGCTCCAGGGGAAATCAAAGGCACATGATCCATAAAGAAAAATGGACTAGAGATCACAGATGGCGCATATGTTGAAGGTCTCAATTTCAATCTATGAAGCATCAGCCAACTCTGTGATAAAGGCTACAATGTGGGATTCAACATGGGAGTATGCCAGATCAAGGATGCTACACCAAGTATGTAGTGGATTGGTCAACTGCTACACCAAGTACATGTCTGCTAGCCAACAAGATACAACGAATCTAGTTGGTTGTGGCACAAGAAGCTCAGTCATCTGAATTTCAAGACAATCAACAAGCTTGCAAGGAGTCATCTTGTGAAAGGATTGCCCGACTCAGTATACAAGAAAGAAAGGGCAAAATTGCTTTTTTGGTCCGTTAAGTTGGCTCGATTTCGCTTTTAGCCCTTTAATTTTTATGGGTTGCGTTTGGCAAACACTAACTTTTCTAAACCTGTACATTTAGTCCGATTTCAAAATTTTGGGGATATCTTATCCCTAAAATGCTGAGTTGGGCCAATTTTCAATTAAATAACTATTTTGTCCCTTTTTTTGGAGGGAAACCTTGGGAAAAACGAAAAGAAAAAGAAAATAATGTACTTTTTTATTTTTTCTAGTTTTCCTTAATTTTTATTTAAAGTTGAAAAATATAAAATATATGTTTGACAAATTTTATTTAATTTAATTTAATGGAAATAATATGAACATATATTTATAATTTTCAATCAAATAAAATTTAAAAAATAAAATGAAAAAAATAAAAAAAATATGTATTTACAATTTTGAACTATATATAAAAATAAAAAAAATTATAAAACAAAAAACACATATATATCTATAATTTTCAATCGCAAAATTAAAGAAAAATAGAAAACAAAAAAAAAACAGAAAAATATAGACTTACAATTTTCTACTGTAAATTAAAATTAAAGAAAAACTAGAAAACAACGAACAGGAAAAAGAATATATATTTACAATTTTCTAGCATAAATAAAAATTTAAAAAGATAGAAAACAAAAAAACCGAAAACCGAAAAAAAAAGAAAATAAATTTCTTTTATTTTTATTTTCTATTTTTATTTAATGTTGAAAAATATAAAAATATATGTTCGACTATTTTATTTTATTTAATTTAAGTTTTTTTATTTTTATTATTTAATTTATTATTTTTCTATGTTTACATTAATTTTAATTTAGAGTTGAAAATTATAGATATATATGTTTTTTTTGTTTCCTATTTTTTTAGTTTTTATATATAGTTGAAAATTATAAATACAATTTTTTTTTTGTTTTCTTTTTTTTTAGTTTTATTTACTGTTGAAAATTATGAATATATGCTTAGATTATTTTGTTTAAATTAAATTTAAAAATTATAAATATATGTTCATATTTTTTCTTTACTTCAATTTAATCTTATATTTATTTTTGTTATTTAATTTTATTGAGATACTAAAAAAATAATGTGATGTGCACATGCCCAAGGTTTCCCTCCAAAAAACAGGGGGAAAATAGTCATTTCATTGAAAATTAGCCCAACTCAGCATTTTAGGGATAAGATATCCCCAAAATTTTGAAATCGGACTAAATGTGCATGTTTAGAAAAGTTATTGTTTGCTAAACGCAACCCATAAAAATTAAAGGACTAAAAGTAAAATCGAGCCAACTTAACAGAAAGAAAGCATATGTGATGCATGTCAAATGGGAAAGCAAATCAAATCATCTTTCAAGGATAAGCCAAGTCCTTCTTCAACAAGGATATTGCATCTGTTGCATATGGATTTATTTGGTCCTGTTGAACCAGCTAGCATCAGTGGAAAGAAATACACCTTATTGGTGGTGGATGATTATTCAAGATATACATGAACAATTTTCATGTGTAAAAAGAAGGAAACACTGCAGAAGTTACCTCAGCTGATGAGGAGAGATCAAAATGAAAAGAGCCAAACCATTATAAAGATAAGGTCTGACAGAGGAACTGAGTTTGTCAATGGGATTATAACTCAGTATTGTGTTGAAAATGGTATCTGCATGATGTGTTATCAGTGACAAGGACTCCACAAATGAATGGAGTAGTGAAAGAAGGAACATAATCAAGAAAGTCGCAAGGACAATGTTAGCTGAAGCTGGATTGCCTAAGAGATTTGGGCTGAAGCAATGAATACAACATGCTATACTCAGAATAGATGCATGATAAATTGGCAATTAGCCAAGACTCCCTATGAAATTTGGACAGGAAGAAAGCCAAATGTTGGATATTTCAAGATATTTGGATGTAAATGCTTCATCCACAACAATGGCAAGGATAATTTGAAGGCTTTTGATGCTAAAGCTGATGAAGGTATCGTTTTGGATACTCAGCTGAGAGTAAAGCCTATAGAGTGCTGAAAAAGAGGACTATGGTATTTGATGAGCCAAATGTGAATGGAGAAAACATTGATGAGTTAGCTGAGAAGCAGAATCAACCGACTATGCAGAAGAGTCCTTATGTTGATGCAGATGTGAGAGCACTCAACCCTAAAGATGATGAGATAGCTGAATCTCAAAGACAGCTGGAAGGTCTGCAACTGAATGATGATGAAGAAGAAGTCCAAGAAAACTTAACTGCAAGACGGCTGAATCCAGCAGACTTACTCCAACCTGATGTGAGATGGCTAAGAGACCATATGTAGGTCCCAAGGGGTGTGAGTGTAAGGTTTAGAAGGGGGGGTTGAATAAACCTTACCAAATTTTCACTTTTCGTCCTTTTAAAAGTTCAGAGTTGATACTACACAGTTGTGTCCTTGGTGGACAACCAATTTAGATAATCAGTAGAGTTAGTCACTCAACAGACTCATTGATTTGTTGATAGAATAACTCATTGTTAAAACCGAATTAGCTCAAGCGTGGTTTGTTTTTAGCGGAAGACTAACACCCTTAAGTTTGGTTTAGATATGATTTAATGCTTGGTTTTAGTACTTAGAGATTATCGGTTGGATAGCAAATATGTCGTGAGAATTAAACAAATACGATGCGGGAATTAAAGTCTTTGAAATGTAAATGACACGATAAGTTTTTATAGAGGTTCAAGATGGGGTAATTCTTCATCGCTTGCTCTCTTCTCCAACTCTGGAAGAATCCACTAGGTATTGATCAAGATATACAAAGTGGTAACAGTCCAGATACAAGTCTTGATCACACAACCGACTTGATCCTTTGGGACTCGACCGAGATGCCTTGATCACTGGCTTCTCGTATGACTCGCCCTTCTTCACAGGCAATTTGCCTTGCTACTACACTCACTTGCTCAAGCTCTTTGGATTTGATCACGAAGCCCTCCAAAAACTCGAGACCGGTTCGACCTTGAACCTTCCTACAATCCTTCATGGAATGTAGACCCTTGATTCTTCAACAATTTCCTCTTCAACCGATTGAAGTTATCTTTCCTTCACGGTGAGTGTTGGATTGATTTTCTTCGTAGTGTAGGCTTGAGGATTAATCTTGAATGATTTGAGAATATCTTAGGTTACTGATTCAAATATTTGCTTAAATGTTCGTGGTTGTAACCTTCGAATTTTTCTCGAGTCATTCCTCGGCCTTTTATAGTGATCTTTCAAAAAATCGCCCGTTGAAGAGATAGGCTTATTTTTGAAAGTCACTTGTGGTCGTTGGCTTGTCTTGTTGCGATCCTTGGAATTGCCACTTCCTCGTATGAATTGTTCTTGACTTTTCGAGTTTCGACACGGTGTAGTGCTTCCCATTGGTTCATTCCCTTTGCACCTTTCTCGGGGGATCGAGCACTTCGAGAAAGGTAGCATGGAGGTATTACTTGTTTAAGTAATTCTCTTGATTTCTCGTGCAACGGATCTCTTTCGATTATCTCGACTTGATGCGTTTCCTTGCTTTCCCCGGATGACTTAGAGTCGACTTTCAATCATTGAATGACTTCTTCTCGTCACTTCAACTTGAGACTTGGCTATCTTGAGTTGACTTGATCGATACTTTACTCACCGTGCATCTCACCGTGCACCTTCATCGAAGTTCCGTCTTCTCTTCTTTTGCCATACTCACCGTCTGCAATGAGTCTTCTTTCTAGTCTCCGGTTGTCTTCTTGCATGTTTAGGCATAGCCGACTTAACTCACTTGACCAGCCCTATTTTTTACAATGTAGTTTACAACAAGAATGGGGTGCCAACTTCCTATTCTAAGTTTTACATGGCATTCATCAAAATCTAAACAATAAATTTCCCAATAATTTCCCCCTTTTTGATGATGCCAAAACTTAAAACATTCAAAATGTAAATAGCAAAGATACATACAGATAGTGCATTCACGAGAGAATGTATGCGTAGAATCAATCCTTTTATTGATCATAACATTCTTGTTCTTTTACACAATTGTTTACAAGGTGTATCAAAGCAAACATTTATGTCTACGCAAAAAAAAATAGAGAATTTCTGATTTATTACAGAAGACTTACATAGTATGTATTTACATAGTAAAATACATGAAGGGGTGGACAAGAACACTTCATCTCTTTCTTCACGCTTCCTTCTTTCATCTTCTTTGATTCATCATCTTCGGTCTTCTTCTCTTTTTCTCATCTTCACCGCCTTCTTCTTCTTCTTTTCATATGCTTTCCGGCAGACTTCATCTCTTCTTAATCTCTCTTGTCTCTCCTCCCATAGCCGAGTTTGTCTTTTATTTTCTTCTTCGATTCTTTTCACATACTCGGCATTGTTTTTAGCCACTTGCAGTTGGCTACTTGGTCAACCAGCCCAAGAGATCCCTCCTTTCTTGCCTCGGATCTATGTACTCAATGTTTTTGGGCAGAGGCCCAGTCTCAAACCTCTTCCTCCACCATCGCTTCTTCCTCTTCCTCGGGCGTGTATTGTCTTGGGGTCTTCTTTCCGGTGAGTGGCCAGCGAGAGAGGAGTCGGTGTAGTCCGTGCTGCTCGTCGCCTTTCTTCACATAACGTGAGACTTTTTTTCCCAAGACAAGTCCCTGTGCTTGAGCCATAGACATGTTTGCGAAGTATCCTTCGGATGCGAGCGTTTTAAATTCATCAATCGATCGTGGCTCGGTCCCGACATCCGAGATGGCATAAGTGTCTCTCGTCTTTGGAATGCCTCCATGTTGTTTCAAGATGTCCATAACTCGGGCATTCAACCTTTCTTCCACTTCCTCCATCCCTGCTTTCAATTGTTTTCTCTTCTCACCATAGATGCAGCAGAGTGTTGGAGTGGCAGAGTCACTGGGAGTTTCTTTCGATAATATCGGTGTGACAAGACCTTGTTGGGGGGTTTGTGCAATCATCAATGTCATATCTTTCGATCCTTCCCCTCAACCGACTTTTCCTTTCTTTTGTTTTGACACTTTCTCACTTGTCTTTTCCTTTGCATTGCTCCTTCCTTTTCAACATCGAACTCTTGATCGCTTTTAGGTATTCCTCTTCCCCTTTTTGGCATCATCAAAGGAGAGAGGAACCCCTGGAAACATACTTGCAAGGTGAAGTCGAGTCGAGCTTGATAGCCGAGTTTCGCCTCGAGTCCGCACGCGGAGTATGCGGCGTGAAATTCAGAGCGAGTAGCGTTGGACTCTTTGAAATTAGCTTCATCTCACCCATGAGAAGGCTGAATTTTCTATCCATGTTTTCTTCCATACGCTGGAGATCACTCTTATTTTGCTCACGCAGCAGACTTTATCTCAAGTGTGAGCTTCATGCATGTGGTCAATTTGTTCTCTCAATTTCGTCTTTGCATCAACATTCTCAGCTCTCCATACCAACAAACTTGTTGAACAATGTCCTAAAGTATCTAGCTTGTTCCACACGCATTGTTTCTTCTTTGTTGCCACCATTCCCGATTCTCGACTATTATGCCTCTCAAGTCGCAAGGTTGGCATCTATGTTGTCGATCTCATGTCCATCGAGGCCTGGTGCCTCTCTATCCGTTCAATTTCTACAAATAATGCTTTGAACACCTCCCGAACTTATTGTTTTCTCTGTTGCGGTGATGGCCAAGCAGCGTCAAAATCATAAGCAACTGGAATGATGGTATCTCGATGGAATGACAGGATGTCAGTGTAGAAGCGTGCAAGATCGTTTTCTAACTCGTCGGGAGGTCGGGTACCTCCAGAGAGAAAGGAAATGATTCTACAAAGGAATCATCACGCCAACAATCGGGATTTGTTCAATGATGAGAGGGCGCGTGAAGTTCCTTGTGGAGTCGAACTGTCTTGCGTAGCTTGGGGAGCTCGCGATGGACTCTGTTGTACCTGGGGTCTTTTGTGAAGTGGACCCCTTGCCGAGCCTCGTTGTCTCAACTTCGTCGGTCTCGGTGGTTTTTCCAATTGAGTTGATCGGTCCTCGGCCTTATCGAGCGTCATCGGACGATGATGAGATTTCCATGGGTGGCTCATCATCAAAATTGAAAGTTTGACGAGTAGTCTTGAGGTCGGACTTGCTCGTGGTTGGAACATCCTTAGCCGAGTCTTTTGGATCGATCACGGGGGATGACTCAAACTTCATCGTCTTCTTCGATCCGGAAAAGTTACATCGGGATTATCCTGGGAGTCGTGAAGTGCGCTAATCTCCTTTTCGGATGGATCAATGATAGCGGGAAGGATGTTCTCTACTTGACTTCTTTACCCCGGGAAGTCTCAACCTCCCGTTGGCCTTCATTACCTCCTCGCAGTCTCAACTACAGCGAGGCCTTGGACCTCCCTTTCGACAAAGTGTCACTGTCTTAGGGTCTTTCGTGGTGGCATCCATTGGAGTCTCAACCCCATGGATTGCACTTTCATTGCCATTGCCAGTGTTAACTCCCGGGTTGTTCCTTCTCGTGCCTCGATCGCATCGCAGGCGTCATTAGCCTTCAGAGTAGCGGTTGGCACCTCGAGAGACAGTCTCTCAATCGCCTCGAGCTTCGTTGATGGCAACTTGTTGTGTATTTTGTGTTTGTACTTTCTCCACTTCGCCTCCTAGATTCGTTGTGGAGTCATCTGCAAAGCATCCTCCGACCTTGCCGCTGCGAGTGGAGGAGTTCCTCACCTCGGGGCGCATCACCGAGTGACTTGGAATGGGGTCACTCGTCTCCAAACTCCCTGTTTGCTTTACCGAGTGTTCAGCAGTTGGGGCGGAGGTGGTAAGACACCTTCATTAGGGGTTGGCTCGATTGGGGTCCCCACTAACCCATTTTCATCGCCATTTCCTTAATTCCTTCTTCCGAGTGAGTGGGGAAGTGGTGGCAGAACAATCGCGGGCAATATGTTGCACCACTCCCATTGGGTCCAATTCAATGTGCTTTGGAGGACTCTCCTGGTCCCTCCATCATTCTTTTCTCATGAAGAATTCTCGGATTCGTGCATTGCTTGCGCATTTGCAACTCTTTCGTGGCAAAGAAGCAAGGTCCGATCCTCATCACTTTTCTCGATAGAATATCGAGGTGAGGATGTGTATGTTCGGTGTGTGAGAGGGCGGATGTTGGCCTTTCTCGTGCCTCGCCCTCCCGAGTCTCTCCTTCTCCTTGTCCTTGAAGATCTGCAAGATATCTCGTGCAATTTTCTTCATCCAAAGTGCTTGATCACGGTGGTGACCCAAGAAAGTTCAATAGTTCCTCTTCTTCTTCGATAAACTCAAGCCGTTGGAAATGTTTCCTGGATCGACTCAATTTCCACTTCCTCCACTCTCGCAGACGATTTTGGATGTCCGGATAAGGTGGGGATAGGATCATCACATCATCATCTCTTTCGACCTTCTTCTTGTGTCTCATTTGTTCAACTACGGTTGGTCTTGATTTGCCTCTGTTGATCGCCTTCGGCAGACTTGGTGTTTCATCAATAATATCCGGAGACTCTACTTCTCCAGCGATCTCCCAGATCACATTGCGGTTGAGTGGTGACTCACTGCTTTTTCAAGTTCGGATTGCTTGATGATTCTTCTTCGTCTCTTGGTTCATACGAGGGATTTCGGTTCGGAGAGAGTGTCTTCCGAGTCTGGGCGGCGGGGGCTGTCTTGTGTTTTTCTTCTCGAGGAGCAGGCCATCTTGGCTTATCGTTCTCCTCTTTTTGATGAATAGGAGAAGGTATTTGAGATTCCTTCTCGGCCGGCCTTCTTTGGGAAGGAGACACGGCTGCGGGAGCAGTGACTCGGCTGCGAGGGGAGGAGGAGTTGTGGTTTTTTTTCTTAGGCGAGGGGCAAGTTCTCTTAGCAAAAGTAGGGCAACTTTCTTCTTTGGTGGAGAGGAAACAATCTGTATCTTCGTGGTGGTGATTCCCCCTCACTTGTATCGCTCTCTTGGCGTGGGCTCTCTTCTCGTGCGCTGAGAGGTTTGATCTCGAACATCCTCTTGTTTACATGGAACGCCTTTCCATGTCGAAGAGGGACTCCTTTCACCTCCATCACCGCCAATCACAGGCCATATCCAAGGGATCCTCCAAATGCACCATCTTCCTTGAAGGATTTGTTCCCTACATTCGGCATAGTTTGGTGTAGACAAACTCAGCCAGTTTACTTGCTTTTCTTCAATGATCGCGGCCATTACGATCGGTTTTTACTTTAGACGAGTTGGTCAAAGCTGCCAAATTTGATGTCTATGCATTTGGCAACTATGTCCAACATTTTGTGGTAGTCCTCCTTCAAAGCCCGACCTCTTGTTTTTGTGTAGACTATTTTATCAAAGATAGTCGGATTTGGCTACTTCCTCCGGCAAAGCGGCCAGTCTACATCAGCCGTTGATTTCGATGCTCCTTCCATCGGTAGTGAGCGGTGTTCACCAAATCCTTGGCAGAGATGATGAACTCCTTCCCGTGAAGAGGATTTAATCCCCTCATCGTGAATCTCGGCGTTCACATAGAATGTGCGACCTCTTCCACATAGGTCATCGAGAACTCCATCGCCGAAATGGTTTCACTTTGGGACGATTTGAGCTTTTCAAGCGATTTTCTTTATGAGGGCGTCATCGGACCCCTGTTTGACCATTCCCTCGAAATCCACTATAGACCCAGTGTGGATTTGCTTCCCTAGCTTGACGAAATCATAAGTTGGTGCCATTGTTCAGTATTTCACGAAAAGAAACTTAGAAGTTGATTTGAATATTGATAGGGTTTTGAGAGAGTTTTGCCTTTGCTTCTGAGATAGAAATGAACCGTTTTGGTAATATGTGAGAGAAAAAAGACAAAAATGGTTTAAGTATGGTTTCTGAAAGGACGTGCGGATGGTTTTTGAAATCAACGGCTTAGATTTTGCACGCCGATTAGCATTTAATGTCTCGAATTTAATGCGGCAGCATTTATATCCAATCATAAGCTTGGTATGCAACTTTTTGTCTGTACACATCATCATTATGCTGACGTCATTCTTAAAAACATTCCCGCTTAGTAAAAACGACTGCGTTTTTGTCATTTTGCTCATAAATGGCTCAGCTTATCTCTTAGCTGATTTAACTCTTTTGGTCACAGTTCTCTCAGTGACTCAGCTGTCAGCTAATTCGATATAGCTGTCTTTCCGACATGGCTGATTCATTTAGCTGATTTTGAGAATTCAGTCCTTTCTCTCTTTTTGTGTTTCATTTCTTTTCTTTGAGTCTTCTGAGTGTCAGCTCAGTTCAATTAACCCTAACTCATGCTTGAGTTCTTCAAATCTTGATTCACATAATGGTTTTGTGAATATGTCAGCCAACTGTTTATCAGTTGAAATATATTCCAAGATGATGTCCTTCTTTTCAACATGATCTCTTATGAAGTGATATCTGACATCGATATGCTTTGTTCTTGAGTGCAACACAGATTTCTGAGTGATGCAATTGCACTTGTGTTATCACACATGATTGGAATTTCCTTTTCTTCAACTTCATAGTCTCTCACCGCCTCATCTATAGGATTTGGGCACAACATTTGCCCAGCCTATGTATGTATTCACCTTGTAGAGAGGTGGCTATTGAATTTTGCTTTTTGCTAAACCAGAAATTAGCTTTGTTTCCAAGCATTTGACATGTGCCCGAGGTGCTCTTCTGTCAACTCGCATCCAAAGATAGTCGTAGTCCGAATAGCCAATTAGCTTGAATCCACCTTCCTTTGGATACCATAAGCCAACTTCTTGGCTTCCTTTCAAATATCTCAAAATCCTCTTAGTCGTCATATGGCTCTCTTTTGGAGCAGATTGAAATCTTGCACATACACCTACAAAGAAAGGTGATGTCCGCCCGCTTTCTTTGTGAGATAAAGCAATGATCCAATAAGTGCTCAGATCTTGTTTGATCTCTGAGCTTGCCATCTGCATCCATGTCCATTTTGGATGATGTATTCATTGGTATTTTCTGAAGACTTCTCCTCCATACTAAATTTCTTCATTAAATATCCGTGTATTTTGTTTGACTTATGAAGGTTCCATCCTTCAAATTGTTTTACTTGGAGTCCAAGGAAGAAAGTCGATTCTCCCATGATGCTCATTTCAAATTTGCTTTGCATGAGATTTGAAAATTTTTCACATAGCTCTTTGTTTGTGGATCCAAAAATGATGTCATCCACATATATTTGAACAAGCGGTATGCTCTTCTTGTCTTGAATTGAAAAGTGTTCTATCTACTTTTCCTTTTGTGAATCCATTCTCGTTAGGAATTGTGACAAAGTATCATACCATGCTCACGGGTGCCTGTTTCAATCCATACAGAGCTTTCTTGAGTTTGTATACCTTATCTCCAAGAGTCTTCTCGCTCAAATCCGGAGGTTGTTCAACATACACTTCTTCTTCCAATAAACCATTTAGGAATGCACTTTTTACGTCCATCTGATATACAATAAAATTCTTGTGAGCTGCATAGGCAAGAAACATCCTTATAGCTTCCAATCTTGCTATAGGAGCAAATGTTTCATCAAAATCTATTCCTTCTTCTTGGCAATATCCTTTAGCTACTAGTCTTGCTTTGTTTCTTACCACGTAACCCTCCTCGTTCATCTTGTTTATGAACACCCATTTAGTACCAATAACATTTTGATGGGTGGGTCTTTAAACTAATTCCCATACTTCATTTCTTTCAAACCGATTGACTCTTCTTGCATAGCTTGAATCCAATGTGTGTCATCCAATGCTTGTAACACGTCTTTAGGCTCTATTTATGAGATAAAGCATGTGAACATAGCTTCTTGTTGAGTTCTGGATCTTGTTTTGACGCCTTCTCTTATATCTCCAATGACAAGTTCGTGGATGGTCTTTCACCATCTTACATCAAAGTTGAAGTAAGTTAGTGGATTGATCATCTAGCGGTTGTGTTGCTTTGATCACTCTCTTGCAATCACTTAGCCGCAAATTTTCCAAAGATTCTATGGGACTCGGCTATCTCATCTTCATCCGAGTTTATAATTCCGACTTCGAAAGATAGGGATTTTTCGTATGGTTGGATGATTGACTTATCGGTGACTCTTCAATGTCTTCTCCATTTACATTTGGCTCATCGAATACCACATGAATGGATTCTCTCGCAACCATAGTCCTTTTTTTGAGTACTCTGTAGGCTTTGCTTTCATTTGAGTATCCCAAGAAGATACCTTCATCAACTTTAGCATCGAAAGCCTTTAGATTGTCTTTGCCATTGTTGTGGATTTAAGCATTTACATCCAAATATTATAAAATATGCAACATTTGGTTTTCTCCTGTCCAAATCTCATAGGGAGTCTTTGTCACCGTCTGTTTATCATACATCTATTTTGAGTGTAGCAAGTGTGTTGATTGCTTCAGCCCAAAATCTCTTTGGTAACCCCGCTTCGCTAACATAGTTCTTGCCGCTTCTTTGAGAGTTCTATTCTTCTTTCTCGCAACTCCATTCTCATTGTGGAGTCCTTTGCGCAGATAATTCATGACCAATGCCATTTTCAATACAATATTGAGTTATTATACCATTGACAAACTCGGTTCCTCATCCGATCTTATTTTGATAATGGTTTGGCTCTTCTCATTTTGAATCCTCTTCATCATCTGCGGTAGTTTCAGAGAGTTTCTTTCTTCTTACACATGAATGTTGTCCATGTATATCTTGAGTAGTCATCTACTACCACCAAGGTATATTTCTTCCCACTTATGCTATTTGGTTCAATGGACCAAATAGATCCATATCTAGCGGTGCAATATCCTTGTTGAAGATGGGCATGTCTTTTCTTTGAATGATGATTTGATTTGTTTTCCCTTCCGCATGCGTCACATATACTCTCCTTCAGATATATTGAGTCCGGAAGACCTATCACAAGATTACTCGCAAGTTTGTTAAGTGTTTTGAAATTCGGGTGACTCGGCTTTTTGTGCCACATCCAACTTGATTCATTTGTGTTCTTTGCTAATAGACAGTCTTTGGGTGTAGCGGTTGACCAATCTACTACATACATGTTCCTTTGTCCGCATCCTTGCAACACAACTTCATTTGATTCAATATCCTTGATTTGGCATATACCCATGTTAAATCCAACATTATAGCCCTTGTCACGAGTTGTCGATGCTTAGCAAGTTGAAGTTGAGTCCTTCAACATATGCAACATCCGTGATTTCTAACCGCTCTTCTTGATGGATCCATTGCCTCTTATTTCTCCGGAGCTTCATTTCCTCCAAATATGACTTTTGCTCCTTTAACTTCCTTGAATTTTGATAGATTTTTCTTGTTTCTGTCATATGTGTGGAACAACCACTATCCATGTACCAGGTTCATTGGCACTTTCGGTTGTTCCTTGAACCCGCAATCAAGGAAATTAAGTTTTAGGTACCCATTCTTATCCGGGTCCCGAGGGGTTAGTATTGTAGGATGATCCAACCATCCTATAGCCAAATGATCTAGCTCTAAGGGGTTGCCATCTAATCGGTGCCATTATCATAATTAATTTTGGCAAATTGCTTGGGGATTCTAGGTTCATACATTTGTCTCTTTTGTGTCGTATGCATGTATATGTGTTTTAGCAATTGCCTTCTTTGGGTGATTGTGGTGTGTCTCCGAGTGTAGTGCCTAGGTGCATGTGTCTTTGATGAAAGCTCTTATACTTTTGGAATGGCCTTTCTTTGAGTTCTAGGCCTTTGCCATTTGGGCTTATATTCCATAAGTTTATGCCGATAGTTCACATCGTTCCAATCACTTGGCTTGGATATTTTCTACCATTCCCATCATATGTGTTTTTTTATAGAACTTTTGGGGTTTTGGTAGCTCTGTTTCTTCTTACTGAGTAATTCCTATTTGGAGTTTCTTTGAGGAACTTGGTGAATTTCTTCTCGCTTGTCCTCTCAACGCACCCAATCGGCCGTTTTCCTTTTCCTTTATAACCAAGGCCGTTTGTTTGTAATTGTACTTTGGAGTGAATGTGTGTGTGCACCATTTGGAGTTTTGGATTTTTGAGATAATTCATTGCTTGAAGATCCTTTTTCCAAAATTACTTTTGGAGTTTGACATAGCACAAAGGAATTAAATCCTAGGCCTGTCTTGTCTCCACATTCTCTTTGACTCATAATATGATCATCCAATGATTTAGATGCCTTAGTGAATGAGGCAATCACATTTTGAGGTCATTCTCCTCTTTTCTATGGCGATTATTTCTCGCTATTAGCTTGGCATTTTCAGCCTTTAAACTTTTATTCTCATCAACTATTTGACTTAGAGTACTCGGCTCCTTAGTCACCGTGAGTTTTGGCTCTTGAGTAGGTGTTTTCCTCATTTAGTAGTGTGTGTGAGGATTTAATGTTTTCAAAATCTTTCATCATTTTGCCTAATGAATCATAAAGATCGAGTGGGTGATGAAGTGTGTGTATCACATCACTATCATGGAATCGAGTTTGATGAGTTAGAGTGTACCTCATCTTCTTGGTCGAGGTTGATCTTGTTCCTTGGCCATCAAACAAATCGAGCTTCTTCTTCGAGTCACTTGAGTAGTCACCATCGCTCTCAATCATTTGTCTCTCTTGACTTATTTGTCTCGGCGATCTCTGCGGCCAACATTGCCTTTTTCTTTTCTTGTCTTCTTTCTCTCAAGACCTTTCTTTCTTCTTCATTCCCGTATTTGTTGACTACATGATATGGACAATCAATGGCATAGTGACCTGGTTGCCTACGGTTCAAAGATAGATATTCAACCTTTTGATCGACTCTTTCCATTCTTAGATTGTCGCCCTTTGATATTGACTTTTTGATGATCTGTTCTCTTGGTTGGCCTATCTTCCCTTGACTTGGGGAGCCGAGAGTCTTCGGAAGATTCGCCATTTCCTCTCTTGTAGTTCTTATTGAAGAACTTGTTGAACCTTTTAACCATCGGGGCTATTTCTTCCGGATCAATGACTTCTTTGATCTCGGCTCTCTTCCCATCCTTAACAATTAGAGCGGTTGTTTTGGGTACAAATTGTCTCTTCATGATCTTTTCTTTCTCGGCTCAAATTCGTAGGCTTTGAGATCCGAGAATAGTTCATGGTTGGATGTCTTCGATAGGTCCATGGAATGTCTCGATTGCCATGACCTTCATTTCCCATTCAGTGGGAGACTTTTTAGGATCTTCATACACATTTCTTCTCGTGTATATTCCTTTCCAAGTGCGAGATAGCTCGTTGGTGATTTTCGTGAACCGAGCATCCATTGATCCAGGTTTTCTCCTGCGATCATTTTGAAATTCTCAAATTTTTGTACAACCACCGATAATTTATTTTCCTTAATTTGCTCCGAGCCTTCACAAATTAATGTTAGCTTGTCCCGCATTTCTTTAGCCGTTTTGCATGATTTGACTTTATTGAACATGGATTTATCCAAGGTTTTGTAAAGGATGTCCTTGGCTACATTGTCCAGGTTGTATCTTTTTTCGTCATCTTGTCCATTCAGTTCTTGGTTTTTCAACCATAGATGGTCTAGGGCAACATCCTCTTCACCTTCCATTTTGTAGCTCTTCTTGTTTGTGTTTATTTTTAAGATTTGGTGGCCCATCCTCTATCACTATCCACATCTCATCATGTAATGCCGATAGATGAGCCGCATACGAATTTTCCAATCATCAAATTCTTCAATAGTGAACATAGGGATGTGTGTCAAATTTGCTTCCATGATAATAACTTTTAATGATAAAAGGAGTTTTGAAAACTTAAGTACTAAAATAGACTTTGAAAGGTTTGGAGATCTAGTTCAGTAACCAGTGCGGAAGGCTCAATGAACCAACCGCTCTGATACCACTTGTAGGTCCCAAGGGGTGTGAGTGTAAGGTTAAGAAGGGGGGTTGAATAAACCTTACCAAATTTTCACTTTTGGTCCTTTTAAAAGTTCGAGTTGATACTACACAACTATGTCTTGGTGGATGACCAATTTAGTTAATCAGAGAGTTAGTCACTCAACGAGACTCGATTGAGTTGATAGAATAACTCATTTGTTAAGACCGAATTAGCTCAACTGTGGTTTGTTTTTAGCGGAAGACTTAACACCCTTAAGTTTGGTTTAGATATGATTTAATGCTTGGTTTTAGTACTTAGAGATTATCAGTTGGATAGCAAATATGTCAAGATAATTAAACAAATACGATGCAGGAATTAAAGTCTTTGAAATATAAATGACACGATAAGTTTTTATAGAGGTTCAAGATGGGGTAATTCTTCTACTCCTCTCTTCTCCAACTCCCCTGGAGGAATCCACTAGGTATTGATCAAGATATACAAAGTGGTACAGTCCGGATACAAGTCTTGATCACACGGTGACTTGATCCTTTGGGACTCGATCGGAGATGCCTTGATCACTCGGTGGCTTCTCGTATGACTCAAACTTCTTCACAGGGCACCGTGCTTTGCTACTACTGACTCACTTGCTCAAGCTCTTTGGATTTGATCACGAAGCCCTCCAAAAACTCGAGACCGGTTCGACCTTGAACCTTCCTACAATCCTTCGTGGAATGTAGACCCTTGATTCTTCAACAATTTCCTCTTCAACTGATTGAAGTTATCTTTCCTTCACGGTGAGTGTTGGATTGATTTTCTTCGTAGTGTAGGCTTGAGGATTAATCTTGAATGATTTGAGAATATCTTAGGTTACTGATTCAAATATTTGCTTGAATGTTCGTGGTTCTGTAACCTTCGTAACTTTTTCTCGAGTCATTCCTCGGCCTTTTATAGTGATCTTTCAAAAAATCTGCCCGTTGAAGAGATAGGCTTATTTTTGAAAGTCACTTGTGGTCGTTGGCTTATCTTGTTGCGATCCTTGGAATTGCCACTTCCTCGTATGAATTGTTCTTTACTTTTCGAGTTCGACACGGTGTAGTGCTTCCCATTGGTTCATTCCCTTTGCACCCTTAAGGGACCGAGCACTTCGAGAAAGGTAGCATGGAGGTATTACTTGTTTTAGTAATTCTCTTGATTTCGGCAACGGATCTCTTTGATTATCTCGACTTGATGCGTTTCCTTGCTTTCCCGGATGACTTAGAGTCAACTTTCAATCATTGAATGACTCTTGTCACTTCAACTTGAGACTTGGCTATCTTGAGTTGACTTGATCGATACTTTACTCATTGCATCTCTGTTTGCACCTTGATCGAGTTCCGTCTTCTCTGCTTTGCCATACTCGGTTGTCTGCAATGAGTCTTCCTTCTAGTCTCCAGTTGTCTTCTTGCATGTTTAGGCATAGCTGACTTAACTCAGCTTGACCAGCCCTATTTGTTACAATGCAGTTTACAACAAGAATGGGGTGCCAACTTCCTATTCTAAGTTTTACATGGCATTCATCAAAATCTAAACAATAAATTTCCCAACACCATACACCTGATTTAATCATTGGAGATGTTAGAGATGGCATACGAACCAGATCCAGAGCACAACATGAAGCTATGTTCACTTGTTTTATTTCCCAGATAGAGCCTAAAGATGTGTCTCAAGCCTTGGAAGACACACATTGGATTCAGGCCATGCAAGAAGAATGAATCAGTTTGAAAGAAACAAAGTATGGGAACTGGTTCAAAGACCTACTCACCAAAATGTTATTGGTACTAAGTGGGTATTCAAAAACAAGATGAATGAGGAAGGATCTGTTGTCAGAAATAAAGCAAGATTGGTAGCCAAAGGGTATTGCCAAGAGGAAGGTATAGATTTTGATGAAACCTTTGCTCATGTTGCCAGATTGGAAGCAATAAGGATGTTTCTTGCTTATGCCGCACATAAGAACTTCACATTGTATATCAAATGGATGTGAAAAGTGCATTATTGAATGGACTGTTAGAGGAAGAAGTCTATGCCGAACAACCTCTAAGTTTTGAGCATAAAACTATTGGAGATAAGGTCTACAAGCTCAAAAATGCTTTATATGGATTGAACAGTCCATCCTCCTTGATGGTCTTGTCGATCACATTCTGGCATATTCTGTTGAAGACAAACTCAGCCCAGTTTACTTTCTTCTCTTCCATAATCGCATCCATCACCATCTGCATGCTTAGTTCGTGACAGCTGATTAAATCTTCCGAACTTCATGTCGACACACTTAGACATGATGTCCATCAATTTGTGGTAATCATCCTTTATCATAACCTTCTTGGTTGTATAAACAACCTTCGCATCTGACTCAGGCTTGGCGATTTCCTTCCAACCAGCAGCTAAGTTCACATATTTTTCAGCAATCTCCTTTAATCCTTCAGTAGGCAGTTTGCAGTGCTCAGCAAGGTCAGCAACATTGATCTTAATCTCCTTGCTATGGACAGATGACCTAATCTCATCGTCATGAACTTCTGCATTGACATAGAACATGGCAACTTCCTCTAAGTACGTATGAGAGTACTCCATTGTGAGAATGTCCTTCAGACCGAATTTCTCAAGCTTTTCCGCGATCTTCTTCACTAGGGCCTTATTAGCACCATGTTTTAGCATCCCCTCGAAGTTGATTGTAGATCCCGAGTGGATCTTTTCGGACATTTTAACGAAATCATACGAGGCTTCCATTTTCTTAGAAGATAAACGAGAGATGAAACAAAAAATCTTGATTTTGGAACTAGGGTTTCACACTTTCACAGAGAGAGAACTTTGCTTTTCTTGCTGAAGACGAGTATTTGTGAAGAGAGAGAACATAGATTTTAGTTTATATTGGACTTAAAAGGAGAGTTTCTAGAATTTGAAAAATTTGATCAAAATCAACGATCAGGATTCACCCTTTGAAACTGCATTAATTTCCCCGCATTAAATGCAACGGCATTTATATCAAATCATAGGCTAAATGTGCATATTTTGTATTGACATCATTATTACGCTGACGTAATCCTTAAAAACATTCCCGCTCGCAGAAAACGACTGCATTTTGTCACTTCGCTCATAAATAACTCAGTTATCTTCCAAAAGTGACTTAACTCTGCTTCTCTCTTCTCATTAGATCACTCAGCTGTCAGCTAACTTGATACAGTTGAATTCTCATCTTGGCTGTTTTACTTGGCTGAAAAATGAAACTAGCTTATTTTTTGTTGCTCTCTTCTTGGTCTCTGTTGATTGAGTCTTCTGAGTCTCATAACTCAGCTCAATTAATCCTTGTTCATTCTTCAGCTCTTCAAATCTTGATTCACATAAGGGCTTAGTGAATATGTCAGCTAACTGTTTATCAGTTGAGATATATTCCAAAGTGATGTCTTTCTTTTCAACATGATCCTTTATAAAATGATATCTAACATCAATGTGTTTTGTTCTTGAGTACAACACTGGATTTTGAGTGATTGCAATAGCACTAGTATTATCACACATTATTGGAATATTTTTTTCTTCAATATCATAGTCTCTCTGTTGTTGTCTCATCCATAGAACTTGGGCGCAACAGCTGCCCGCAGCTATATACTCTGCTTCAGCTATGGATTTGACTATTGAATTTTGTTTCTTGTTGAACCAAGAAACTAATCTATTTCCAAGCATTTGACAAGTACCCTATGTACTTTTCCTGTCCACTCTACATCCAGCATAGTCTGAGTCTAAGTATCCTACCAACTTGATGTTAGATAAATGTTTTTATCATGATTTTGATGATTTTGTTCAAATGAGTTTTTAAACCAAAACAATGTCCCTAAATGTTGTCTAAATACTTCCAATCGATTTAAAATGTTTTTACTATTTTTCGGAGTATTTTTTGGAGTTCATTTTCGATAAAAAATTGGACAACACATTTGTTTCAGGCTCGACCAGTCGCCCTATAGGGCAACCCGTACCTGAGTTGAGTTTTGAAATAGAAAAAGGAACGTAGAAAAAAATGAGGAGAGGCGACCGGTCGACCAGTGGTCAACCGGTGAGGGCACCGGCCGACCCTAGGCGACCACACGGGAGTGCCCTCTTGAAGCCTGTCTTCTCTGTTTCGCTATTTAAACACCCCCAACCAGTCATGTTCTAGGGCGACCGGTTGCACCTCCCTCCGACCCCATGTGTAAAAATCGCAGAAATTCAATTTCAAACTTATCTCTGCGACGGTCGCACTGCTTTTTATCGCAAACTATCCGTTGCATTTTCGCATGACTTTTCCCTATTTTGAGGGATTGATTTCTAACAGCTATATTGATGATTTTAAATGGTTTCTTTTGCAGCAAATCGCTTCCCAATGAGGAGCCTATGTCTGGAAATCAAAGCCAAGACCTCTCCTATAAATAGAAGCTTCATTCAAGCAACAAGATATAATACATTACACAAGCAAAGAGCAAACAAGCAAACACTTTCATATATCTTGTTGTATTAGCCTAAGCACTTTCACTTGCACACATTTGAGGTCTAGGCTTTCAATTCTTGATTACACTTGTACTCATATTGTATCATTCATTATAGAGTTGTAATCTTGATTTTGGTCATCATTCAACACAAGACATCCCTGTGAGTATTCTTGTGGTAAGAATACACTTGGGTGATCTATGTGATAGGTGTTTGGAGAGTGTGGTACTCTTCAAAGGTGGTGAAGAATATTGTGGTAATCTCCTTGAAGGTGTTGTAAGAGGGTTGTGGTAATCCTCAAGGTGTTGTATTAATTTTGGTAATTAATAAAATTTCTTTTTCCTTTTCGAAACCCATCCCGGATATACTGGGGTGGTAGAGCACGTAGTCCCTAGGTGGGGTGAAGCTCTTTAAATCAACACGTGTTGTTTATTTTCCGTATTTAGCTTTCGTCTTTGCTTGATTATTCGAAAAAGAGGGCAAAATCTAAAAAACCGAGATAATCTATTCACCCCCTCTAGATTATCGTAGCCACTTGGACTTACAAGTGGTATCAAAGCCAAACTCTTTGGCTAGCTCGTTCCGAGTAAAGAGGAAAGATCCATGGCTACAAATGATGCTTATCTCACCACCGGCGCCTCCACCAACAAGCCACCACTATTCGACGCCAACAACTACGCATTTTGGAAAGACCGTATGGAGTGCTTCCTACAAGGGTGCGGGTTCGACATTTGGAATGTGGTCATTGAAGGAGTTGATAAACCAACCAAGAAATCAGAGGATGGCACCTCGGCTCCTAAACCTTTCAAGGAGTTCGATGAAAACGACAAAAAGGCTTTCTCTCTAAACGGTGAGGCCTTAAATATTTTGCATTGTTCTTTTACCGCCACCGAGTACAATCGCATAAGAGGGATAAGGTCGGCACATGAGATTTTGGAAAAATTGGAGACAATTTATGAAGGGACCAAGAAGGTCAAGCAAGCAAGAAAGACCATGCTTGTTAAAGACTTTGAAAACTTTAACATGCATGATGGTGAAAGCATCTCTAAGATGGTTGAAAGGCTTGACAACATTGTCAATCCACTTGTGGCCCTTGGTAAAGTCATCTCCGAAGAAGACAATGTGACTAAAGTACTAAATGCTCTTCCCGGCTCATGGTCCGAAAAAGTGACGGCAATCACGGAGGCACAAAATCTTGAGACACTCAAGTTTGACTAGCTTATTGGAAATCTCCTCATCTATGAAGTCTATCTCAAGGAGAGGAAAAATTCCAAACCATCCATAAATCAATCGGGTATGAAAATTATTCCTAAAGGTCTTGCTTCTTCTTCTAATTATGCATACTATGATAATGATGATGATGATGAGGAGACGGCCGCACTTATTCGAAAATTTGCAAAATTTGTGAATAAAAATAAAGCAAGAAAACCGAGAGATAATGCTTGCTTTAAATGCGGAAAACCCGGGCACTTCATTGCCGATTGCCCAAAACTCGATGAAGAGGAACAAAAGAAAAAGAAGCCTTTCACGAAAAAGAAGGCTCTAAATGCGGAGGTCAAAACGTGGGATGAACTATTCGAAACAACCGATGAGGAAGGAGAGACCGAACATGGTCTCATGTCCATAGACGATGAAAATAATGAGGTACGCTCTAATTCTTCTACTTCCATCCATAGTTGATGATTTGCAATGTGATTTTGATGGGTTGCAAATTGAGTTTCAAAATTTAATTGATAAATACAAAAATTTGAAAAGGAGCATAAAGAGCTTAAGGTTGAAAAAGAAAAATTATTTACCTCTTATGAATCACTAGACAAAGCTCATACACTTACTCTTACTAGAGTTCACTCTCTTGAAACCGAAAAGGAATTGCTCACAAAAGATATTGAATATTTGAAAAATGATGTGCATCGTTTCAACATAAGCACGAATAAAGTCACAAAAATTTTAGATGCACAAAGAGGTGAGCATTCCAAATAGGGACTTGGTTATAAGCCATTTCAAAGTGTTTTTAAGAAAAATAACCAAGGTCCGACTTTTGTACATGCTAGTAGTTCTAATACTCCTACTTGTTTTTATTGTGGCAAAGTTGGACATTATGCTAATAATTTCAAATTGAGAAATAGCTCTAGTCATGTTTGGAGACCCAAAGGTCTCAAGACTAACCCCCATGGACCCCAAAATTATAGGGTACCTAAAAGAAATTCTTTTGTAGGTAATAGGGGCTATAACAACAATGGAAGATTCATAATGGCTCGTGGACAGCGGATGTTCACGCCATATGACCGGGAGGAGAGAACTTTTTACCAACATCAAGCTCCAAGAAGAGGGTATGGTCATGTTCGGCAATGGCAAAGGAAGAATTCTTGGAAATGGAGAAATTGGTAACTCTTCTTTCTCTCTTAGTAATGTTCTTTTAGTAGAAGGGCTTAAGTTTAATTTGATAAGTGTTAGCCAACTTTGTGACTCAAATTATTATGTTTCTTTCAATATAGATAAATGCCTTATACTTAAAAATGGTAAAATTATTTGTGAAGCAAATAGAAAAGGAAATCTTTACAAAATTTGTACAAGTGATTTGGTTAGTCAAAATGTTTCTTGTTTAGTCGCTAATAATGATTTAACTAGTTTATGGCATAGGCGACTTGGGCATGTTGGATATAAGAATTTGAAAAACATTTACAAAAATCAACATGTGAAAGGACTACCCAAATTGAATTTTGAAAATCTTGGCTTATGTGACACTTGTCAAAAGAACAAATTAGTAAAGAGTAGTTTTAAGCCCAAAAATGAAATTTCCACAACCAAACCCCTACAATTGCTTCACCTTGATTTGTATTGGGATATTGGTACGGCTAGTCTAAGTGGAAAACATTACACTTTGTTATTGTCGATGATTTTTCTAGATATACTTGGGCTCTTTTTCTTACCAATAAAAGTGATGCCGTTAATGAGTTTGTTAAGTTGTGTAGACTAATTGAGAATGAAAAAGAAGATACTATTAAGTCTATTCGAAGTGATCGAGGTGGAGAATTTGATGGTGAGTTTAGAGTCTTTTGTGAAACCAAAGGATATGCTCATAATTTTTCGGCTCCAAGAACACCTCAACAAAATGGAGTGGCCGAAAGGAAAAATCGGACATTACAAGAGATGAGTCGGTCCATGCTCAATGAATTTTCACTTCCAAAATATTTTTGGGCCGGAGCCGTAAGTACCGCTTGCTATGTTATTAATCGAGTTTATATTCGTCCTAAAATGAATAAAACTCCATATGAGCTTTGGAAAGGTAGAACTCCAAATATTAGTTATTTCAAGATATTTGGTTGTAAATGCTTTATTTTGAATACCAAGGATCAATTGGACAAACTTGATCCTAAGGCCGATGAAGAGATATTTATGGGATATTCAACAAAGAGCAAAGCATATCGGGTTTACAATAAGACTAGTGGGGTTGTTGAAGAATCCATCCATGTCAAATTCAATGAAGCTTCGGGTATACCCAATGATGAAAGTAATGAAGAGGATATTATTGAACCAATTGTTCAAATTGATGATCAACCATCTACATCAAATGATCAACCGTCCACTTCAAATGTTCCTCAAGAAGATAGAGGTGATACTTTGGATCTTCCCGTTGCATTGAAATTTAAGGGAGATCACCCAAAAGATCTTATTATTGGTGATCCCCTTGACAAAGTGATGACCCGGAGAAAATTTGCCGAGAAAGCTCTTATTTCTCAAAAGGAGCCTAAAAATGCTAAGGAGGCTATTGAGGATGAGGATTGGTTCTTAGAGATGCAAGAGGAGTTGAATCAATTTGAAAGAAATGATGTATGGGAATTGGTACCTTGTCCTCCATCTCAAACTATTATTGGTACAAAATGGGTATTCCGGAACAAACTTGATGATCAAGGCAACATTGTTCGAAATAAGGCAAGTTAATGCAAGGAGAATTCGAGATGAGTATGATGGGAGAGCTCAACTTCTTTCTTGGACTCCAAATTAAGCAATGCCAAGAAGGTATTTACATTTCGCAATCTAAGTATACAAAAGAACTTTTGAAAAAGTTCGGTATTGAAGAAGGAAGAACCGTGTCTACCCCTATGGCAACTAATGTCAAAATTGACAAAGACGAAAAAGACAAGTCCGTAGATGAATCAAAATATCGAGGTATGATTGGTAGTTTACTTTATTTAACCGCTAGTAGACCGGACATTCTTCATGCCGTATGCCTATGTGCTCGTTTCCAAAGCAATCCCAAAGAATCTCATATGAGTGCCGTTAAAAGGATCTTTAGATATTTGAAAGGCACTATTCAATATGGTTTATTCTATCCAAAGAATGAAAATTTTTCTCTTAAAGGTTATAGTGATTCGGATTATGCGGGAAATATTGATGATCGGAAAAGTGCTTCCGGATCATGTCAATTTTTAGGCGATTGCCTAGTTTCTTGGTTTTCAAAGAAGCAAAATTGTGTTTCACTTTCAACGGCCGGAGCCGAATACATTTCCGCCGCTTTTTGTTGTACTCAACTTCTTTGGATGAAACAAACCTTAGCGGATTAGAAATGTTCTTTTGAAAATGTTCCTATCTTTTGTGATAATATATCCGCTATAAATATTGCTCAAAACCCGGTTCATCATAACCGTACTAAACATATTGAGATTCGGCATCATTTTTAAGGGATTGTGTTTCTCAACGAAAAATTGAGATATCATTTGTACCATCTCAAGATCAATTAGCGGACATTTTTACAAAACCACTATCTTCCGAGACTTTTGCGTCGATACGAGCTCGGTTAGGCATAATGCATATTGAATGAGGTTTACATTTGCATTTTGCACGTTTTTAAAACTTAGGGGCGAAAAATCGGATTTTTGATTGAAAATTCAGATTTTTGAAAAATTGGCAAGACAGTTGGGCTGAAGGGGTTGAGGGCAACCGGTCGCCCTCAACGTCGACCGGTCTCCCTTAGCAGCTTTTTGAATTAAAACCGTTCTGTCATCAGCATTCGTCATTTTAACTTCTTTTTGCCATTTCTCGTCCCCTTTGCCAAATTCACACAAATTTCACTCAAAATTTGTTTTCATGCATTTAATTCATGTCTTGGACCTTATATAGCTTGATTATCATCATCGTTGCTCATATTTACCGATCGAATGGTAAGAATTTTCTCTCATTTGCTCAATTGGGTTGAACCCTTGCATTTGTACCCTTCTTGTATATTTCTTGATGAAATTATCTTATGATCATGATGAGCTTAGTTGTTATGTTGTATTGTATGATGTTTGATGTGAATTGGTGATGAAAAGTTTTGTCTTGATTCATTTACAAGGGCTCTATACAACTTCTTTTAATTTTTACGCCCACAAAGTGTTCGATGAAATGTCACAATGAAAATTTCAACTTCTACATGATTCTCTTGCTTCCAAAAGTCTTAAATACTTAGTGAGATCATGTCTTGGCAAATAAAACGAGCTTATGAACTCTTCATGATACATTTCTCCTATTTTCTTTGGATTTTAAGCCTAAATTGTTCAATGGTTGATAAACCGTTTCTTTGGCGCACTTTGATATAATTGTATGATATTTTTATCATCCTAACATTATTTTTGATGATTCCAAAGGGGGAGAAACAGGAAATTGGCTCGTTAGCTAAAGCTCGTAATAAAAGCTATAAGCTATGGCTTCCTAAAGCCAAGTATACCTAGTCCATGGCTTGTATTATAGACTTAATTGCAAAAGATTATAAGTATTTTGACAGGGGGAGCTTCTTAGCTTATGATATTTATGTGCATCTTATAAAAGCTTGTAATAGCTTGTGCTTCTAGCTTATGCAATATATCTTGTTGATATGCTTATAGATAGGGGAGCTTTGTATAAAATGTTTTTTAAACGAATAGTTCACTCGTAAAATTGGAATATTAATTTGTTTTCAAAATCGTCCTCGAGAAAATTGTTTTGGTTTGTAATCATCAAAAAGGGGGAGTTTGTTAGATAAATGTTTTTATCATGATTTTGATGATTTTGTTCAAATGAGTTTTTAAACCAAAACAATGTCCCTAAATGTTATCTAAATACTTCCGATCGATTTAAAATGTTTCTACTATTTTTCGGAGATATTTTTTGGAGTTTATTTTCGATAAAAAATTGGACAACACATTTATTTCGGGCTCGACCGGTCGCCCTATAGGGCAACCCGTACCTGAGTTGAGTTTTGAAACAGAAAAAAGGGCATAGAAAAAATGAGGGAGGGCGACCGGTCGACCCCTGGGCGACCGGTACCTGGGAGTGCCCTCTTGAAGTTTGTCTTCTCTGTTTTGCTATTTAAACACCCCCAACCGGTCATGGTCTAGGGCGACCGGTTGCATCCCCCTCCGACCGGTCCCCCTGTGTAAAAATCGCAGAAATTCAATTTCAAACTTATCTCTGTGCGACCGGTCGCACCCCTATTTTATTAGCAAACTATCCGTTGCATTTTCAGACAACTTTTCCCTGTTTTGAGGGATTGATTTCTAACAGCTATATTGATGATTTTAAATGGTTTCTTTTGCAGCAAATCACTCCCAAGGATGAGCCTATGTCTGGAAATCAAAGCCAAGACCTCTCCTATAAATAGAGGCTTCATTCAAGCAACAAGATATAATACATTACACAAGCAAAGAGCAAACAAGCAAACATTTTCATATATCTTGTTGTATTAGCCTAAGCACTTTCACTTGCACACATTTGAGGTCTAGGCTTTCAATTCTTGATTACACTTGTACTCATATTGTATCATTCATTATAGAGTTGTAATCTTGATTTTGGTCATCATTCAACACAAGACATCCTTGTGAGTATTCTTGTGGTAAGAATACACTTGGGTGATCTAGGTGATAGGTGTTTGGAGAGTGTGGTACTCTTCAAAGGTGGTGAAGGAAGATTGTGGTAATCTCCTTGAAGGTGTTGTAAGAGGGTTGTGGTAATCCTCAAGGTGTTGTATTAATTTTGGTAATTAATAAAATTTCTTTTTCCTTTTCGAAACCCATCCCGGATATACTGGGGTGGTAGAGCACGTAGTCCCTAGGTGGGGTGAAGCTCTTTAAATCAACGTTGTTGTTTATTTTCCGTATTTAGCTTTCGGCTTTGCTTGATTATTCGAAAAAGAGGGCAAAATATGAAAAACCGAGATAATCTATTCACCCCCTTTAGATTATCGTAGCCACTTGGACTTACACTTGAATCCTCCATTATTTGGATACCATAAGCCAACTTCTTAGCATCCCTTCAAATACCTTAGGATTCTCTTAGCTGCAGTCATGTCACTCTTTTGGTGCAGATTGAAATCTAGCACATACACCTACAACAAAGGTGATGTCTGGTCTACTTGTTGTTAAATAGAGCAATGATTCAATGAGGGCTCTATATCTAGTTTGATCAACAGCTTTGCCATCTGCATCCATATCCATCTTAATTGAAGTATTCATAGGGATCTTCACTGATAACTTTTCTTCCATACCAAATTTCTTCATTAAATCTCTGGTGTACTTGGTTTTACTTATGAAGGTTCCATCCTTCATTTGCTTGACTTGAAGTCCTAAAAATAAGTCAGCTCTCCCATCATGCTCATTTCAAACTTCCCTTTCATGAGGTTAGAGAACTTATCACACAGCTCATTGTTTGTGGATCCAAAGATGATATCATCCACATATATTTGAACAAGCAATATAACTCTCCATCTTGAATTATGAAGAGTGTTCTGTCAACCTCTAAAGAGTGTTCTATCAACCTTTCCTTTGGTAAATACATTGTCAATTAGAAATTGTGACAAGGTGTCATACCATGCTCTTGGTGCTTATTTCAATTCTTACAATGCTTTCATGAGCTTGTATACTTTGTCTCCAATAGTCTTTTGCTCAAAACCTGGAGGTTGTTCAACATATACTTCTTATTCAAAAAGTCCATTTAGAAATGCACTCTTCACATCCATTTGATATACAATGAAGTTCTTGTGTGCAGCATATGCAAGAAACATCCTTATTGCTTCCAATCTAGCAACAAGAGCAAAAGTTTCATCAAAATCTATATCTTCCTCTTGGTAATACCCTTTGGCTACCAATCTTGCTTTATTTCTAACAACGGATCCTTCCTCATTCATCTTGTTTCTGAATACCCACTTAGTACCCATGACATTTTGGTGATTAGGCCTTTGAACTAATTCCCATACTTTGTTCCTCTCAAACTGATTCAGCTCTTCCTGCATGGCCTGAATCCAATGTGTGTCATCCAATGCTTGAGACACATCTTTAGGCTCTATTTGGGAAATAAAACAAGTGGACATAACTTCATGTTGAGCTCTGGATCTGGTTCTTATGCCATCTCTGACATCTCCAATGATTAACTCAGGTGGATGGTCTCTCAGCCATCTCATATTAGGTTAGAGTAAGTCTACTGGATTAAGCCGTCTTGCAGCTAAATTGTCTTGAACAGCTTCTTCATTATCATTCAGCTGCAGACCTTCCATCTGTCTTTGAGATTCAGCTATCTCATCATCTTCAGGATTGAGTGTTCTTATATATGCATCAACATAATGACTCTTCTGCATAGTAGGCTGATTTTGCTTCTCAGCTAACTCATCAATGTCTTCTCCATTTCCATTTGGCTCATTAAATACCATATGGATAAACTCTTCTATGACCATAGTCCTCTTGGTTAATTGCCTATTGATCATGCATATATTCTGAGTATAGCATGATGTATTTATGGCTTCAACCCAAAATCTCTTACGCAATCCAGCTTCAGCTAACATTGTTCCAGCAGTTTCCTTGAGAGTTTTGTTCCTTCTTTCAGCTACTCCATTCTGTTGTGGAGTTCTAGAATTGATAACTCATGAGCAATACCATTTTCAACACAATACTGAGTTATAATCTCATTGACAAACTCAGTTCCCCTGTCCGACCTTATTTTTATAATGGTTTGGCTCTTCTCATTTTGAACTCTTCTCATCAGCTGAGGCAATTTCTGCAGAGTTTCTTTCTTTTTACACATGAAAATAGTCCATGTATATCTTGAATAATCATCCACCACCACTAAGATGTATTTATTTCCACTGATGTTGGCTGGTTTAACAGGACCAAATAAATCCATATGCAACAGATGCAAAATCTTTGTTGAAGAAGGACTTGGCTTATCCTTGAAAGATGACTTGATTTGCTTTTCCATCTGGCATGCATCACATATGCAGGAATGAAGAAGACAGAAAAATAAGAAAGCCATGTTGGCTGCTGAGACTGCTGAGCCAGCAAAGTGCAAAGAGGCAGCAGACTCAGATAGTAGTGAAGCAGACTACTCAAGTGACTCTGAGGAAGAAGCTATGATCTGCCTCATGGCTAAAGAACAAGATCAACCAGATCAAGAAGATGAGGTACATTCTATCTCATCTCATTCTGATTCAAGTGATAGTGATTGTGATACACACACTTCATCACCCACTGATCTTTATGATTCATTAGGAAAAATGATGAAAGATTTGGAACACATAAAATCCTCACACACAATTTTAAATGAGGAAAACAACCAGCTTATAAGTCAAAACTCACAGCTGACTAAAGAGCTGAGTACTTTGAGTCACATGGCTGATGAAAACACTAAGTTGAAGGCTGAAAATGCCAAGATCATAGCAGAGTTAGCTGCTATAGAAAAGAGGGAAAAATCTTAAAAATGTGATTGTCTCATTTACAAAAGCATCCAAATCATTGGATGAACTTATTATGAGTCAAAAGGAATGTGGAGACAAGACTTGCATAGGATTTAATTCCTTTGTGCATAGTCAAACTCCAAGAGTTGTTTTGGAAAAAGGATCTTCAAGTAATGAAGCATCCCAAAAACCCAAGACACCAAATGTTGCACACACATCTATTCCAAAGCACAATCAAAATCATACTGGCCTTGGATATAAAGGGAAAGGAAAGCAGCCAGTTGAGTATGCTGAGAGGACAACTGAGAAAACATTCAGTCGAGTTCCTCAGCAAACTCCAAATAGAAAAGACTCTGTGAAAAGCAAACAGAGCTACCATCCCAGAAATTTCATCAGAGAAATACATATGATGGGAATGGTAGAAAGTATCCAAACTATGTTGATTGGAATAATGTGAAACATCAGCAAAGACCTATGGAATACAAGCCAAAATGGCAAAGACCTAAACCTCAGCAAAGGTCATTCCAAAGGCAAAAGAGCTTTTATCAGCACACATATGCACCCAAGCACTACACTCAGAAATACCACAACTACCCCAAGAAACCAATTGCTAAAACACACACATACAGGCATACAGACAAAAGAGACAGTTGTATGATCCCAAAACCCCCAAGCAATTTGCTAATGCGCACTATGATTATGGCACTGATAGATGGCAACCACTTAGAGAGACCATTAGGCTATAGGTTGGTTGGAGCATCTTATAGCACTAACCCCTCAGGACCCAGACAAGTATGGGTACCTAAAAATTGATTTCCTTGATTGCAGGTTCAAGGAACAGCTAAGTGCCAAGGAACCTGGTACATGGATAGTGGTTGTTCCAGACATATGACATGGAACAAGAAACATCTGTCAAGATTCAAGGATATTAGAGGTGCAAAAGTTATATTTGGAGGAAATAAAGCTCCAGGGGAGATCAAAGGCACAAGATCCATCAAGAAAAATGGATTGGAAATCACAGATGTTGCTTATGTTGAGGGCCTCAACTTCAACTTGTTAAGTAGTGACCAACTCTGTGACAAAGGCTACAATGTTGGATTCAACATAGGAGTATGCCAGATCAAAGATGATGTATCAAATGAAATAATGCTACAAGGGTCAAGGCAAAAGAATATGTATGTGGTAGATTGGTCTACTGCTACACCAAGCACATGTATGCCAGTAAAGAGCACATGTCATGCAAGAAGAGCTGAATCAGTTTGAAAGAAACAAAGTATGGGAATTAGTTCAAAAGCCAACCCATCAAAATGTTATTGGTACAAATGGGTTTCCAGAAACAAGATGAATAAGGAAGGATCTGTTGTGAGAAACAAAGCAAGATTGGTAGCCAAAGGGTATTGCCAAGAAGAAGGTATAGATTTTGATGAAACATTTGCTCCTGTTGCAAGGTTGGAAGCAATAAGGATGTTTCTTGCTTATGCTGCACATAAGAACTTCACTGTATATCAAATGGATGTGAAGAGTGCATTTCTAAATGGATTATTAGAGGAAGAAGTCTATGTTGAACAAACCTCCAGGTTTTGAGCAGAAAACTATTGGTGATAAGGTCTACAAGCTCAAGAAAGCATTGTTTGATACATGTTTTTATCTTAATTTTGATGATTTCATTTTATCACCAAAACAATGTTTTTAAAGGTTGTCCAAATACTCCTAAATGATTTAAAATGGTTTTAATATTTTCCGGAGTATTTCCTCAAGTTTATTTTTGATAATAATGGACAACACTTTTAATGATTTTATATCAATGGGATTTTACTCCTATAACTGGTTCCTAAATGTTGTCTAAATACTCTCGATCGGTTTAAAATGTTTTTTACTAAGTTTTCGGAGTATTTCTTGAGTTTTATTTTCGACAAAAATTGGACAACATTTCTGTCTCATGGTCGACCGGTCGCCCTATAGGGCAACCCGTACCTGAAGATGTTTTTAGAAACAGAAAATGAGACGGAAGTAAAAAACAGGCAGGTCGACCGATCGCCTGGGCGTCGACCGGTCCGGTCGACCGGTCGCCCAGTGGTCGACCGGTACCTGCATGTTTGGCATTGAAACAGAACAAAATCTCTTCGTCTTTTTAATTAGGGGGACCGGTTGAGACAGGGGTCGACCGGTCGAAGCCTATGTCGACCGGTCGCCCTGTTGAATTTTTCAAAGTGTTCTTATTTCTCTTATTTCTGTGCGACCGGTCGCCCTGTGTATTGACAGCAAAAATATGACCGTTTGACAGCAGACACATTTCCTTAAATTGTGGGATTGATTTCTAACAGCTATATTCTTGATTTTAATTGTATTTTTCTGTAGATTTTCAATCCCCAAGAGGAGCCTATGCTTGATCAATCATCTCCTATAAATAGAGGAAGTTTTGGAGCAACCAATACAACAATTGAGATACAACACAACAAGATACACTTCAAGCATATACTTGGTCTTTCATTGTTATTATTCTTGTTGTAAATTTGCCTAGCTTATCACTTTCACATCCTTGAGGTCTAGGCTATTCTTGATTACACCTTGCACTCAAATTGTATTATTCATTATTGAGTTGTAATCTTGATTTTTGGTTATCATTCAAACACAAGATATCCTTGTGAGTGTTCTTGTGGTAAGAACACACTTGGGTGATCTAGGTGTTAGGTGTAAGAAGATTGTGGTAATCTTCTTGTTAAGGTGTTGAAGAATTTGGTATTCTTCAAAGTTGAAGATTGTGGTAATCTTCACAAGGTGCCGTTGAAGGAAGATTGTGGTGATCTTCAAAGGGAGATTGTGGTAATCTCCAAAGGTGTTGTTGTAAAAGAGTGTGGTGCTCTTCAAGGTGTTGTAAGTTGAATTTGTATTAATTTTGGTAATTAATAAAATTCTTTTTCTTTTTGAAATCCATCCCGGATATACTGGGGTGGTAGAGGATTAGGCCCTAGGTGGGTTGAACCTCTTTAAATCGACGTGTGTTGTTTACATTGCGCACCTTTATTATTGTGTTTGAGCATTTGGTTATAAAAAGAGGGCGAAATCGAAAAGATGGAGGTAATCTATTCACCCCCCCTCTAGATTATCGTAGCCGCTTGGACTTACAAGTGGTATCAGAGCCAAACTCTTTGGCAAGCTCGTTTCACATCGCGAGTGAAGAGAAACGATCGTCGGCTACGAACGAAGCTCATCTTTTCGGCACCTCCACCACCAAGCCACCACTATTTGATTCCAAAAATTTTATTTTTTGGAAAGAGAGAATGGAATGCTACTTACAAGGTTGCGGGTTCGACATTTGGAACACCGTCATGAACGGAGAATCCATTCCGATGAAAGATACACCACACACCTCAAAAGGCTTCAAAAAGCTCAATGATGAAGAAAAGAAAATCATCTCCTTAAACGGTAAAGCTCTCAATATTTTGTATTGTTCATTTACTAATTTAGAATATGAACATATTGTAGGAATAAAATCGGCACATGAAGTATGGCAAAAATTAGAAGCCATCTATGGAGTATTTGCAAATGAAAGAAGCCAAACAAAAGCATCTACTTCTCAAAGGGATACAAGTTCATATCTAAGGAACAAGCCTCTTACAACTTCCAATTATGAAGAAGTTGAATATTGCTTTATGGGCATCAATGAAGAAAATGAGGTATGTCTTAAACCCTCTACTTCCTATGATATTGTCATTCAAAATGATTATAGTGATTTGCAAAATGATTATGATGAACTTCAAAATGAATTCCAAAGCTTACTTGTTAAATACAAAAATTTGAAAAAGGAATTCAATGTTTTGAAAAATAATAAGGATAGTTTATTTACTTCCTATGAATCACTATCATGTGCTCACACCACCACACTTGACAAGGTTAGAAACCTTGAAAAAGAAAATAGTACTCGTTGAGGATATTAATTGCATGAAAAAGGATTTATCTAAATCCGACTTGAGTACCGATGATATTGTTGATTGTTGTGATAATTGAAGCTAGAACTTGATCACAAGCTTAATGGTGTCAATCATATGAATAAGAATCAAGTCTCTAAGCATTATGCTCCTAGAATTATTACATGTTTCTATTGCGGTAAAAAGGGTCATACGGCTAATTTTTGTCGAGCTAGAAATAGCTCTAATTATCGTTGGAGACCTAAAAGTCTCAAGACTAATCCTAAAGGACCCAAACACATAAGGGTACCACAAAATAATGTGTTATTAGGTACCCGGCGAAATAATGATCAAAGAAAATTCATACCGCCAAGAAGACATCAAATGACCGTTTCATTTGATCAAAGAAGGAGAAACTATTTTCAACAAAGCCAATTTCCAAGAAGAAGATATAATCAAAAATGGGAAGAACACAATCCTTGGAAATGGCAAAGACATCATCAACAAGATGATTTTCAAAGAAGAAGAGACTATCAACAAAGGGAAGGTAACAAACCTTGGAAATGGAGTGATCAAAGAAGTCATCATCAACAAAGTGACTTCTCAATGGGAAGATATCATCAACAATGGGAAAGACACAACCCATGGAAACGGCATAATTGGTAAACCGTATCTCCCCATTCATATATGCATTTTATTTTAATTCTATGCATGTTTTTAAATTGTGTCTTAATTGCAAAAATGAGTCTTCAAGCATTTATTTTTAATGTAGGTCCTTTATATATTTGTGAGTTTCAAAATTTTTAAAAGAAGACCTTACATGATTTTCTAAAACTTTTGAGCATTTAATTAGATTTATGTGGCTTATTATCTCTTATATAATCTTATAGCATAAGCTCTTTTTTGATATCTCCTATTACTTGCCTACACTTGTAATTTTTGTGCAAATTTTGTCTAAGAATTGTGTAGGATATGTATCTCATATTCATTGGCTATTACGTCATCAAGTTCCTTAAACTATCGAGTACGTTCACTCGTATTTTTTTTCAGAACTCGATATTATGCTTATGCACATATCTTTCAAGATATTTCATTTTAACCCCTTTAGTGCCCCTAAATGATTTTGCAAATATTCTCTTAAAAAGGCACTACTTGTTATGTCTCGTTTTTCTCGATTATATGTTTTCCCAAAACCCATATTTGTTGGATATAACCTAATAATATTCTTTTTGCAAAGTTTTAAAACTTTTGGGGTGAAAAATCGAATTTTGGAAAACTCTGGGAATAGAAAAATTGCACTGGGACGGTCAAAGCAAGGGCGACCGGTCGCCCTGCACGTCGACCGGTTGCCCCCTACCTCGACCGGTCGCCCAGGCCCATTTTTACAACTTATAAACATTCTGTCTTCTTCGCAAAACAGAAGCAAGAAATCCCTCAAACCCTTAGCAGCGATTTTTTTTCATTCCCCTTTCTCTAGAATCTTCAATTCTTCATCATTTTTCACGATTCTTGTTGCTAATCTTCTTATTTTTACAAGAATCTTTCATATATGGCACCTCCAAGAAATTCTACCGAACGAAATCCTCAAAAGAGGAGAAGGAGGCAAAGGGGAGAATCTTCTTCCAATCCCCAACAAGATGATATTCTACAAGGAGACTATCAAAATCGGCTTACGGAAGAGGAGATTGTCGAATTAAGAGCCGAGGTTTCAAAATCAAGCATTCATTGGGACTATAGTAAGTTATCACTCCTCTACGAGCCTCCCTCTAGAGCTAATAGATTTCGATTTTTAAACAAACTTGCGGAGGAACATTATGAGAATATTGGATTGAATGATAAGAAAATTGCATGCACTCGTATGGTTCGTTTTCAAGCATTTCATGATGAATTTCCGGATATTAGAGCTTATTTTGAAATTCAAGGATGGGTTTCACTTTGGGATAATCCGTGTTTGCATTATGATGACGAGCTTATAAGACTTTTTTATGCAAATATGTGGATTGTTGATGCCTCGGTAGATAATCCGTTGGAACTTCACACTTTTGTTAATGGTAGGCATTTTTTATGGACATTGGCTGATATTTGTAATCACTTTAACGTGCCAAATGATGGAGTGGTCAATGTGGATTGCGCTCATTGGGATGATAACATTTTAGGTGTTTCACTAGATGATGTGAAAACCTTTTTAGGAGTATATCCCGAAGTGACATACTCGGCAATGCCGCCAAACTATCGGATTATATCTATCATTTGCTCCTATTGTGTTTGTGGAAAGGAAGTAAAACTTCCAAGTAATCTCGAACTCTTTCTCACCTATAAGATTGTTCAAGGAGAAAGAGTAAATTATGGGGCAATTTTTGTGTATTGTTTGTTGGAATCTAGAAAGCTTACCAAGAAAAAATAGACCTTGGGTAATTTGATTTGCCATCTCCTATATTTATCGGGATACCCGAAAAATGAAATGAATACTGAAATTCGTCACAATGATTTTGATAATGACAACATTCTACAAATGGTAAGAATGCGACGACATTTACCACGGGTTCCTACCAAAGCCGCTAGGGGACGTGCCCGACATCAACAACAACCTCGGGATGATTTCTTTAATGACATTGAGGTTGAAAATATTGAAAGAGGTGAGTTTGACGAACAAAGAAATGAAGAGGAAAATGAAGAAGAAAATGTGGGAAATGAACAAGAAATTAGGGAAGAAGAAAATGAGGAAGGAGATGAAGACGAGTTGGATGTTGAAGATCTAAATCTCAAAGAGAGAATGGCCAAAGTGGAAAGAGAAACATTTAGAGATGTGGCCTCTCTTAGAAAAGAGCTCCGGGTTGTGAAAAAGGAAAATTCTAGTTTGAAAAAGTCAATCGGCAAATTGAAGAAATTTATCAAAGATCTCATTCCCGGAACTTGCTTCTCTTCGGACGAAGATTGATGTCCCTCCCTTCCTTTACTTTCTAGCATTTTCATTAATGTTGCTTTGTATTTTTATGAACTTTTGTAAAACTCCTTCGTACTAATGATATTTGCTTGTTTTCTTAAAAGGGTTAAAATTGCAAGTTGATAATGACTTGTGGATGATCATGATTTTGATGGAGTATTTGATGGTAAAAATACTCTAATTTAAGCATTGTTTGATAATTGGTATGAAGTACTTGATGGTAAAAGTGCTTCTTTTGATACTTTGATCATTATGCTTAGATAGATATGTTGGAACTTTTTGATACATGTATTGTTTAAGGCATGACTTATTACTTGATAGATGTTCTAATTTTTGGCATTTGTAATGCCTTGATCATTCTTAGCTTATCTCATTTGGGTTGAACCCTTGAGAATCTACTTTGAGCTTCTTATTTGATGTACAAATGTTGCATATGGTACATATGATCTTTTTGAGCTTTGGAATGAGGTTGATTGATGATATGAAAATTTTTGGCTTGAAACCTTTACAAGGACTATATGCAACCTCTTTTATTTTTCACGCACACAAAGTGTTCGATGAAATGTCGCAATGAAAACTTTCAACTTCTACATGATTCTCTTGCTTCAAAATGTCTTAAAATCTTTTTGAAATCATGTTTTTAGCTTACTAATGAGCTTATGGATCTCTTATGTTTCAATTCTCCCATTTTCCTTGGACTTTAAGTATAAATTGCTCGATGGTTGAGAAACCATCTCGGTTGTGCACTTTGATATATTTGTATGATGTTTTTATCATCCTAACATTCTTTTGATGATTCCAAAGGGGAGAAACAGGATATTGGCTCATTAGCTCAAAAAGCTAATAAAAGCTTGTCATAAAAGCTATAAGCTATGGCTCATAAAAGCCATAAGTTGTGATTTGTTTTTAGTCCAATTGTTGCTTGATGGACTTATATAATTGTTCAATAATGTTTTGTGACAGGGGAGCTTATAAGCTCTTGAACAAATTGTAAAAGCTAAAGCTTTTAGCTTATGGAAAATTGCTTTTACATTATTTTTGATATGCATGTTGATAGGGGAGCTTATGCTTATTATTGAAAATATTTACTCCTACTTGGTTGCTTTAATATTTTTGGTAATTTTGGTTGCTTCCAAACGGTCAAATGTTTTTACCGGAAAATCATTTCTAAAATCGCTCTCTTAGTTGGTGTAAAAATTGTTTTGGTTTGTAATCATCAAAAAGGGGAGATTGTTTGATACATGTTTTTATCTTAATTTTGATGATTTCATTTTATCACCAAAACAATGTTTTTAAAGGTTGTCCAAATACTCCTAAATGATTTAAAATGGTTTTAATATTTTAGGAGTATTTCCTCAAGTTTATTTTTGATAATAATGGACAACACTTTTAATGATTTTATATCAATGGGCTTTTACTCCTATAACTGGTTCCTAAATGTTGTCTAAATACTCTCGATCGGTTTAAAATATTTTTTACTAAATTTTCGGAGTATTTCTTGAGTTTTATTTTCGACAAAAATTGGACAACATTTCTGTCTCATGGTCGACCGGTCGCCGCCCATAGGGCAACCCTGCACGAAGATGTTTTTAGAAAGCAGAAAATGAGCAGAAGTAAAAAACAGTGGTCGGCCAAGCCGCATCAAGGCGTCGACGGTCGGTCGGCCGTCGCCCGATGGTCGCCGGTACACTGCATGTTTGGTATTGAAAGCAGAACAAAATCTCTTCGTCTTTTTAATTAGGGGGACCGGTTGAGGCAGTCGGTCGTGTCGAAGCTTATATGTCGGCCGGTCGCCTGTGTATTATTGCAAAAAAAATATGACCGTTTGACGAGACACATTTGCTTAAATTGTGGGATTGATTTCTAACAGCTATATTCTTGATTTTAATTGTATTTTTCTATAGATTTTCAATCCCCAAGAGGAGCCTATGCTTGATCAATCATCTCCTATAAATAGAGGAAGTTTTGGAGCAACCAATACAACAATTGAGATACAACACAACAAGATACACTTCAAGCATATACTTGGTCTTTCATTGTTATTATTCTTGTTGTAAATTTGCCTAGCTTATCACTTTCACATCCTTGAGGTCTAGGCTATTCTTGATTACACCTTGCACTCAAATTGTATTATTCATTATTGAGTTGTAATCTTGATTTTTGGTTATCATTCAAACACAAGATATCCTTGTGAGTGTTCTTGTGGTAAGAACACACTTGGGTGATCTAGGTGTTAGGTGTAAGAAGATTGTGGTAATCTTCTTGTTGAGGTGTTGAAGAATTTGGTATTCTTCAAAGTTGAAGATTGTGGTAATCTTCACAAGGTGCCGTTGAAGGAAGATTGTGGTGAACTTCAAAGGGAGATTGTGGTAATCTCCAAAGGTGTTGTTGTAGAAGAGTGTGGTGCTCTTCAAGGTGTTGTAAGTTGAATTTGTATTAATTTTGGTAATTAATAAAATTCTTTTTCTTTGAAATCCATCCCGGATATCTTGGGGTGGTAGAGGATTAGGCCCTAGATGGGTTGAACCTCTTTAAATCGACGTGTGTTGTTTACATTCCGCACCTTTATTATTGTGTTTGAGCATTTGGTTATAAAAAGAGGGCGAAATCGAAAAGATGGAGATAATCTATTCACCCCCCCTCTAGATTATCGTAGCCGCTTGGACTTACAAGTGGTATCAGAGCCAAACTCTTTGGCAAGCTCGTTTCACATCACGAGTGAAGAGAAATGATCGTCGGCTACGAACGAAGCTCATCTTTCTGCACCTCCACCACCAAGCCACCACTATTTGATTCCAAAAATTTTATTTTTTGGAAAGAAAGAATGGAATGCTACTTACAAGGTTGCGGGTTCGACATTTGGAACACCGTCATGAACGGAGAATCCATTCCGATGAAAGATATACCACACACCTCAAAAGGCTTCAAAAAGCTCAATGATGAAGAAAAGAAAATCATCTCCTTAAACGGTAAAGCTCTCAATATTTTGTATTGTTCATTTACTAATTTAGAATATGAACATATTGTAGGAATAAAATCGGCACATGAAGTATGGCAAAAATTAGAAGCCATCTATGGAGTATTTGCAAATGAAAGAAGCCAAACAAAAGCATCTACTTCTCAAAGGGATACAAGTTCATATTTAAGGAACAAGCCTCTTACAACTTCCAATTATGAAGAAGTTGAATATTGCTTTATGGGCATCAATGAAGAAAATGAGGTATGTCTTAAACCCTCTACTTCCTATGATATTGTCATTCAAAATGATTATAGTGATTTGCAAAATGATTATGATGAACTTCAAAATGAATTCTAAAGCTTACTTGTTAAATACAAAAATTTGAAAAAGGAATTCAATGTTTTGAAAAATAATAAGGATAGTTTATTTACTTCCTATGAATCACAATCATGTGCTCACACCACCACACTTGACAAGGTTAGAAACCTTGAAAAAGAAAATAGTACTCTCGTTGAGGATATTAATTGCATGAAAAAGGATTTATCTAAATCCGACTTGAGTACCGATGATATTGTTGATTGTTGTGATAATTCGAAGCTAGAACTTGATCACAAGCTTAATGGTGTCAATCATATGAATAAGAATCAAGTCTCTAAGTATTATGCTCCTAGAATTATTACATGTTTCTATTGCGGTAAAAAGGGTCATACGGCTAATTTTTGTCGAGCTAGAAATAGCTCTAATTATCGTTGGAGACCTAAAAGTCTCAAGACTAATCCTAAAGGACCCAAACACATAAGGGTACCACAAAATAATGTGTTATTAGGTACCCGACGAAATAATGATCAAAGAAAATTCATACCGCCAAGAAGACATCAAATGACCGTTTCATTTGATCAAAGAAGGAGAAACTATTTTCAACAAAGCCAATTTCCAAGAAGAAGATATAATCAAAAATGGGAAGAACACAATCCTTGGAAATGGCAAAGACATCATCAACAAGATGATTTTCAAAGAAGAAGAGACTATCAACAAAGGAAGGTAACAAACCTTGAAATGGAGTGATCAAAGAAGTCATCATCAACAAAGTGACTTCTCAATGGGAAGATATCATCAACAATGGGAAAGACACAACCCATGGAAAAGACATAATTGGTAAACCATATCTCCCCATTCATATATGCATTTTATTTTAATTCTATGCATGTTTTTAAATTGTGTCTTAATTGCAAAAATGAGTCTTCAAGCATTTATTTTTAATGTAGGTCCTTTATATATTTGTGAGTTTCAAAATTTTTAAAAGAAGACCTTGCATGATTTTCTAAAACTTTTGAGCATTTAATTAGATTTATGTGGCTTATTATCTCTTATATAATCTTATAGCATAAGCTCTTTTTTGATATCTCCTATTACTTGCCTACACTTGTAATTTTTGTGCAAATTTTGTCTAAGAATTGTGTAGGATATGTATCTCATATTCATTGGCTATTACGTCATCAAGTTCCTTAAACTATCGAGGTACGTTCACTCGTATTTTTTTTCAGAACTCGATATTATGCTTATGCACATATCTTTCAAGATATTTCATTTAAACCCCTTTAGTGCCCCTAAATGATTTTGCAAATATTCTCTTAAAAAGGCACTACTTGTTATGTCTCGTTTTTCTCGATTATATGTTTTCCCAAAACCCATATTTGTTGGATATAACCCAATAATATTCTTTTTGCAAAGTTTTAAAACTTTTGGGGTGAAAAATCGAATTTTGGAAAACTCTGGGAATAGAAAAATTGCACTGGGACGGTCAAAGCAAGGGCGACCGGTCGCCCTGCACGTCGAACGGTCGCCCCCTACCTCGACCGGTCGCCCAGGCCCATTTTTACAACTTATAAACATTATGTCTTCTTCGCAAAATAGAAGCAAGAAATCCCTCAAACCCTTAGCAGCGATTTTTTTTCATTCCCCTTTCTCTAGAATCTTCAATTCTTCATCATTTTTCACGATTCTTGTTGTTAATCTTCTTATTTTTACAAGAATCTTTCATATATGGCACCTCCAAGAAATTCTACCGAACGAAATCCTCAAAAGAGGAGAAGGAGGCAAAGGGGAGAATCTTCTTCCAATCCCCAACAAGATGATATTCTACAAGGAGACTATCAAAATCGAAACTACGGAAGAGGAGATTGTCGAATTAAGAGCCGAGGTTTCAAAATCGAGCATTAATTGGGACTCTAGTAAGTTATCACTCCTCTACGAGCCTCCCTCTAGAGCTAATAGATTTCGATTTTTAAACAAACTTGCGGAGGAACATTATGAGAATATTGGATTTAATGATAAGAAAATTGCATGCACTCGTATGGTTCATTTTCAAGCATTTCATGATGAATTTACGGATATTAGAGCTTATTTTGAAATTCAAGGATGGGTTTCACTTTGGGATAATCCGTGTTTGCATTATGATGACGAGCTTATAAGACCTTTTTATGCAAATATGTGGATTGTTGATGCCTCGGTAGATAATCCGTTGGAACTTCACACTTTTGTTAATGGTAGGCATTTTTTATGGACATTGGCTGATATTTATAATCACTTTAACGTGCCAAATGATGGAGTGGTCAATGTGGATTGCGCTCATTGGGATGATAACATTTTAGGTGTTTCACTAGATGATGTGAAAACCGTTTTAGGAGTATATCCCGAAGTGACATACTCGGCAATGCCGCCAAACTATCGGATTATATCTATCATTTGCTCCTATTGTGTTTGTGGAAAGGAAGTAAAACTTCCAAGTAATCTCGAACTTTTTCTCACCTATAAGATTGTTCAAGGAGAAAGAGTAAATTATGGGGCAATTTTTGTGTATTGTTTGTTGGAATCTAGAAAGCTTACCAAGAAAAAATAGACCTTGGGTAATTTGATTTGCCGTCTCCTATATTTATCGGGATGCCCGGAAAATGAAATGAATACTGAAATTCGTCACAATGATTTTGATAATGACAACATTCTACAAATGGTAAGAATGCGACGACATTTACCAGGGGTTCCTACCAAAGCCGCTAGGGGACGTGCCCGACATCAACAACAACCTCGGGATGATTTCTTTAATGACATTGAGGTTGAAAATATTGAAAGAGGTGAGTTTGACGAACAAAGAAATGAAGAGGAAAATGAAGAAGAAAATGTGGGAAATGAACAAGAAATTAGGGAAGAAGAAAATGAGGAAGGAGATGAAGACGAGTTGGATGTTGAAGATCTAAATCTCAAAGAGAGAATGGCCAAAGTGGAAAGAGAAACATTTAGAGATGTGGCCTCTCTTAGAAAAGAGCTCCGGGTTGTGAAAAAGGAAAATTCTAGTTTGAAAAAGTCAATCGGCAAATTGAAGAAATTTATCAAAGATCTCATTCCCGGAACTTGCTTCTCTTTGGACGAAGATTGATGTCCCTCCTTCCTTTACTTTCTAGCATTTTCATTAATGTTGCTTTGTATTTTTATGAACTTTTGTAAAACTCCTTCGTACTAATGATATTTGCTTGTTTTCTTAAAAGGGTTAAAATTGCAAGTTGATAATGACTTGTGGATGATCATGATTTTGATGGAGTATTTGATGGTAAAAATACTCTAATTTAAGCATTGTTTGATAATTGGTATGAAGTACTTGATGGTAAAAGTGCTTCTTTTGATACTTTGATCATTATGCTTAGATAGATATGTTGGAACTTTTTGATACATGTATTGTTTAAGGCATGACTTATTACTTGATAGATGTTCTAATTTTTGGCATTTGTAATGCCTTGATCATTCTTAGCTTATCTCAATTGGGTTGAACCCTTGAGAATCTACTTTGAGCTTCTTATTTGATGTACAAATGTTGCATATGGTACATATGATCTTTTTGAGCTTTGGAATGAGGTTGATTGATGATATGAAAATTTTTGGCTTGAAACCTTTACAAGGACTATATGCAACCTCTTTTATTTTTCACGCACACAAAGTGTTCGATGAAATGTCGCAATGAAAACTTTCAACTTCTACATGATTCTCTTGCTTCAAAATGTCTTAAAATCTTTTTGAAATCATGTTTTTAGCTTACTAATGAGCTTATGGATCTCTTATGTTTCAATTCTCCCATTTTCCTTGGACTTTAAGTATAAATTGCTCGATGGTTGAGAAACCATCTCGGTTGTGCACTTTGATATATTTGTATGATGTTTTTATCATCCTAACATTGTTTTTGATGATTCCAAAGGGGGAGAAACAGGATATTGGCTCATTAGCTCAAAGAAGCTAATAAAAGCTTGTCATAAAAGCTATAAGCTATGGCTCATAAAAGCCATAAGTTGTGATTTGTTTTTAGTCCAATTGTTGCTTGATGGACTTATATAATTGTTCAATAATGTTTTGTGACAGGGGGAGCTTATAAGCTCTTGAACAAATTGTAAAAGCTAAAGCTTTTAGCTTATGGAAAATTGCTTTTACATTATTTTTGATATGCATGTTGATAGGGGGAGCTTATGCTTATTATTGAAAATATTTACTCCCTACTTGGTTGCTTTAATATTTTTGGTAATTTTGGTTGCTTCCAAACGGTCAAATGTTTTTACCGGAAAATCATTTCTAAAATCGCTCTCTTAGTTGGTGTAAAAATTGTTTTGGTTTGTAATCATCAAAAAGGGGGAGATTGTTTGATACATGTTTTTATCTTAATTTTGATGATTTCATTTTATCACCAAAACAATATTTTTAAAGGTTGTCCAAATACTCCTAAATGATTTAAAATGGTTTTAATATTTTCCGGAGTATTTCCTCAAGTTTATTTTTGATAATAATGGACAACACTTTTAATGATTTTATATCAATGGGCTTTTACTCCTATAACTGGTTCCTAAATGTTGTCTAAATACTCTCGATCGGTTTAAAATATTTTTTACTAAATTTTCGGAGTATTTCTTGAGTTTTATTTTCGACAAAAATTGGACAACATTTGTCTCATGGTCGATCGGTCGCCTCTATAGGGCAACCCGTACTGAAGATGTTTTTAGAAATAGAAAATGAGACGGAAGTAAAAAAAACAGCGGTCGACCGGCATCCGGGGCGTCGGCCGTCGGTCAACCGTCGCCCAGTGGTCGGCCGGTACACCGCATGTTTGGTATTGAAACGAGAACAAAATCTCTTCGTCTTTTTAATTAGGGGACCGGTTGAGGCAGTCGGTCGGTCAAAGCCTATGTCGGCGGTCGCCCTGTTGAATTTTTTCAAAGTGTTCTTATTTCTCTTATTTACGTGCGGCCGGTAGCCCCTGTGTATTATTGACAAAAAAATATGACCGTTTGACAATGGACACATTTCCTTAAATTGTGGGATTGATTTCTAACAGCTATATTCTTGATTTTAATTGTATTTTTCTGTAGATTTTCAATCCCCAAGAGGAGCCTATGCTTGATCAATCATCTCCTATAAATAGAGGAAGTTTTGGAGCAACCAATACAACAATTGAGATACAACACAACAAGATACACTTCAAGCATATACTTGGTCTTTCATTGTTATTATTCTTGTTGTAAATTTGCCTAGCTTATCACTTTCACATTCTTGAGGTCTAGGCTATTCTTGATTACACCTTGCACTCAAATTGTATTATTCATTATTGAGTTGTAATCTTGATTTTTGGTTATCATTCAAACACAAGATATCCTTGTGAGTGTTCTTGTGGTAAGAACACAATTGGGTGATCTAGGTGTTAGGTGTAAGAAGATTGTGGTAATCTTCTTGTTGAGGTGTTGAAGAATTTGGTATTCTTCAAAGTTGAAGATTGTGGTAATCTTCACAAGGTGCCGTTGAAGGAAGATTGTGGTGATCTTCAAAGGGAGATTGTGGTAATCTCCAAAGGTGTTGTTGTAGAAGAGTGTGGTGCTCTTCAAGGTGTTGTAAGTTGAATTTGTATTAATTTTGGTAATAAATAAAATTCTTTTTCTTTTTGAAATCCATCCCGGATATACTGGGGTGGTAGAGGATTAGGCCCTAGGTGGGTTGAACCTCTTTAAATCGACGTGTGTTGTTTTCATTCCGCACCTTTATTATTGTGTTTGAGCATTTGGTTATAAAAAGAGGGCGAAATCGAAAAGATGGAGATAATCTATTCACCCCCCCTCTAGATTATCGTAGCCGCTTGGACTTACAAGCATTGTATGGATTGAAACAAGCACCAAGAGCATGGTATGATACATTGTCTCTATTTCTAACTGACAATGGATTCACCAAAGGCAAGTTAATAGAATACTCTTCATAATTCAAGATGGAGAGAGTATACTGCTTGTTCAAATATATGTGGATGACATCATTTTTGGTTTCACTAACAAAGAGCTGTGTGACAAGTTCTCAAATCTCATGCAAGGCAAATTTGAGATGAGCATGATGGGAGAGCTGACTTTCTTCCTACGACTTCAAGTTAAACAATTGAAGGATGGAACCTTCATAAGCCAAACAAAGTATACCAGTTATTTAATGAAGAAATTTGGTATGGAAAATAAGTCTTCTATGAAAATTCCAATGAATACTTCAGTTAAGATGGACATGGATGCAAATGGTCAAGCTGTTGATCAAACTAGATATAGAGCCCTCATTGGATCATTGCTCTATCTAACAGCAAGCATGTCAGACATCACCTTTGCAGTAGGTGTATGTGCAAGATTTCAATCTGCACCAAATGAGAGCCACATGACTGCAGCTAAGAGAATCCTAAGATATTTGAAGGGATGCCAGGAAGTCGGCTTATGGTATCCAAAAAAGGTGGATTCAAGTTGATTGGTTACTCAGACTCAGACTATGCTGGATATAGAGTTGACAGGAAAAGTACCTCAGGCACATATCAAATGCTTGGAAATAGATTGGTTTCTTGGTTCAGAAAGAAACAAAATTCAATAGCTACATCCACAGTTGAAGCAGAATACATAGCTGCGGGCACCTGTTGTGCCCAAGTCTTATGGATGAGACAGCAGCTGAGAGATTATGATATTGAAGAAAAGAAGCAGACTCAAGTCACCTGGGGAAAAGGCAGCTGCAAAGAGGAGTTAACTGAAAAAAATCCATTGTACAGAAGTCAAGAACTTTACTTAAATAAGTAATATTTCCAGGCTGCCATGTCTTAAAGCGCTCAGTCCCAGAAGCGTGCAAAAGGAATAAACCAATGGGAAGCACTGCACCTCGTGTCAGATCCTGAAAAGCTGAACATTCATTTAATACGAGGAAAGGTCTACATCTCAAGACTGGAGACCAAGAAAAGACAAGCCAACGAACACAAGTGACTTTTGAAAATCAGCATATCTCTTCAACGGGCAGATTTTTGAAAGTTCACTATAAAAGGCTGAGGAATTTCATTGAGAAAAGGTTACCTTGCACACCTGAGAAATCAAGCACTATTCAAACTGTAACCTGCAAAATATTCTCAAGATATTCAAGCAAAATCCTCAAGCCTAAATCTCGAAGGAAATCGATCCAACACCAAGTTGTGAAGGAAAGACAACTTCAAACTGTTGAAGAGGAAACTTTTGAAGAATCAAAAGAGGTCTACTTTCCAAGGAGGATTGTTGGAAGGTTCAAGGTCGAACCAATCTCAAGTTATTGGAGGGCTTCGTGATCAAATCCAAGAAGCTTGAGAAAGTGAGTGAAGTAGCAAAGCGGTATCTGTGAAGAAGCCGAGTCGGACGAGAAGCTTGATTGTGTGACCAAGGCGTCTCGGATCGAGTCTAAGGAGCAAGTCAGCTGCGTGATCAAGACTTGTCTCTAGACTGATAACTACTTTGTAAACTGATCATTACTTAGTGGATTCCACCAGGAGTTGGAGAAGAGAGGAGTAGAAGAATTTCCCCATCTTCGAACCTCTATAAAATTTACTTGTGTCATTTACATTTCAGCATATTTACATTCCTGCACACATATTTTATATTTGCTGATAATTTGCTATCCAACTGATAAATAACTAAGTGCTAAGATCAAGTGTTAAAGCGAAGTTAAATCTAATTCAAGGGTGTTAAGTCTTCCGCTGAAAAACTCATCACAGCCAAGTTAAGGTTTAGACTAAACAGCTGAGTTATTCTATCAACAGCTCTATCGAGTCTGTTGAGTGGCTAACTCTGCTGATTAACTAACTTAGCTATCCCTCAAGGACTTAGCTATGTATTAACTCTGTAATAATTTTAAAAGGACTAAAATCGAAAAGTTGGTAAGGTTTATTCAACCCCCCCTTCTAAACCTTACTTACAACCCTTGGGACCTACAAGACTGCTGACGATGATCAGCAGAGACCCGTTGAAGACTCATCTGTGCGGCAAACAACTGATGAAATAGAAGCAGCTGAGACAACAGAACCTGTGCAAGAAAAGGTTGTCTCATCTCCTCGGACGGACGCAACTAGTCTGAGGAGGAGCAAGGTTTGTTAGCCCCCATCCAGGAGACTAGAGAAGAAGGCGATGATGATGATGACCTAATCATGTACTCTTCAGTTTACCCTGACATTCAAAGGCGATTGAGAGAATGGAGGGCATGGAAGTTGGATCATTCAATGCAGCAGTTCACTCGCCCTGAGTTCATCTAGGAGGAAGAAGAGCTTCTCTGATTCCTTGGTGTTACAGATGTCCAATCTGCTCTAAATGAAGAAAACTGCTAGGACATCCTCCGCATACTTAAGGAGGATGAGAAAGAGAAAGTTGAGGAGTGAGCAAGACCTTGGAGAAATCTAAAATGTGTGTATTCACAGGGACTCTTGAGCATACACATGAGCACCTTCATGAATACACTGACAGTGATGAAGATATGGATTCAGCTGCTGCAACAGAGAACTCAGAAATGCAGCAGGCTTTGCAGGAATCCAGGGCCATGCACGAGCAAAGTCTTTTAGAAGATCCAGGAGAGTCCTCCCAAACTCTTCTTCAGACTGATCCTTTGGGAGTGGTGCAACAAATTGCAACGGACATAGCTGCAACCACATCCCCCGTGCAGTCAGAGGATGGCTCCAAGGGAATTGACAATGAAGCTAGGAATTCGGGCACCCAAGCCAAGACAACCCCCGATGAAGGTGTTAACACACCTGCCCCTGTGGCTCAACACTCAAAGGGAACATAGGCCGCGTCTTAGGAGCAGAGTGACCCCACTGTCATTAACTCAGCTGGTGCGCCAGCTGAGGGGGAAACTCTCTCCACCACAGCTGGATTGGAGGTTGTTGTGGGAGACCAATCAATGCAGTTAGGAGGCGAAGTTGAGAAAGAACTTACAGAAGAGCAAAGTGACATTAACGAAGCTCAGATAGTTAAGTCTGTCTCAGCTGAAAAGTCAGCTGCATTGAAGGCCAACGATGCTGATGCCGCAGTTGAGGCAAAGGATGGTGAAGCCCTGGGAGTTAACACTCTGGGCTCTGAAAGTGCAATCCAATAGGTTGAGACTCCAATGGATGCCATTGTCCAAGACCCTATGATAGTTGAGTCTGTCAAAGGGATAGTAGAAGACCCTAAGACGATTGAGACTGTCGAAGGGAATGCACAAGGCCCTGCAGCAGTTGAGACTGTTGGGGGTATTGAAGGCCCTAGAGAGGTTGAGACTTCCCTGGGTAAGGATGAAGGTGATAAGAACATTCCTCTGATTGAAGGTGTTGCCACAGAAGAGGTGATTGGGCCCTTCGTGACTCTCAAGAAAACATTGACACATCATTTTTAGGGTCAGAGGATGAAGCTGAGACCACCCAGCATGAAGATCAAATAGTGGACCCAGCTAAAGATGTTCTGCAATCTCAGAGTCAAGTCAGTGAAAAGACGGCTCGAATGAGGTTCAACTTTTATGATGAGCCATCTTCAAAGGTCTCGTCATCCTCCAATGACGTTGATGATACATTTGAGGACATGGTTATTCATTTAGAAGAAAACACTGAGACCGAAGAAGCTGTTACGACAGCTGAGGCTCAGTCAGCTGAGCAAACATCTCAAAATGCTCCAGCTGCGCATGCTCCCACTGTATGCTTGCGCGAACGACTCCTGACTCCGTCCCGCACTGTGACATGCTAATGAATGAAGCCGCTGCATGGTGAGGCACAAAGAGCTGAATCATCGCAGGCACCACAAAATCAAGAAATCCCACTTGTGTGCGATGATGTGTTTACAGATATATTCCTATTCTCGAAGAATCTGCCCAACATGGAGGAAGAATCTTCTGCGGATTTAAAGAAATATACAGTGCAGGAAGAGCCAGTCATTCCGTCAGACACAATTGTACCAGCAGGCTTTAACTTTGACGTAGAGTGGCCGACAACTGAATCCAACTTGACAGCTAAGTTCTGTGAAGTCTTCAAGAAGATCTGCGAAGAGATTGAGAATATGGAACGTCATCAGGCCTCTCTGGGACTTGTACTGGGAGAAAGGATTGGACTTGTGTAAAGCAGCTGATAAACAGCAGACTTCCAGTAGTCACTCAACTGGAAAGCAGAAGACTCCCATACAGTATACTCCCAGAGGTGGAAGAGCTCGTCAGGAAGGGGAAGAAGTGGTAGTGGTGGAAGAGGTTCTCAACCTCGACCAAAACCCAAAGACGTAGCTTATGTAGATCCAAAAAAGAAGGGTCTCATCTATTGGGATGGATATGTTCACCCTGCCAACCTGGAGGTTGAAAGAAAGAACGTTAAGGCTGTAAGGAGGCAAGAAGAGGAAAACCAAAGGCAAACAAGAGAATGGCTCGAGAGGAAGCAAATGGATGACCCTGCTTCCAAACGGGCCTATGAAAAGAAAAAAAGAGAAGAAGAGAAAAGAAAGAGGAAGAGAGCTGATGCTGACAGAAGAAGAGCTGAAGAAGAGAGAGGAATGAAGCATCAAAGGCGCTGAAGTGTGTCGCGAACCCCTTCGTGTATTTTTGTGTAAATACATTTTCATGTAAGTCTTCTGTAATAAGATCTGCAAATTTTCTTGTACACTTAGCTTAGATACACTGTACTGATGTATTTGTATAGAGCTTTGTATAGGAAAATCTCTGATACATTATGTAAACAGCTTTGTAAAGGACAAGAATGCTATGATCAATAAAACGATTCATTCAAGCATACATTCTTTGTTACTACACTACTTGTATATCTTTTTGTTGTTTACTTGTTTAATGTTTTAAGTTTTGGCATCATCAAAAAGGGGGAAATTGTTAGGAAATGTATTTGATAGATTTTGATGATATCATGTAAAACTTAAACTAGGAAGTTGGCACTCTATTTTCCTTGTAATTTGTATTGTAATAGATAGGGCTGAAAAAGCTGAGTCAAATCAGCTATGTCAAAGATTACAAGAAGTCAACTGCGGACTGTGAGAAGACTCTGTTGTGTGTCAGCTGAGTAAGGTCATGAAGGAAGACAAGGACTCGACTGGAGGAGAGTCAGCTAAGGAATAGCTGTAAGAAGTGTCAGTCAAGTCAACTCAAGAAGCCAAGTCTACAAGTTGAAGTGGCAGTTGAGTCAATCCAATGATTGGAGCAGACTCAAGTCACCTGGGGTAAAGACAGTAGTCAAATCAAGACAACTGACTTAGATCCGTTGATTAAAGTCAAGAATATTACCTCATTTAGTAATATGACAAAGCTGCCAAGTCTAAAGTGTTTGGCCCTGAATTGTGCAAAAGGAATAAGCCAATAGAAAACACTGCACCTTGTGTCAGGCACCTGCAAATGCTGAAATGCCATTAATACGAGGAAAGGTCAACATCAAGGACTGCAGACCAAGACAAGACAAGCCAACGAACACAAAGTGATATTTGAAATTAGCCTATCTCTTCAACGGGCAAAATTTCAAATGGACACATAAAAGGCTGAGGAAGCTATTGAGAAGAGCTTACCTTGCACACCTGAACTACGAACGATCAAGCAATACTCGAGCATTTAACATGCAATACTCTCAAAGCTTATCAACATATTCCTCAAGCCTGAAACTCGAAGAAACTCAATCCAACACTCACTGTGAAGGAAAGATAACTTCAAACTGTTGAAGAGGAAAATTTTTGAAGAAAACAAAAGGGTCTACTTTCCAAGTCAGGATTGTAGAAAGGTTCAAGGTCGAACCATTATCAAGTTTGTTGGAGGGCTTCGTGATCAAATCCAAGAACTTGAGAAGTGAGCTGAAGTAGCAAGGCAGCTGCCCTGTGAAGAAGCTGAGTCACAAGAGAAGCCAGTTGTATGATCAAGGCTGTCTCCAGACTGATAACTGTGTTGTAAACTGATCTTTTACATAGTAGATTCCTCCAGGAGTTGGAGAAGAGAGGATTAGAAAAATTACCCCATCTTCGAACCTCTATAAGATATTTGTATCATTTACTTTCAGCAAACTTACTTTCATGCATATTTACTTTACATCTGCTGTTAGTATTATATTTGCTATCCAACTGAGAAATAACTAAGTGCTAAAATCAAGTGTTAAAACAAGCTTAAAACAAAACAAGGGTGTTAAGTCTTCCGATGTTTAAAACCAAACCAACCAAGTTAAGTATTTGGCTTAAGCAGACGAGTTATACTATCAACAGCTCTATCGAGTCTGTTGAGTGGGTAATTTAACTGAAAAGCCAACTTAGCAGTCCAACAAGGACACAGTTGTTTGAGTCAACTCTGTTGAATAATTTTAAAGGACTAAAATCGAAAATTTGGTAAGGTTTATTCAACCCCCCTTCTGAACCTTACTTCACACCCCTTGGGACCTATACAACTTGATTCGGCTGTACTCTTTGCTAGTAGACATGTTCTTGGTGTAGCAGTTCGCCAATCCACTACATACATGTTCTTTTGCCTTGATCCTTGAAGCAAAATTTCATTTGATTCAGCATTCTTGATCTGGCATACACCCATATTGAATCCAACATTATAGCCTTTGTCACATAGTTGGCTGATGCTCAGCAGATTGAAGTTGAGGCCTTCAACATATGCAACATCTGTGATTTCCAATCCATTTTTTCTTGTGGATCATGTGCCTTTGATTTCCCCCGGAGCTGCATTTCCTCCAAATATGACTTTTGCACCTTTGATTTCCTTGAATTTTGATAGATTTTTCTTGTTCCCTGTCATATGTCTAGAACAACCACTATCCATGTACCAGGTTCCTTGGCACTCAGCTGTTCCCTGAACCTGCAATCAAGGAAAATAGTTTTTAGGTACCCATACTTGTCTGGGTCCTGAGGGGTTAGTGCTATAAGGTGTTCCAACCAATCTATAGCCAGATGATCTGACTCTAAGAGGCTGTCATCTGTTAGTTTCATAATCATAATCCACATTAGAAAATTGCTTGGGGGCTTTAGGATCATACAACTATCTCTTTTGTATGTATGCATGTGTGTGTGTTTGAGCATTTGCTTTCTTGGGGTAATAGATGAATTTATGTGCATGTTGAGTTTTGTGCCTGAGTGTATAAGTATGCTGATTATATCTATTTTGCATTGGGAATGACCTATGATGAGGTTGAGGTCTTTGCCACTTTGGCTTGTATCCCATAGGTCTTGGCTGATATCTCATTTGGTTATTCCAATCAGCTTGGCTTGGATAATTTCTACCATTCCCATCATGTGATTTTCTTTGCTCAAATCTCTGGGGCTTTTGGTAGCACCGTTTAGATTTTACAGAGTATTTTCAGTTTGGAGTCTGCTAATGGACTTTTCTGAATTTGGTTTCAGCTATCCTATCAGCATACTCAATTAGCTTCTTGCCTTTTCCCTTAATCCAAGGCCAATATGTTGTGATTGTGCTTTTGAGTGGGTGTTGATGCAACATATGGTGCTTTAGATTTTAGATTCCCTCATTGCCTGAGGATCATCTTTTCATAATCACTCTTGGGACTTGGGCATGCACAAAGGAATTAAATCCAATGCCAGTCTTGTCACCACTTTCTTTTTGAATCATTATAAGCTCATCTAATGATTTGGATGCCTTAGTGAATGATCTAATCACATTTTTAAGATCATTTTCCCTCTTTTCTGTAGCAGCTAAGTCTGCTTGGATCTTGGCAATTTCAGCTTTCAGCTTAGTGTTCTCATCAGCTATGTGACTCAAAGTACTCAGCTCTTTAGTCAGCTGTGAGTTTTGGTATTTAAGCTGGCTATTTTCCTCATTTAGCAGTGAGTGGGAGGTTTTTATGTGCTTAAAATCTTTCATCATATTGTCAATTGAATCGTAAAGATCTGTGGGTGATGAAGTGTTTGTGTCACTATCACTATCACTTGAATCAGAATGAGATGAGTTAGAGTGTACCTCATCTTCTTGTTCTTTGGCCATGAGGCATATCAAAGCTTTTCCTCTGTATCACTAGAGTAGTCTGCTTCACTACTATCTGAGTCTGTTGGTTCCTTGCACTTGGTTGTTTCAGCAGTCTCAACAGCCAATATGGCTTTCTTCTTTTCTTGTCTTCTTTCCCTGAAGACTTTTCTATCCTCTTCATTTATGTATTTGTTGACTGGTGGATCAGGACAGTCAACAGCAAAGTGTCCTGGTTGCCTGCAATTCCAATACAGGTTCTTAGCTCTCTGCAAATCAGCTCTATCATTCCTCTGATTATCAGCTCTCTGATACTCAGTTCTTTGATGTTCAGCTCTCTTGGGTGGTCTGTCCTCCCTTTCTTTGGATGGTGCTGAGTGTCTTCTTGAAGATTCACCCTTGTTTCTTTTATAGTTCTTTTTGAAGAACTTGTTGAATCTCTTCACCATTAGGGCAATCTCCTCTTGGTCTATTGTCTCCTTGGATTCAATTCTCTTTGATTCACCAGCCATGAGTACAGATGTCTTAGCTACATCTATCTCCTCTTGTTGTTTCCTTCTCAGCTCAAACTCATATGCTTTAAGATCAGAGAACAACTCATGGTTTGATGTCTTGGTGAGGTCCATGGAATGTGTCAGGGCCGTGACCTTCATTTCTCACTCAGCCATTACAATTGATTTGGTTTTGTTAGTGGAAGACTTTTCACCCTTAAGATTTTTAAGCATGTTTTACAACACTCATTTCGCAATAGTTATTATCCACAGAGTGTAGCAAGTTTAACTTAATCAGCAGTTATAAAATAAAGTAGGTAATAAGGTATGCTGAAAAATTAAATGAACACAAGCAATTTTTATAGTGGTTCAAGGATGGGGTAATTTATCTAGTCCACTCATCTCCAACTCCTGGACGAATCTACTAAGTAAACTAAGCTTGGTTATAGAGTAGTTATCAGTCCGAGACAGCTTTGATCACACAACCTGTTGCTCCTGGGACTCAGGTTCTTCGCAAAACAGTTGTCCTGTTACTTCAGCCTCCTTCAAACCTTTGGACTTGATCACTTAGCCCTCCAACAAGTTAAAAGCACTGGTTCGGATTGGAACCTTACTACTTCTCATTCAACCTTGGAGAGTAGACCCCTTTGTTCTTGAAAATAATTTTCCTCTTCAACTGATGAAGTAATCTTTCCTTCACTAAGTGTGTTGGATTGAATTCCTTCGAAATTAGGCTTGAGGATTTCTTTGAAAAGCTTGAGAGAGTTTGCAGGTTATTGCTTGCTTGTATACTTGATAGTTTGTGAAATTCGTATATTTTTCTCTCACTTGCTTCCTCAGCCTTTTATAGTGCACATTTAAAACTATGTCCGTTGAAGAGATAAGCATAAATTTCAAATTACACTTCTTGGTTGTTGGCTTGTATTTTCTTGATCTGCAGCTTGTGATGGTGACATTTCCTCGTCTTAATGAAGTGTGCAGCTTTTTAGGTTCTGACACACGCTCAGTACTTCCCATTGGTTCATTTATTTTGCACGCTTCTGGGATGAGCACTTTTAGACATGGAAGCATGGGTGTATTACTATATTAAGTAATGTCCTTGATTTTTGTTCAATGGATTTATCACAGTCGATTTGACTTGACAGCTGCTTTACCACTTTGACTTGAGTCAGCTCCAACCTCTTAGGAATGACTTAACTGTCTGTCAGCTGACAGACTCAGCTTTCTATTGACTTGACTGCCACTTCTTCATCCTTCACTCACCTGCCTCATAGCTAGATCTTTTCTTCGATTTTCAGCCGAGTCTTGTAATCTTCAAATTAGCTGACTTCAAATCAGCATATACATCCCTATCTATTACAAGTTGAATTACATAGACAATGGGGTGCCAACTTCCTAATCTAAGTTTTACATGGTATCATCAAAATCTAAACATAAATTTTCCCAACACTAGGCTCAACTCCATCACCACCGGCATCGTCAGGAAGATCCGCCAAAACCTCAACCTCTACCTCCTCCTTATCCGAAACACCGCAGTCCAGGATGTCGATCAACTCTCTAGAAGCCTTCCCACTCCGCTGTAGAAGTTTCCGACAATGGCGAACAGCTCTGTCAAAATAGACTGAAGACTCCTACAACAACTCAGAGCGATACTCCAGAGAAGCTTTGTAAGCCTTAATCGAGCAGGACTGTTAGGAAATTTATTGTTTAGATTTTGATGAATGCCATGTAAAACTTAGAATAGGAAGTTGGCACCCCATTCTTGTTGTAAAATGCATTGTAATAAATAGGCTGGTCAAGCCGAGTTAAGTCGCCTACGCCCAAACATGCAAGAGGACAACCGGAGACTAGAAGGAAGACTCGCGAGACAAATTGAGTATGGCAAAGAAGAGTAGACGGGAACTCTCTTGAAGAAGCGAGTTGAGAGATGCGGTGAGTGGAGTATCAATCAAGTCAACTCAAGAAAAGCCAAGTCTCAAGTTGAAGTGACAAGAGTCATCCATGATTGGAAGTCGACTCTAAGTCACCACGGGGAAAGCAAAGAAATGCGGTCAAGTCGAGATAATCGAAAAAGATCCGTTACGTAAATCAAGAGAATTACTTAAACAAGTAATATCTCCATACCACCTTTCTCTCGAGTGCTCACCCGAGGAAGCGTGCAAGAGGATGAACCAATGGGAAGCACTACACCGTGTCGAACTCAAAAGGTGAAAAAACAATTCATACGAGAAAATGGCAATTCCAAGGATCGCAACAAGACAAGCCAACGACGCAAGTGACTTTCAAAAATAAGCCTATCTCTTCAACGGACAAATTTTTGAAAGATCACTATAAAAGGCTGAGAAATGATTTTGAGAAGGGTTACGGACCAGAACCAAAAACGTTCAAGCAATTATTAGAACTGGAAACCTGAAATATTCTCAATCCTCAAGTCTACACTACGAAGAACATCAATCCAACACTCACCTGTGAAGGAAAGATAACTTCAATCGGTTGAAGAGGAAAACTTGAAAAATCAAGGGGTCTACATTCCACGAAGGATTGTAGGAAGGTTCAAGGTCGAACCAAGTCTTAAGATTTTGGAGGGCTTCGTGATCAAATCCAAAGAGCTTGAGCAAGTGGGTCAAAGTAGCAAGCAAAGGCAACCCTGTGAAGAAGCCGAGTCGCACGAGAAGCCGTTGAGTGATCAGGCGTCTCAGATCGAGTCCCAAAGGATCAAGTCAATTTGTGTGATCAAGACTTGTATCGGGACTGTTACCACTTTGTATATTGATCAATACCTAGTGGATTCCTCCGGGAGTTGGAGAAGAGAGGAGTAGAAGAATTACCCCATCTTCGAACCTCTATAAAAATTTCATTGTGTCATTTACATTTCAAAGACTTTAATTCCTGCATCTTAATTGTTTAAATCTGATAAATTTGCTATCCACTTGATAATTTCTAAGTACTAAACCAAGCACTAAATCCTTGTTTAACCAAACTTAAGGGTGTTAAGTCTTCCAATGAAAACAAACCACGTTGAGTTAATTTAGAACAAACAGTGAGTTATTCCATCAACGGCTCGAGTTGAGTCATTTGAGAGACTAACTCTCTTGATTAACTAAATTGGTTGTCCACCAGACACAAATTTGTAGTATCAACTCGAATATTTAAAAGGACTAAATCGAAAATTTGTAAGGTTTATTCAACCCCCTTCTAAACCTTACACTTACACCCCTTGGGACCTACAAGTGGTATCGGAGCGGTTGGTTCATTGAACCCTCCGCACCGGTTCTTGAACTAGATCTCCAAACTTTTCAAAGTCCGCTTTAGTACTTAAACTTTCAAAACTCTTTTTATCATTAAAAGTCATTATCATGGAAGCAAATTTGACACGAATCCCTATGTTCACTATTGAAGAATTTGATGATTGGAAAATTCGTATTTGTGCTCATCTATCAAAGATTACATGATGAGATGTGGATAGTGATAGAGGATGGGCCACTGCAAATCTTAAAGGTGAACATGTAAGAAGATTTGCGCGGTGAAGGAGAAGATGATGTTGCTCCTGCACTCATGGTTGAAAAACCAAGAATCGAATGGACAAATGATGACAGAAAAAGATACGACCTGGACAATGTAGCCAAGGACATCCTTTACAAAACCTTGGACAAAGCCATGTTCAATAAAGTCAAATCATGCAAAACGGCTAAAGAAATCGGGACAAGCTAACATTGATTTGTGAAGGCTCGAAAGCAAATCAAAGAAAACAAATTATCGGTGGTACGTAAATTTGAGAACTTCAAAATGATCTCGGGAGAGAAAACCTGGATCAACCGGATGCTCGATTCACGTAAATCACCAATGAGTTATATGCACTTGGAAAGGAATATACACGTAAGAAATGTGTATGAAAATCCTAAAAAAGTCTTCCGGTGAATGGGAAATGAAGGTCATGGCACTAAGACATTCCATGGACCTATCAAAGACATCCAACCATGAACTATTCTCGGACCTCAAAGCCTACGAGTTTGGCCGAAGAAAAAGACGAGGAAGAGACAATGTACCCAAAAAGCATTTGCTCTAATTGTTAAAGATGGGAAGAGAGTGAGGTCAAAAAGTCATTGATCCGGAAGAAATAGCCACGATGGTTAAAAGGTTCAACAAGTTCTTCAATAAGAACTACAAGAGAGGAAAAGGGCGAATCTTCCGAAGACACTCGGCTCCCTCCAAATCAAGGGAAGATAGACCAACCAAGAGAACAGATCATCAAAAAGTGAATATCAAAGGGTCGACAATCCAAGAATGGAAAGAGCCGATCAAAAGGTCAATATCTATCTGAATCAGAGACAACCAGGTCACTATGCCATTGATTGCTCATATCCTATAGTTAACAAATACAGAATGAAGAAGAAAGAAAGGTCTTGAGAGAGAAAGAAGACAAGAAAAGAAAAAGGCAATGATGGTCGCAGAGATCAAAAAAACAAGTCAAGAGAGACGGTGATTGAGAGCGGTGAAGATGACTACTCAAGTGACTCGAAGAAGAAGCCCCGACCGCTTAATGGCCAAGAAGAAGAAGTGTATGTTGAACAACCTCCAGGATTTGAGCGAGAAGACTCTTGGAGATAAGGTATACAAACTCAAGAAAGCCTTGTATGGATTGAAACAGGCACCCGTGAGCATGGTATGATACTTTGTCACAATTCCTAATCGAAAATGGATTCACAAAAGGAAAAGTAGATAGAACACTTTTTAATTCAAGACAAAGAGAGTATCTTGCTTGTTCAAATATATGTGGATGACATCATTTTTGGATCCACAAACAAAGAGTCTGTGTGAAAAATTTTCAAACCTCATGCAAAGTAAATTTGAAATGAGCATGATGGGAGAGCTAACATTCTTCCTTGGACTCCAAGTGAAACAATCGAAGGATGGAACCTTCATAAGTCAAACAAAATACACCAGAGACTTAATGAAGAAATTTGGTATGGATGAGAAGTCTTACGTGAAAATACCAATGAATACATCTCAAAATGGACATGGATGCGAGATGGCAAGCAGTAGATCAAACAAGATACTGAGCACTTATTGGATCATTGCTCTATCTCACAAAGAAGCAGGCGGACATCACCTTTGTTGTAGGTGTATGTGCAAGATTTCAATCTGCTCCAAAAGAGAGCCATATGACAATGAACTAAGAGAATATTGAGATACTTGAAAGGAAGCCAAGAAGTTGGCTTATGGTATCCAAAGGAAGGTGGATTCAAGCTAATTGGCTATTCGGACTCGACTATGCCGGATGCGAGTTGTCGAAAAAAAGCACCTCGTGCACATGTCAAATGCTAGGAAACAGGCTGATTTCTGGTTTAGCAAGAAGCAAAATTCAATAGCCACCTACAACGGTAGAATACATAGGCTGCGGCAAATGTTGTGCCCAAGTCCTATGGATGAGACAAAGAACTAAGAGACTATGAAGTTGAGGAAAAGAAATTCCAATCATGTGTGATAACACAAGTGCAATTGCAATCACTCAAAATCTCGTGTTGCACTCAAGAACAAAGCATATCGATGTCGGATATCACTTCATAAGAGATCATGTTGAAAAGAAGGACATCATCTTAGAATATATCTCAACCGATAAACAATTGGTCGACATCTTCACAAAACCATTATGTGAGTCAAGATTTGAAGAACTCAAACATGAGTTAGGGTTAATTGAGTGAGTTGACACTCGGAAGAATCAAAGAAAAAAATGGAACACTAAAAGGGAAAAAGAGTTGAACTCACAAATCACTAAGTAAATCATTTGTATTGGAAAGAAAATATACCAAGTTTGTTAGCATTTGAGTCACTAAGAGCTGTGAGAAGAAGAGTTAAATCGGCCTAAAGGATGTTCGAGTCACTTATGAGCAAAGTGACAAAAACGCTAGCGTTTTTGCTAAGCGGGAATGTTTTTAAGAATGACGTCAAAGATAATGATGATGTGTACGGACATAAAGCCGCACACCAAGCTTATGATTGGATATAAATGTTGCCGCATTAAATGCGAGACATTAAATGCTAAATAGGCGTGCAAAATCTAAACCGTTGATTTCGATCACATTTCAAAAACCACCCGCACGCCCTTTCATAAACCATACTTAATCCATTTTCGTCCATTTCTCTCACACACTACCAAAACCTGTTCATTTCTCTCTCTCAAGAAGCAAAAGGCAAAAATCTTCTCAAAACCCTATCTATCTTCAAATTAATCTTTAAGTTTTCTTCGATAAAATCCTGAAAAATGGCACCAACCTATGATTTTGTCAAGTTAGGAAAGCAAATCCACACCGGTCTCTTGTGGATTTCGACAAGCATGGTGAAACAGGGGTCCGATGACACCTAGTGAAGAAAATTGCTTTGAGAAATTAGAAACGCCTGCCGAAATCGCTTTACGATCCGAATATCCGATGACCTATGTGGAGGAGGTCGCACGATTCTACGTGAATGCCGAGATTCACGATGAAGGGATAAAGTCATTGCTCACGAAAGCTCACCATCTCTCGCCAAGGATTTGGTGAACACCGCCACTACTACCAACGGAAGGAGCATCGAAATTAGCGTTCGATGTAAACCTGGGCCGCTTCTTGGAAGGAAATAGCCAAGCCCGACTATCTTGATAAAATAATTTACACAAAGAAACAAGAGATTTGAAGGAGGATTATCACAAGTTGTTGGACATAGTTGCCAAATGCATTGACATCAAATTTGGCGGCTTTGACCAATCACAAAAGCAAAGTTGATCGTGATGGCGGCGATCATGAAGAAAGGAAAATAAACGGGCCGAGTTTGTTTGTCTCAAAGACTATGCCGGAATGTAGGGAACAAATCCTTCAAGGAAGATGGCACATTTGGAGGATCCCTAGAATATGGCCTGGTGATTAGCCGGATGATGGAGGTGAAAGGAGTCCTCTTAGACATGGAAAGGCGTTCCATGTTAACAAGAGATGTTCAGATCAAACCTCTCTCGGCGCACAAGAGAGCCTACGCCAAAGAGCCGACACGAGTGAGGGGAAATCACCACGAAGATACAATTGCTTTCCTCTCCACCAAAGAAGAAAGTTGCCCCCTGCAGTGCTAAGAAGATCGGCTACTGCTCTGCAAAGAAAGAAAGTCAAACTCGCTCCCGCCTCGCAGCGAGTCACCCGCCCCTGCCCGTGTTCTCGCCCCAAGAAGTTAGCCGGTCGAGAAGGACTCTCAAATACCTTCTCCGATCGTCAAAAAGAGGAGAACGATAAGCCAAGACGGCCTCCTCGTAAGAAAAAACAAGCACGCCCCCGCCGCCAAGACTCGAAGAAAGCGTCTCTCGAACCGAGAAATCCCTCCGTACAAACTAGAAGACGAAGAAGAATCATCAAGCGCTCCGAGCTTGAAAAACCGGCTGAGTCACCACTCAACCGAACAAATACTTAAAAATGAAGCAATCGAGTCCCAATGTAATTGATGAAACAGCCTAATCAAGGCGATCAGCAGAGGCAACCTCAAGAAATAGTTGTAGTCCGCGCAGCTGAGACACAAGAAGAAGCGATAGAGCGATAGTGATGTGATGATCCTATCTCCACCTTACCCGGACATCCAAAATCGTGCCCTGCGTGAGTGGAGGAAATGGAAATTGAGTAAATCAAGGGAACAGTTCCAACGGCCCGAGTTTATAGAAGAAGAAGAGGAACTGTTAAACTTCCTCGCCTAACCACTGTGATCCCAACACTGGATGAAGACAATCGCACAGATATCCTGCAGATCTTCAAGGACAAGGAGAAGGAAAGACAGCAGAGGAAGTTGAGGCACGTGAGAAGGCCAAAGATCTCGCCTTCCTATCTCCGGCACTACGAACACACACATCCTCTCCTTGATGTCTTATCTCCAGTGATGAGGATCCGGACTCTGCTCTTGCGCACGAAGAGTTGCAAATGCAGCAAGCATTGCACGAATCCAGAATCCTTCACGAGCAAAGATTGATGGAGGACCAGGAGAGTCCTCCGAAACACACCGAAATTGATCCAATGGGAGTGGTTCAGCAAATCGCCATCGTTGTTATTCTTGCCATCACTTCCCACTCACTCGGAAAGAAGGCAATAAGGAATTGGCGATGAAACTGGGATAATGGGGACCCCGGTCGAGCCAACCCCTATTGAAGGTGTCTTACCACCCGCCCCAACTGAACACTCAATAGAAACAAATGAGTCCTGAGACGAGTGACCCCATTCAAGTCACTCACCGGGTGCGCACCGAGGGGAAACTCCCTCCACCGGCAAGGTCGGAGAAAGATGACTCAACAACGAATCCGGGAGGCGAAGTGGAGGAAGTACAAACACTAAACGAACAAAGAAGTTGTCATCAACGAAGCTCAGGCGATTGAGACATTTTTGACCCGTGGTGCCAATCCGCTCTGGCGAAGGCTAATGACGGCCGATGCGATCGAGGCACGAGGAAGGAACAACCCCGGGAGTTAACACTGCAGGCGATGAAAGTGCAATCCATGGGGTTGAGACTCCAATGGATGCCACCACGAAGACCCTAAGACAAATGTGACTTGCGCAGAGGTAATGAAGGCCCATGGGAGGTTGAGACTTCCCGGGGGTAAAGAAGGTCAAGTAGAGAACATCCCTCCTACTATCATTGACCCATCCGAAAAGGAGATAAGCGCACTTCATGATTCCCAGGATAATCCTGATGTAACCTTTCTCGGGATCGGGAAGCGGCGAAAAGAAGTCGAGTCATCCCCGTGACTCCAAACGACTGTGCGGGATGTTCCAAGCACGAGCAAGTCGATCCCAAGACTACTCGTCAAACCTTTAATTTTGATGATGAGCCACAATGGAAATCTCATCATCGTCCGATGACGCTTCGATAAGGCCGAGGACCATCCACTCAATTGGAGAAACCACGGTGAGACCAACGGGCTGTTGAGATGCGAGGCTCAAAAGTCGGGTCCACTTCACAATGAGACCCGGAGACAGAGTCCATCGCGCAGCTCCCACGCCGCAGCAGGTTCGACTCAAAAGGAACGTCACGCGCACCACTCATCATTGAACAAATACGGTTGGCGTGATGACTCCTTTATAGAATCTTTTCCTTTCTCCCTGGAGGTACCCGACCTCATCGAAGAATCGAGAGAACGAACGTGCGCGCTTCCATAGACCAGCTCTTGTTATTCCATCGGTACCATTGTTCCGGTGATTATGACTTTTTGACGCCGCATGGCCATCACCGCAACGGAAGAATCACCAAGTCCGCGAAGTGTTCAAGGCATTATTTGCCGAGATTGAACGGATGGAGAGGCATCGGCCTCTATGGACATGCGGATCGACAATGAGATAATCTTCACTCCGACTTAAGAGGCATAACAATCAGATCGGGAATGGTGGCAATAAAGAAAGCAAACAATGCGTGTGGAACAAGTTAGATACTTGAGGACATTGTTCAACAAGCAACTTGCTATGGAGAGCCGAGAATGCCGATGCAAAACGGCCGAGAGAACACATTGAGCACATGCATGAAGCTCACACTGCCGAGATAAAGTCATTGCGTGAGCAAAATAAGAGTGATCTACAAAGCGTTTGGAAGAAAACATGACTAGAAAATTCAGCCTTCTCATGGCCTGAGATGAAGCTAATTTCAAAGAGTCCAACGCTACTCGATCCGAATTTCGTGCCGCATACTCCGCTTGCGGACTCGAGAGTGTAACTCGACTATCGCCAGGCTCGACTTCACGCTTTGCCAATATATTTTCAGGCATTCCTCTCTCCTTTGATGATGCCAAAAAGGGGGAAGAGGAATACCTTAAAGCTGAGAAGAGATCGGCCGAAAAAAAGAGGATCATTGCGAGGGAAAGACAAGTGAGGAAACGCCAAACAAAAGAAAGGAAAATCTGTTGAGGGGGAAGGATCGAAAGATGTGACCTTGATGATTGCACAAACCCCAACAAGGTCTTGTCACGGTGACATTTTCAAGAAGAAACTCCTCAGTGACTCGCCTTACTCCAACACTCGCTATATCTATGGCCGAAAAGAGAAAGACAATTGAAGCAGGATGGAGGAAGTGGAAGGAAGAATGGATGCCCGGGTTATGAACATCTTGAAACAACATGGAGGCATTCCAAAGGCGGAGATACTTATGCCATCTCGGATGTCGGGACGAGCCACGATCAGTTGATGAATTTAAAACGCCGCATCTCGAAGGATACTTTGCAAATATGTCTATGGCTCAAGCTTGGGACTTGTATGGGAAAAGGGTCTCACGTTATGTGAAGAAGCCGACAGCGGACAGACTACCGATCGCTCTTTGGTCACTCATCGGTCACTGTTTGGAAAAGAAGAAGACCCCAAGACAATAGACGCCCGAGGTAGAGGAAGAAGCGGTGGTAGAGGAAGAGGTTTGGACTCCAGGCCTCCGCCAAAAACATTGAATACGTAGATCCAGGCAAGAAAGGAGAGGATTCATCAATGGGTGTCTTGACCAAATAGCAAATTTGCAAGTGGCTAAAAGTAATCCGAGTATGCGAAAAGAATAGAAGAAGAAAACAAGAGACAAACTCGGCTATGGGAGGAAAGACAAGAGAGATTAAGAAGAGATGAAGCCGCCAGGAAGGCATATGAAAAAAGAAAGAAGAAAGCGGTGACGATGAGAAAAAGAGAAGAAGAGTAAGATCTTTGAACAAGATGAAAGAAGGAGACAGCGAAGGAGATGAAGTGTTGTTCAACCCCTTCATGTATTTTATGATGTAAATACATACTATGTAAGTTTTCTCGCAATAAAGCTATAAATTCTTTATTTTTCGTGTAGACAAATGTTTGCTCTGATACACCTTGTAAAATTGTGTAAAAGAACAAGAATGTTATGATCAATAAAAAGATTGATTCTACGCATACATTCTATGTGAATACACTATCTCAGTATGTATCTTTGCTATTTGTATTTTTGAATGGTTTAAGTTTTGGCATCATCAAAAAGGGGAAATTGTTAGGAAATTTATTGTTTAGATTTTGATGAATGCCATGTAAAACTTAGAATAGGAAGTTGGCATCCCATTCTTGTTGTAAAATGCATTGTAATAAATAGGGCTGGTCAAGGTGAGTTAAGTCACTACGCCCAAACATGCAAGAGGACAATCGGAGACTAGAAGGAAGACTCATTGCGAGACAGTGAGTATGGCAAAGAAGAGTAGACGGGAACTCTATCAAGAAGCGGTGAGATGCGGTGAGTGGAGTATCAATCAAGTCAACTCAAGAAAAGCCAAGTCTCAAGTTGAAGTGACAGAAGAGTCATCCGATGATTGGAAGTCGACTCTAAGTCACCTGGGGGAAAGCAAAGAAATAATCAATTCGAGATAATCGAAAAAGATCCCCAAGTAAATCAAGAGAATTACTTAAACAAGTAATATCTCCATACCACCTTTTTCTCGAGTGCTCACCCGAGGAAGCGTGCAAGAGGAATGAACCAATGGGAAGCACTACACCGTGTCGAACTCGAAAAAGGTGAAAAAACAATTCATACGAGGAAATGGCAATTCCAAGGATCGCAACAAGACAAGCCAACGATCGCAAGTGACTTTCAAAAATAAGCCTATCTCTTCAACGGGCAAATTTTTGAAAGATCACTATAAAAGGCCGAGAAATGATTTTGAGAAGGGTTACGGACGGTAACCAAAAACGTTCAAGCAATTATTAGAACCGAAACCCGAAATATTCTCAATCCTCAAGTCTACACTACGAAGAACATCAATCCAACACTCACCCGTGAAGGAAAGATAACTTCAATCAGTTGAAGAGGAAAATAAAAATCAAGGGGTCTACATTCCACGAAGGATTGTAGGAAGGTTCAAGGTCGAACCAAGTCTTAAGCTTTGGAGGGCTTCGTGATCAAATCCAAAGAGCTTGAGCAAGTTGTAGTAGCATTACCGCCTCGTGAAGAAGTTCGAGTCATCTGAGAAGCCGGTGAGTGATCAAGCGTCTCGGCATCGAGTCCCAAAGGATCAAGTCATTTGTGTGATCAAGACTTGTATCCTGGGATTACCACTTTGTATACTCGATCAATACCTAGTGGATTCCTCCAGGAGTTGGAGAAAGAGAGGAGTAGAAGAATTACCCCATCTTCGAACCTCTATAAAAATTTCATTGTGTCATTTACATTTCAAAGACTTTAATTCCTCGCATCTTAATTGTTTAAATCTCGATAAATTTGCTATCCACTTGATAATTTCTAAGTACTAAACCAAGCACTAAATCCTTGTTTAACCAAACTTAAGGGTGTTAAGTCTTCCATTAAAAACAAACCGATTGAGTTAATTTAGACCCAACAAATTGAGTTATTCCATCAACAGTTGAGTCTCGTTGAGAGACTAACTCTTCGATTAACTAAATTGGTTGTCCACCTAGAGACATGTGTGAAGATCAACTCGAATATTTAAAAGGACTAAATCGAAAATTTGGTAAGGTTTATTCAACCCCCCCTTCTAAACCTTACACTTACACCCCTTGGGACCTACAAGGACCTCTCCTGAGCTAACATATGGTCACTAGCTGAAGTGCAAAGAAAGACCTCGCCCGTCCTCAACTCGTGGTCAAGATGGGCCTTCGCCCACTCAAGCTCCTTCGACAACTTAGATATTTTACCACCATCTTATGTCGCATCATGGGTCAAGCTCTTCACCTTATCTCGCAGCTGACGGTTCTCCGTATCAGTCACCTCACCTCGATGATTCGAAGCCACAGCGAGGTTCAGCGCCTACAACATAATTTGTATAAGTCTTAGCCAAGTAAAAAATAAAGCATGAAGGATGGAAAGGCGAAGAAACTATGGAAGCTTACCCAAGAAAGGTCCCCGCAAAGGTGGGTATCAATGTCCTTAAAAGACAAAAAAAAAAAGGCGAGACTGGTCATCATCTGATAGAGCTCCTCGGGTACTGGTGTAGCCCAAGCCAGAATCAGTGTAGTCCCAATGGGACTGGACCCCCTTGCGATAGTTCACTCCAATGGAGAAGAGAGCTCATGGACTAACATTCTTAGAAACAACGACTCTGGGATCCATCATCGGCGTCTTCCCTCCCGAAGGGTCTGTAAAAGGACGAAGAGCCGGAACAACATCGACACGATCACTGGAGCGTGAGCCAGGGTGCCTATCACCCTCATGGATGGAAAGGCGCCTTTCACTCTCCTAGGGAGAAGGGTGTGACCTATCACTCCGAGGCGGGACACTCGAGCTCCCGCCAGCAGCAGACTTCCCCTTGGCCTTCTCCTTCTCCTTCTTCTTAAAGACCATCAACTTCGCGATACTGTAACTCTCCTTACCTGAAAAAACAAGTAGAAGCAACATCAGAAAAGGAAGCCATCAAAATATACAAGTAAAGCGGGAAGCAATGTAAAGAAGTAAGGTAAGGCGGGATACCGAAGAACTCCCTAGTGAAGATTTTTAAACAAGCCTCGAGACCTATAAGCTTCCGCCATCTCCTTTTGAGAAACGGGAGTGCCTTGAGCAACCTTAACCTCCGAAACCACTCGTGAGGAAGCTTCCAAGCATAATCTCTCACATAGAAGAAATCCTCCTTCCATAACCCACCAGGAGAAGGAAATACATCAAGGAACTTGCATTGAGAACGTGGAAAGAAGTGGAAGAAGAAGTCACCAGGAGACTTTCGGGCATAGAACAAGAAATGAAATCCTTCTCTGATGGAATCAAGTCCAATTGTTGCATAAAGATGCCGATAATATCGGATACATGCATATGCCTAAAGAATCAACTGACCAACACATGCTCCCACCGACCTAAGGATTGAGATGAGGAAATCATGTAGAGGAAGCACGAAGCCAACTGAGAAGCTGTAAAGGTATGTTGTGAAGAAGCCTTCGGGTGGATGAGTGAGCCTGTTGTGAACCCGGGGCTAACGTCACAAAAGTCGAAGGAAGCTCAAGCCCCTCACGCAGCCTACGAAGGCAAGTGGAAGTCACTCGATTAACCAACTCTCCTGGGACAATTGCTCGACTCCCGGGAGGAGGCCTATGCTAATACTTGGTGAGGTGGAACTTTTTAGGACTCTCTCTTTTGGACTCCGCCTCAGAAGACTCATCACTTGAGCTCGAATCCAGCTCAATATCTACCTCCTCATCACCATCGAAGAACAGATTTGGAGCAAGGGGGTGAATATCAAAATCTGTGGAGAAACGTGGATATGGAATACCTACACCAGAAATAGATCTCCCGGTAACACCTCGGTCTCCAAGCGGAATGGAAGAAGTACCAAAATCTGGGATATGGCTCGAAACGTATGAAAACTTATGGGGAAAACGGAGAAAAATAGGAAGAAAAATGGACTGGAGGGCTCGGGACACCACCGGGGGCGCCCTTGCCCACTCGGGGACGCGCCTCGGGTGCGCCTTCTACGAATCTCATATCCCTCTCGGCGCGATGCACTCCACCTCTCCATCAACTCTCAACTCAAGTCTCACCTCAAGTCTCACCTCAGTTTTCACTTGTAAGAAATTTCCTAAGTCTTCTACAAAGCAAAAAATTTCAAAAGTTGTGAGGTAGAGAGAGAGAGAGAGAGAGAGAGAATTTACCTTTGGAACACATGGTCACAAGCCTCCACTTTGTGCAAAGTGGTCAAAGATTCTCCAAAAACAAGACAACATATACTACAAGACAAGCAAGATATTTCTACACCGGATTAGCTCCCGCACTACTTTATCCCTCCGCAGCACCAGAGCTGGTGGCTTATATTGTGGACAAAAATGGTATTTCATTAATTAATGCTAATTCATTTTATATTTGTCTAATATTAATTTCCCAACGGGCTCTTAATAATTAAACTAGCCCAAAGGAGCTCGGGTTTGGCCCAAGCGGTCATTTTCTCCTACGTGGACTTGCCCATAGACCAAATTCTCCTACACAGCCCACGGGGGCCATCTCCCATGTATAAAAAGGTCCCTCCTATTATTTGTAAGTTAATTAACTCATAATTGATTCATTATTCTTCTACGCATTCATTATTCAGTATTCAATTATTGTTTCTTCACCGTGCTGACTTGAGCGTCGGAGGGGCCTCCCTGGTACAATTCCCGAGGCCCTCTAACATTTGCGCGTGTGTGCAGACAAATTCCCAAACGAAGAATTTACCAGTTCAAGGAGCAGAAGACGAGAAGACTTTCCCTTCGGGGAGAGGACTAGAGTGAAGACTTCCCTCTCGAGAAGAGAATTTTGGTTAACTCAATTGACTTGAATGATCTGCCTTAAAAAAGCAGCATCAAAAATTGAAAAAGAAAATAGAATAATCTGGGAGCAAAGTGAATTTAAAGATACCCAAAATTTGTGGTGAAGCCATATAAAATAGTACTCCCTCCTATTCGAAAAAAGTGTCTTTCTAGGAAAAAACACATATATTAAGGAATGTATTAAAATATCCAATATACCCTTAATTATCATAAATATTGCTTTGAAAGAAAACAAAAATTTTGTTAATAAGTATAAGGATAATTTGGGAAAATCTTTTCTCGTTAGTCTTGAAAACATCAAAAAGACATTCTTTTTGAATAATTTGTTATGTGTCAAAAAGAACTTATTGTGAATAAGATGGAGTAAAAGTTAATCCCAAACAAGTTGATATATATATAGGGATGTGATCTCGTGTGATACTCTTACCAGGTGTGGCAGCAAAGTGTGGATTGAATCTGGTCCATACTTTTTATTCAATGGTCCGATTTCTATTAAAAATATCGATTTATTAGGTGGAAATGGCATAATAGTAACTAGCAAAATGTCATAAATCACGCTCCTACAATGAAGGGATTGATTAATATCACGTTTCCATAACTGAATTATGCACCATTTTAATAGTTGAACAAGTGCACCATTTTAATAACTAATTGTGCACCATTTTATATCTAAAGGAACTATAAAGAAAAGTACATCATTATATAACTAATTGTACATCATTGTAAGTAAAAACCACAATTGAAAAAAAGTGAATAATCATAAAATCAAATCCCATAAAAACGCGATTGAATGGTGTACATTTAATTAGTTATACAATGATATCTAACATTAGATATAAAATGGTGTACAAATGAGTTATTAAATGAATGAAAAGCGGGAATAATCATAAAATCAAATTAAAATGGTGCGATTGAATGGTTCAATTAGTTAACAATGCGAGATATAAAATTAATCAATTAAATGATCAGATTCAACCTATTAAAATGGTGCACAATTCAATTATTAACGTGAGATTAATTCCATTGATTTACGTGATTTATAGCATTTTTCTTTGAATTCTTATTATGTCATTTCCACCTATTAATTAATTGATAAATCAATTATTTTTAATAACAATCTGGACCATTAAATAAAAGATGTGGATGAATTGGATTAATCCACACTGCCACACAGTAAGCCCCCTGCCACATTTGATTCTAACTATATATATATATATATATATATGAATTCAAATCTGCCCTTCTATCATGGCCAATGGGACCTAGACATATTCATTGTTATAATGTTTGGGAACAACAAAAATTCCAGAAAGCCACAAATAATACACCAAACTTAACCGTCCAAAATGAAAGCCTAGAAATCTACAACTTAATGAAGAGTCACAGTCTTTGATGGTGGCATGAATTATTACATGCATACAACATAGGTACATTTTTTGAGTAAGATTAGTCACAAAGAGAGAGCTATCCTTTTCACAAGTACTATTTGAGAATTGCTTCTCGATGGGATAGATACATAACATGATGTCCTTTGAGAATAACGCCCTCTATCCTTCAATTTTCCTCTTAATTAAGTACTATTTCAACCTTCAATTGTCCAATATATGTCTTATCCATATACTTCAATAAATTACCTTTAGATTTTTCTCACTATTAGAAATATAAGAAAGATTTCAATCCTGTTGTAAAAATATCATATAATTTTGAGGCCTTAGGCAAAATTTTAAAAGATGTCTAGTTTAATGTATTATGAATCCTCATTTTAATTTTCTAGCTTTTTAAGCTGCAAAAATACTTATTAAAATTTTATCAAACAATTCTAATATTCCACTCTCAATAGATAACATGAAGAATGGAAGCTAAGAATGAAATTTTCTGTTTTGTCAAATTTTATTCTGGTATTAAGAAGGAATGACTCAATTCATTATTCTTCTACTTTTGGTATCAATTCATGAATTCAAAAAAATGTCATTGTAGAAGTATATTTTTTTGTTAATTTGGTATAATTATCATTCACCAAAATGCCTCTAAATTAACAATTTAGCATGATGTTTTAAAAAGTAATTCAAGCTTGCTGTAGGAAGCTTGCTTTCCATTTTACTTAAAGATGAAATTATTTTTGTGGTAAAAAAAATGTCCAATTTTGTGTCAAATAATAATTTTGCATTTTCAATTCCAATGCTAAATATATACACTTATATGATATATACATTTATAAATTAATAAAACTATTAAATTTACTTATCTAATTGTGGACCTAGGCGACATGAGGGCATTAAGCGACCTCCTCAATAGCATAAAGGCTTCCACGGCTCTGCATATATGAATAATAATTTTTCTAATTTGTTTTTTTCAACCAAAGCCACCTATGTGGCAGAGCTATGCAGATGACTACCCGTTTATTAATATTTCATAGTATAATGTTCTGGAAGGGTAGGACTAGTGGGATTTGATCCAGTTAATGGTATGATGAGTTACAAATGCTAAATGAACTACTTAATTTTATAAAAAACATTAGTGAGTGAGTTTACAAAAGGAATCATGAAAAAGTAGGAAAATGAGATTGAGAAAAACTCGGACTCCAATGTTTTAATAGTATAAATGTGACAGATTGGATTTGATTTTTCATTTACGAATCATTTAACTTTTTATTATACAAAAATTCTTATATATTTATAAAAACATTAGTGAGTGAGTTTAAGTCAATATCTTGAAGAAAAGCAAAGGCTAGAGAGAAAAAAACAATATAACAATAAAAATGAGATTACGTTGAAAAAAGTAGGAATGATTTGGTGTGAGATTGAGATCTCCTAAAAACCATAATTTTACGCCCGTAAGACATCCATTTCGCCCAATATATGATATAAACATGTTTTAATAGTATAAATGTGACAGGATCGGATTTGATTTTTCATTTACCTGACCCGAATCATTTAACTTTTTATTATACAAAAAATTCTTATATATTATAATATTTTGTTTAGAAAAATATATATTTATTTAGTAAGCTTTAATAGTATTTTTAAAACATATATAAATTTTAATATTTTTAAATTATAAAACTGGTCTAGTTGTGAATCTAGTGGGTCCTTCCTACAAGAATTGAGTTTGAGGCAGGCTTGGATTCAGGTTTGGGGCAGGCTTGAATCTCAACTCGACCATTGTCATCCTACTACCCTCCTTAGGGAAAAAAGGGTGCATACCCTTTACAATTGTTCATACCAAGATGGCCTTTGGGCATGAGAATTAGTGTCAAATTAACATATTCAATCTGAACTACAATTACCATTTACTAGGCGGGCTTGCCTTTGGGCATGAGAATTAGTGTCAAGTTAACATATTCAATCTGAACTATAATTACAATTTAATAGGCGGGCTTGTTACAACTATTTTATCAAATATGAATCAGATTGATTTTTTTTTATGATAACGATGATTAATTTACGCACTACAGTTAACAATGAAATAACCACTTTATGAGAAGTTAGTGTGTGACGCTCACTCAATTATCACATTGACATTAGACATTCCGGTAATTAAAGGAATTAATGTGGACACTCACATGAGGCAAACAGTGAATTAATGCAGGGTTTGGATGCATATGGCAAATGCACATGCCCCCCTCACAAGTTACCACTAAATGGCCATCTCAAATATGGAATATAATAATAATACGGCACATGGTGTTACTTTTACCATAAATGCTGGAGCCAAAATTAAAATATTTCATGTCAGATTTATTTTTATTCTTATGGGTGTCAAGATTCATCAGTGTCTTGAAATATTATGGATTTTTACAACATGACTTATGTGTAGAGCCAAACATAAATGATTGTAATGCATGCTTGAAGACAAAATACAACTAATAATAACATTATATATGGATGATGTTTCTGGAATGGGAAAATAGATTTTTTTTATTCTTTTAACTTGGACTACTTGAAAATTTAATCATCTTAGTACTCACGTTAAATTTTGGTCTAACATGTTTTAAAAATTTAGACATTTAGTCCGATTTTGACAGTAATTGCTAACTACGACTAATAGGTGTTAATGTTAGAGCTGACAAAATTTGGTCCGGCTAGATGGGTCATTCCAACGAGCCACAAGCTAATTCAACACATTCTACCTTGGTGCTTTCTTTTACTCTTGGATATTAGAATATGATTAATTTTCCTGCAGATAGGACTGGATTGAGCTTCATTTTTAGAGGCACGAGAAGACATGACAGCCCTACTTTGGCTTGACTCAAATGGCCCGACGCCCTACAAGCCCAAATGGTCGATAAAAAATACACGTGTTGCGCTGGCTGGGTCATAAGAAATGCGGCCTAACAAAATTTTTCGGCTCGATTTTATGACTTAGCCCGTTGAGCTCGAGTTGGACTGGCCCCAACCCAATTCATTGTCAATTCTAATGACACATAATTTGGGGACTTCAATGTTTGATGGTATTTTTTGCGCCAAATCACTGAAATCCGCAATTTTTTTTACATGTTTGCATCTGACCAGTAATAGTCAATAATTTCAGATAAAATTACATAATTTCGGTGAAAATAGAACTAAATATCTAATTTTTTACAAGATATTGAACTAAAATTTAAAGGTGACTAGTCAGAGGGCTAAATTTCAAAATAGTTCAAGATACAACTACAAGACCCAAACAAATATTTTCGTTTTTTAGAAACCTTATGTTTCACCTGTTTAGATAAGTTCTTGTATGATCAATATGTTACATAATATCATCATCATCTGCAGTTCCTTTTATAAAGATGAGCAGAACACGTGTGAATGTATACACAAATTATCACATAGAATTTTATGGACGCTAAAATGACAAACTAATGAGCAAATATTTGTGTAGGTAAATAATTAATAGGAAAATGGAAAAAGCATTGCAGAGTTCAGAAATAAATTAAGCTACCATTTCCATTCGAACGGATATCTTCTTATGATTCATTATTGATTAATTACTGTTGGTATAATTAAGTTGGTACCCTTTGAAAGCTGGGATGTAGAAAGAAATACACATATGGCCAAGAGATAAGTGTGGTCTTAGTGGATGCTGGTGCAAACTGGTTTAACAATTGAGTTTTTGATCTAATTTTGACCAATTATTTAAGAGTGTTCATTTATTTGAAATGAGAAATAAATGAGATAAACTTAATTCACACCCTGGATAGATGAGTTTAGCATTTCCAAACTAATTTCAGGTGAATTGGAAATTAATTCAAAAAGTATTAAGTCTTTTTAAATGTATTTTATATGGAAACATGAAAGGTTTGGTAATGTGAATAGTCACATTCCATATTTAAATATGATGCAAGCTTGACTTACTTATATAGAATCATTTTAATAAAAGTTATCAAGTGAAACTCCTTATGGTATACTCTATTAGACCAAGTATGTGCGAATTGAACCGCTAGATCGCGATTGATTACAGAGAATGCGATCCATTGGGACCCCTATAGTTCATTCATCTCATCCCATTTTTTGATTTCTATTATTTTTTTCCTCTCAAATCATCATAAGAGAGTTCTTTTAACAACTAGTGTTCGAATTTGTTGTCATAAAGAAAGTAGCTTTTGCATCTTGAAAAGATGATTGTCTAATTCTGTAAGTACCGTGAGCGGACAATTTCGTCTTGAAGCTAAAAAGTTTAACTCTTTTCTCTACTTAAAATTGTTATGATGTTGCTATGCACAAATAAATATAGTCATTCCGATAACACCTACATGTTTTTACAACAGATGCTACATTTAATGTACCCAATTCTTTATTTCACCATATATTAATGTATATATTTGTGGTGAATATACTAATCATAAAATGAAATCATTCTCAGCCAACTAAGTTCTCTCTCATGATGGGAGGTCGTCACCCTCTAGGGTTTAGTTCTAGGGTTTCCTGAGTCCTGTTACTACTATCGTTTGATAGTAGTTTCGTCTGTTTTATTCTTCGATTTCTCTCTCATTTTTTCGTTGGTTTTTTTCTTGATCTCGTTTTTTCCCTACCCCGTGTCCTTCCCCCGTCTGGTTTTTTTTCTTCTTCTAGGGTTTGCTTTTTTAGGGTTTGTTTGTGTTTTGGCTATCCTCACCAAATTGGAGAGTGTTCCTGTTGGTGTGGATCTTGAGTTCTAATCCTTATTTTTTCTGTTTCAGGTAGCAGATTTGGCCCCAACATGTTGTAGGTAAGGCTCTTACAGAAATCTCTTTATAGTATGGAGGAATTAACGGAAAAGAAAGGCAAAATTGTTGATCTAGATGCTCCTCTCGATGATACGTTGTCCACGACCCACGGACTCCATCGATCGCTTGGTGGGCAAATTAGTTACAGACAAAACATGGAAACCGTTTTACCTCATCGAAGTAATGAAGAAAAGTTGGAGAACGAAGGAGGTTGTGGTTGCATGGGAATGGAGTGAAAATCTTATTCTATTTCGCTTTGGTAGAAAAGATGATATGGACTGGGTTTTAGCCAACCAACCGTGGCATTTCGAAGGGGGATTATTGGCGATGAGAACTCTTCAAGAAAATGAACAACCCTCACCATACAAATAAAGCATGCATCTTTTTGGATTAGGACTTACGACGTACCCGTAGCGTGTATGAATCCCAATTCGGCAAAAATAATAGCAAAACAACTGGGTGATTTGGAATTGCTTGATCAAACAACAGAGGGGATGTTTGGAAAATTTCTGCGGTTCAAAGCGCAGATTGATATCATGAAACCTCTTATTCGAGCAGTCATAATACGGGTTAAAGGTAACCAATTAGTACTCCCAGTCAAGTACGAATCCCTCCCTATGTACTGTTTTTTGTTGTGGGATGATTGGTCATTTTTTCGAAATTGTGATCTCTACGATCGTAATGAGTGCGGAGATACAAAGCAAGTATGAAATATGGGTTTGGCTTAAGGCTTCTCCGCTCAAACGGAGCATGCCTTCACGGGATAATCACAACACCATCCAAACCTCCTCAGTTAAGCGGAATCTTTTTGGATATGAGAACCTAGATACATCACAATTACAAACCAAACAACACCCTACACAACACCAACAGTTATATCCCCTCCATGAGCCTAACACATCCCATGCAAAAAACATACACGTGAACCTTGAAGAACAAGAAGCCTCAAGCGACAACCTAGCCCTCCACATTCCAAAAATCCTCAGTAGCTCCCTTCAATCCCTCACATTAGCCAACCAAAATACCCTAGCTTGCAAAAACCCCACGATAAACCACCCTAGCCACCCACCAATCGAACCCATGAATGAACTCCCAAGCACACAACCCCAATATCTTCTCCCCAGACCAAACAGCCCAAGCCAACCCCCTCAAACCTCAACCCTCCCGACCTGTGAAATATCTTCCTGAAAAAACTTTGCCATGCACAGCCCCAAGCCCAACAACAACATGCAGCCTAACTATTCCACTCCAAACACCACCCACCAACACGTTAACCCATCTAATCCTAGTGCCACATCAAACTCTAAACAAATAACCCGAACCCGCAATACCCGCTCCACTGGTTCTAGCACCTCCAAAAATAACCCTCCAAAAACCTGGTCCAGAATAAAACAGAGAAAACAAACCCAAGTCCCCAACCCTAACCCAACCACCAATTCGAAGAGAGGCATTGATATGATCGAGAATATTACGGAAAGTGAAGGAGATGGCAGTACGAAAAAACAAAAGGAGTTCGGCCTGTTTGATGTTCCATGCGATTTTGTATTATCGGTGGAGGTTGCAAAGAAGCAACCCCACCGGTCACAATGAGTTGCCTAAGTTGGAACTGTCGGGGGCTTGGGAACCCCGCGACAGTTCGTGCGCTGAAAAGAATAATCAATTCGAAAGGGCCCAGTTTTGTTTTCTTAATGGAAACAAACTTTGCAAGCAAGAGTATGATGGTGTTTTTAATAATTTAGGTTTTGAAGGACTACATACAGTCGACTGTGATACGGATGCGGGTGGTAGACGCGGAGGCTTGTGTGCCTTATGGAAAAATGAATGGGACTTTAAAGTGTTATCTGATTCAAATCACCACATAGATAGGTTATTTACAGAAAATGACAAAGAATGGAGAATGACAGGCGTCTATGGGTGGCCAAAAAACGTCAACAAGAAATATACATAGGAGCTTCTAACTAATCTTGCAGCAAATAATACTCGGCCCTGGCTTTGTTTCGGCGATTTCAATGAGATACCTAAAGACGATCAAAAGATGGCTAGCTTCCATGAAGTGTTGAAGAATACTCAGCTAGATGATCTTGGGTATAATGGATTCACTTTCACGTGGATGAACGGGCAAAAAGGGTCCCAAAATATCCAAGAAAGACTAGATAGGTTTCTAGGAGATTATCAATGGGTTTGTCTAAACCCGGAATTCGTAGTTCATCATCTTCCTAAGAGTAATTCAGACCACTGCCCAATTCTCCGAATTGGACAAAGATTAAGGAGAACGGGCAGGGAAGAAGCAGGAAGAAAAAAAGGGTTTACCGTTTTGAGACGATGTGGCTCCTCGATGAATCGTGCAAAAATGTTGTGGTTGATGCATGGGGCTCCGAGGATACTACAAAAAATCCGAAAAATCTCCTCAAAGAAAATTAGAAAGCTGGGGAAAGTCTTAAAGGATGGGAATGGACTCATTTTGGAAATATTGGGGTGCCAATCAGAAAATGTGAAAAAAAGCTCCAAGAAGATTCAAATAAATTCCCTTCACCGGAGGACGTGGAGAGGCGTCGGGAGTTGGAGGATAGGTTGGATGACTTACACAAGAAAAATGAAGCCATGTGGCATCAACGGGCGCAAACAAATTAGATTAAGGACGGGGATAGAAATACATCTTTTTTTCATCACACGGCTTCGGGACGTCGGGAAAGGAATTGTATTACCAGAATTAAAAATGAAGAGGACCAGTGGGTGGAGGATGAGGAGGGTGTGGAACAGGCTTTCCATAAATACTATAAAGAGCATTTTTCCGTAGAGCCTTTCTTAGTGATGGATAGGGCTATTGATGCTATCGAAACAAAAACAACTGAGGAGATGAACGAGATCCTACAACGACCTTTCACCAAGGAGGATGTGGAGAGAGCCCTCTCACAAATGCACCCAACAAAAGCACCCGGACCAGACGGTACTCCTGCTATCTTTTATCAAAAATTCTGGCCTATTATTAATCATGATATTCTTGATGTCATTCTCGATGTGCTTAACGGAAATGCTAGTCCCCATAGTCTTAATCATACTTTTATAGCCCTTATTCCGAAAAAGAAAAAGGCTGATAAAGTGCAGGATTTTAGACGCATATCGCTATGCAATGTGATCTTCAAACTTATCACCAAAACCATTGCAAACCGGCTTAAACTGATTCTCCCATACCTGATTCACAATACCCAATCTGCTTTTGTTCCGGGCCGTTTAATTACAGATAATGCTTTCCTAGCTTTTGAGATTTTTCATAAGATGAAACATAGTAAAGCCCAGAAAAAAGGATCTTTTGCATTCAAACTGGACATGAGTAAGGCTTATGACAGAGTTGAATGGTGATTCCTTAATAATGTCATGAAAAAATTGGGGTTGTGTAATTCTTTTGTTGATCTCATTATGAAGTGTGTTTCCACTGTTTCTTTTTCTATCTTGATTAACGGTCAGCCTGGAAATTTACTAACCCCTACTCGAGGTCTCCGTCAAGGCGACCCTCTATCTCCTTATCTTTTCTTATTTTGCGCAGAAGCTTTCTCATCATTAATAAGAAAAGCGGAGAGCGCGGGCCACTTACACGGCATTCAAATTTGTAGACGGGCACCTCAAGTAACTCATCTTTTTTTCGCCGACGACATCATAATATTTGGCCGAGCAAATGAGAGGGAGGTCGATGGCGTGTTCCAGATTATTAAGGATTACGAACGGGCTTCAGGCCAAAGTATAAACCTCGATAAATCTGAGATATCTTTTAGCTATGGGGTTGAGCATGATAAACGGGCAGTGATGGCGCAACGCAAGGGAGTTCAACTTGTTGACAAACATGCCATTTATCTAGGGTTGCCAACAAACATTGGGAGATCCAAGAAGGAGGTCTTCTCGGCTATTATTGATAGAATTCGAAAAAAAAACTCAAGAATTGGAAAGGCAAGCTATTATCGATTGCGGGCAAAACAATTCTCATTACGACCGTGGCACAGGCCATACCGACGTATATCATGAGTTGCTTTAGGCTACCCGATGATATTTGCAAGCAAATAAATTTGATTATAAGCAATTTTTGGTGGGGGCAACGACAAGATGAAAGAAGAATTCATTGGTGTGCGTGGGACAAATTATGTGCATCAAAAAAGGACGGCGGACTTGGATTTAGGAATTTGGAGTGTTTTAATGAAGCTATGTTGGCTAAGCAGTGTTGGAGATTGATTCATGATACTGACTCTCTCTTGGCTATATCTCTCAAAGCTAAATATTTCCCGAGGAGTAATTTTCCAGAAGCAACAATGGGCTATAATCCATCTTTCACTTGGAGAAGCATTGTTGCGGGAAGGAATATTATTCTTAAAGGAATGCGATGGAATATAGGCACGGGGGACAAGGTAAGAGTGTGGCAGGACCCTTGGATTGCTGAATCACCTGATTTTCGAATTCGATCAGTCCCACATGGCTGGCCTCCGGACCTTAAGGTTCGCGATCTAATTCATGACACTTCTCCTAGATGGAAAATTGAGATGCTCCATGATTTATTCTCGGAATAGGAGGCCCGATGCATTAAGTCTATCCCTCTTAGTGCAACACCAAGACCGGACCGCATTATATGGCATTATACGAAAAATGGTATATATAGTGTGAAATCCGGATATGAAACTGCTAGAATGCTGAAAAAATGTGCCAATAATGTAGCTTTCGGTTCGGATAATCACAGGAAAATCTGGAAATGGGTCTGGAGTCTTCAGGTTCCTCCAAAAATTCATATTTTTATATGGAAGGTTGTGCGGGGTATTTTCCCTACGAAGGCTGCACTTCGAAGACCCGAGTTGTATTCAATGTGGGCACCATTCGGAGATGATAGAACACGTGCTTCGAGATTGTGCATGGACGGAGTTCTTGTGGGCGACTTCCCCTCTCAGAATACGCATGGGAACTGATAGTGAAAGGGGTGATATCGTTGAATGGATTAATCAGATTATGACAAATAGGGAGAAGGAGAGCCATAGCCTGTTTGCAGTGTTAATTTGGATGGTTTGGCATGCACGGAATATGAAGATTTTCCAACACAAAGAACTTCAACATATATGGTGCATCCAAACTGCGTTGAAGAGATTAGAGGAGCATACGAAGGCAGCAGTGAAGGGGAGCTTGGGTAATGAGGTGAAGATGGCTGAAGTGTGGCAAAAATTAGATGATACTTGGGTTAAAATCAATACGGATGCGTGAATAATCGGTGGTGTCGTGACGGATATTGGAGCTATCCTCCGGAATCATGAGGGACAACATTTGAATAGCCTAATCCAACTACGCCCGGAAGAACTGGAAGTGGACATAGCCGAGGACCTAGCGTGCAAAGAGGGGACTCTGATGGCGAGATTGATGGGGTTTACGAAGATAATTCTCGAAACGGATAGTGCGACAGTGAGCAGCAAATTAAAGGGCCACAAGAGCTGATTTCTCCTACTTGGGGCAAATTGTAGATGATATTAAGTCTATTTCTTCCTCCTTTGATGGTTTTATTCCTAGCTTAGTTAGGCGTACTGGTAACTCGGTTGCGCACCACCTTGCTAGACATGCTTTCTCTTACGATAGTAGTATTTCGATTATGGGCATGGTCCCTGATGATGTATTGAACCTCATAACTTTGGAGGCATCCCTTTTATTAATGATTGCAGTTTTATTCTCAAAAAAAATATATTTATATTTGTGGTAAATATAGGATAAAAATATAGCCATTATAAAAATATCATGCATAGCACATCTTCAATGTGAGACAAATCGTCCAACATCTAATTAATTTTGCCAAATTGTACCTCCCAATTGATATAACAGATATCACAGTTCTTGCCCATCCTGGCATGTGAAATATCTCAGAAATTAATTTCATACCCTTCACTCTAGAGGTGTCAATTACAGACCCGACACGCAAATCCGACACGAACCTAACACGAAATTAATGGGTATGGGTCCAGGCTTTGTGGGTCCGGATCAAAAATGGGTCGAACCCGAATAACCTGCCAATTAAACAGGTCGGGTTCGGGTCAACCTACTACGACCCATTTAACCCGTTTGTGAATTTAAAAGAAAATTAAGTAAATAATTAATTGTAAGAAAAAACAACAAACAAGACATATCCTTAAAACTTAAATGATAAAACCTCCTTAATTATGTATTTGTTATTATTATGTTATCCTTAAAATTTAAATGATAAAACCTCCTTAATTATGTATTTGTTATTATTATGCATGTTTTTTTTTAATATTGTCCCTAAAATATGATCACGTGTTATGTTATTTATGCAATTATGTTATTTCTTTTTGTATGTTGTGAATTGTGAAATTTTTTTATTGATTAAATAGTGTATGATAATTATTGATTTTAAAAAAAATAAATTTATCTAGTTAGAACTTTTAAATATATATGAAAATAATTTTATTAGACGGGTTACGCGGGTCGGGTCCGGGTTACCTGTGAAATAAGTAGGTCGGGTCCGGGTTCAAGATTTCGACACGAATAATTAAGCAGTCGGCCCGGCCGATCAAGTTTTCGACACGCGAACCTGCGAACACGGACCCACGAACCCGGACCCAACCCAAATTGACACCCCTACTTCACTCCAAATAAAATGGCCCCCCAAAGCTGACATACTAATTTATTATATTTTCTGAAATCCCCCCACATCACATGTCACTCCATTGGATTCTTGCTCTATGGCACAGTCTTCTCTAGCTTTATTTTTTTCCCAGTTTCTTTCACACAGTAAGATATATTTTATGTGTTTCTTTCAAATGTTTTAAGGAAATTAATACTAATTATTATGTACTGACTATAGGATTTTGCAACATTATATTCAAAAAAGAAATAAGTTTCGAGACTATTAGACTGAGACACTTAGTGATGCATAAATTTCTGTTTCAAAATTTTAAAAAAAAAATTATTTTTTTTAATAAAATTTTAAAGCATAATTTTTTCAAAAAATAATTAAAATATGGAGAAAGTATGTTAGTTAATGACTCTAAATTATCTGAAAGAAATGACAGACATGATTCTTGATAGTGATACTGAAACTTTTCCCAAGATTCCATAGTGAGAAAGATTTCTGATTTAGGTGACAAACTGCAGCAATATCTATGTATATTAACAGTATTTTAATACCCAAAATTATTATTTATTATGTTATTTTCTTTTTTAACTGCTGCTGCTTTTTTTTATTTTTTACCATTGATATGCATTAATTGTACTTGTATTTTTATTTTTCAACCAGTCGGTCGAATCTGAACTTATTCTACTAACTCTTCCATTTTATCAAATGTTTCCATCATACAACATTGTTTCAGGGTTTTATTCTCTGCAACATTTGATTTACTCTCCACAAACTCCAATGGGCTAATTAAAGCCCCCAACAAAATGTACAGTATTTGCTTTTCTCTTCTAATTCATTCATGTAACAGCTGTGAAATTTTTTCAATTCTTGGATGCTTTTTTATTTTTTTGAAATTTGATTTTCTCTTCTACTTCAATCATGTAGTGGTTTAGCTAATTAATTTTTTTCAATTCTTGGAGGCTTTTTTTTTTCTACTCTTAGTATTTGCTTTTCTCTTCTACTTCATTCATGTAGTGGTTTAGCTATTAATTTATCCAATTCTTGAAGGCACTTTTTTGTTTTTTTAAAGTATTCAGCTCTTAATGGAGTCAGAGTTATCTCCATTATGATTCCATTCAATCAAAAAAATGTAAATACTGTGTGCTGTCTATATATAATGAAAAGGGCAGATGAAAATTTACAGATTTGTAGTTAATTGCATTTTTTTTAATTTGCTTCAGAAATTCTGTTTTAGACTCTCTGGTTTAACTTCAAGTTGTTGTTATTAAATCTCTTGTGGGTAGAATGTGTATTATTCTATTTTTTTCTGCAAATTCTTTGAACTAACAAGATGTTATTTACTCAATACAAAATGCAGATATTCATCCTGAGATCTGGGTTATATCTCGACTAAATCGATATCCATAATGCATTGAGATTGGCATTAGAAAATCATAGTTAACTGATTTGGGGAGAAATTGATTTTGTACAGATTTTCAGTTAATATCAAGATTTTGTTGGTAGTTTACTCTCTGAGATAGAGCATTTAGGTTCCTTTTGGTTTTATCTGTAGTAGATTGAGATAAGTTGAAAAATGAGACCCATAGAGGATAAAGGGTGCTTGAATAATGGCAACATCACACAAGAAATCTCAGGTGGGAGTTGTATGAGTTTTGAGTTCCACAAGAACAATGTACTAACTCGTAGCGCTTCTCATCATCGAACGGCTTTAGGAAAACCGACACCATCGAAATGGGACAACGCCCAAAAATGGCTTGTGAATCTGTCGAGAGGCGAAAAGAATCAATCTAAAGCCTCACCGCGAAACTCGAATGCTGATGACCGGAGATTGATCGCGCCGGTGCCGAAGAAGGAATACTCGAGCAGTGAGGAGGAGGGTGGAAATGGCAGTCCCGGCTCAAATGGGGTCGATCAATTCGATGAGGAAACGAAAAATGTCGACTGTGATGAGTCGGTATGGAGGATTAATAAGCCCGTGAGTAGTTCTAAATCGGTGGTGAGATCGATATGTGTGAGGGATATGGGAACAGAAATGACACCGATCGCGAGCCAAGAGCCGTCTAGGACGGCTACTCCGATCAGGGCTACGACTCCGGCCGCAAGAAGTCCGATTTGCTGGGACCGTCGACCCCGGTTAGGTGTCCCAACGGGGTGATGGCTATCGAGAATGTTCAAAACATAGCGAGCCTGAGTGAGAATGTTCAAAATATTCCCAATGTTAATAACACGGCTGAAAATAAGGCCGATGATCAATGTAGTAAGCAGAATCCTTTGGAAACCCGAGCTGTGGCTTGGGATGAGGCCGAGCGTGCTAAATATATGGCGAGGTGATTGATTTACTGAATAGTTGTTTTTGTTTCGGGTTATTCGACACAAGCTACCCTGTTAATGTTTGGTGTTATTAAGCAAATATTGAGTTGAAATTGTGATATTTTTGGAACTCTAGGTACAAACGAAGAGGTGAAGATTCAAGCCTGGGAAAATCATCAGAAGAGGAAAGCTGAAATGGAGAAGCGAAAAGTAGAGGTATTGTTTTGCGCTGTTGTGTTTAATATACGTATTCGAAGAATTGATTTCTTTTGATTTGTTTGATTGTCGTATGTATTTGAAAATCGAAAACGTCTACTTTTAGCACTATTTTGACCATAAGGCCTTAACCCCTTGTTAACTACAATATGTTCTTTTGAAACAATTCAGAACAAATGATGCAAAGTGAGGATCTGAAAAAACGAACTGCACATATTGCGCATTTGATGTTTGCTGTAGGAGCAAGTTTTATCGGATATTCTACTGTAAACACATCAATATACGGTTCTAGCCCTGTGATATAGCGCTATCTTAACTAAAATGGAAACTTGTCTTTTCATGTGTAATCTAGTAAAAAGCTAAGAACAAGAATTTAACTTATTCTCTTCCCTAGACTGTCACGTGTTCTTCTTTTGTGGTCCAACTCGGCATTAAGAGTTAATTCGCTAATTTTACATGCATTATGCTCTTAGGTGAAGGCCGAGAGACTAAAATCTCGAGCACAGGAAAAGTATACAAACAAACTAGCAGCAACTAGGAGGATAGCAGAGGAAAAACGTGCAAATGCCGAGGCCAAACTTAATGAGAAGGCTGTCAAGACTTCTCAACGGGCGGATTATATAAGAAGAACCGGTCATCTTCCGTCTTCTTTCTCCTTCAAGTTGCCTTCCTTCTGCTGGTAGCAGGACAATTATGCATATGTACTTGTAGTTGCGAAATCTAAAGTGTACTTATATTTCAAATTGTCTTAATTCTGTGGATACTACTGAGTACTGCCAACTTTTTTCTTTTATATTTCCAGCCACTTTTACCATTAAGTGGAGCTTGGTGTATTTATTGATGCAAAGTACATTAACAAAGCCGTGTTAGATGGAGGAGCCCCATAATTCCTTTTTTTTTTTCTTGATACTGCTAACTTTTCTTGTTTGGATATTTGATTGGCGTAGCTATTATACGTAGATAGAAAGAAAAAAAAAAAAAAAAAAGTGCGGCTTTAGGAGTAATGCTGATTTACGATCATGGAGCACAACTTATTGAGACGAAATTGTGCTTTTCAAATAGATAACTGGGATGATCATACAAGTAGAGCTTGGCAATGGGTTGGGCTAGGCCAACCCAGCTCGAGCCTAAGGCAAACCTAGCCCATGCCCATCGGGCCAAGCAATGCCAAAAATTTCATCGAGTCACATTTCTTCAAGCAATTTGAGCTAGCCCAAAGTAGGTCTAATCCTTTTCGGGCTCTAAAAGTGAGGCCTAACCCAGTTGAAGAATTGTGTTCTTCTTGTTCTAGTTTCTATTTGAGGGGAAAAACATGCCTAGATAGTGTAAGAATGAGAAATAGTTGACCCCTGGTAGGATAGATTCTTAAAACCTAAGTCTCAAGTTAGGATCCCCACATCCGCGCCACTTGGTCGAGTCTGTTGACATGACTTGCGTAGTACGATCTAATTGGGTAGCTTAATTTGCAGCTATTGTGCCAAGCCCAGGTGTTCACCCAATTCATCCCCAAAAAGTTAGTGGTTGCGAGTTCTCCATTATCTATACTTTACTTACACTATTAAAAGTGTGAATGGGTTTCAAGGTTTCTTGAAAATTTTGATTTGCCAAAAATATCATTATGGTAAAGTTAGTTTTAAGGACAATTAAATAGTTTTTTATATTGATTTTGCTTTTATTATTCAGTAATATGATAAATTTCTCTTTGTATTCCAAACTTTTTGATATGCTTTCTTTCAATTGTAATTCATATAATATTTTGAATTTTTAAACAATATTCGTTTCATATTAAACTAGATATCGAGAGCTTTCCAACCATATGTCATAAATATATATAAAATACTTCACATGAGAGAATTTTAGTCGTTTAAAATTGAATATTTTCCTTTAATTTCCTCAGTAATTAAATACATTGACAAAAAGCAATAGCATGCACTTATAGGAAAATGAAGAGAAAAAGTAAATAAATAAAATTAATTCATTTAGCTTGATTTAGCTAAGAGGACAAATATATTCTCAAAATTCACTTAGGTTGCAAATATCTCAAAAAAATAATAAATATATTATCTATCACCCTCCCTAAATTGTGAGATGATATTTTCTTTGTAGCAGAGTAAACGACACAGTTTTTAGGTACGAGAAGACGGGAGGTATGAGACCACTGAGAATAGCAGAGAAGTTTATGCATTTCCCATAAAAAAATAATTAGTTTTAAAATTAGTGAAATATAAATTATTACTAAAATTTAAAAATATATATCTTTAAAATGCGAATGTCTTTGGAGAGTTTCTTGAAACTTTTGATTAGATAAAATTATCATTCTAGCATAAATAATTGTAATGTCATTCAAATAATTTAATTTCGTATTTAGCTTTTATTTGTTAAGTTACAAGATGAGTCTAGTCTCAGTATTCTCATTTTATTTCAAAAATTGAAAGTGTGATTTATTTGTATTATAATTTTTGGAATATTTTGAGTTCTGAAATAACATTAGCTTCGTATTAAACTAGATTTTTAAAGCTTTCCAATGACATATCATAAACATATATAGGGATTTTTTTAAGAGAGAATACTAGTCATTTAAAGTTTAGTAATATGCAAAATTGTATATGATTATTTTGTAAATTTTTTAATAATGAAAATGTATATGATAATTTAATAGAAAATAAATGGTGAATTTATAGGCAAGTGAAAACAAGAAAAATTAATTCTAGGACTTTGATGCTACATATAAAGAAAGTTGTACAAAATACTAATTCTCCTAACTCATCTAATTTGATCACAAACATACCCTTGAATAATAAATACTTCATTTACCCCCTAAATAATAATACTTACTTAATTTACACTTAATGCAATTATTTTTATCCTTGTAGTATATTTTGAATATTTTTGTACTGGAAAATCATTCGTAATTTATTCTTTAACTAGAAAAATGTTTTCAAAACTTAAGTAAACCAAGTTTTTAAAAATAATATAAATAAGTATAACAAATACGGAAATTACTATATATGAAATTGATAGAGCCCATAAAAAGTATTTTTGATTTAATATAAAAATTTAAACCCTTTAGATAAACATTAAATTAATATATTTTTGAAAATTTGATTAAATACATTATATGCATGTGCGTATGTATGTTAGTATGTGTAATTCAATATAATAATTTGTGCATTTTTAGCCAAAAGAGTTCCGAACTTACTGAAATATATATTTTAAAATTACCAATATATATATATATATATATTATATATATATATATAGACACTACTGTAATCGAGATCTATTTATTTAAAGTGAAAATAGTCAAAATTTTGTTGTAATAAAAAACTTCAAATTTTATTTAGATTAAACAAGCTAACCTATTTTAAATTCAAATAATTAAAATAGTTATTCTTAATTTTTAATACTCTTTGCCTATTTAACACACTCATTTATTAATTTCTTTTTAAAATTGTAATTTCTTAAATTACATCTACATTTAAAGAATTATAACTGCAAATAATATTAAATAGAAATAAACAAAATTGAATTTAGTCTGGTGTAATACACAATATATATATATATATATATATGGGATTGGTTCAAATGAGACCAATCCCTTTAGGTTAGTCCATAAGAACACTTATGAACTCTTGATTTAAAATTTTGGATGGTATAGACCATTTTAGTTAATTTAGGCATATAAGGGTATAATTGTACTTTTATATTTAATAGTTATGTTAATTGACGGTTATTAGCTATTTTTAAGGAAACATAATCCTACCTTTTCGATTTATTCCGATTTTTAGGGAGGAAAAATCATCAACTTCAAGCGTTTTTTCCAAAATTGATACTTCTTTCCGCCATATTTGTGAACAGTTGTTTTATTGTATACTTAGTTCAGTGGACTTGTATACTTAGTCATGTTTTATTGTATATTTAGTTCGGTGAATTTGTATACTTGGTTGATGGAATCGTATTCTTAGTTATATAAGTAGTTTAGTAAGTAGTTTAGTGAATTTGTATACTTAGTTCTGTGGATTTGTATACTTAGTTCAATGGAATTGTATACTTAGTTATATAAGTAATTCAGTGTAATTGTATACTTAGTTAAATGTTTCTGTATACTTAGTATTATTTTAATGTATAGTTAGTTCAATGTAATTGTATACTTAGTTAAATGTTTCTGTAAACTTAGTAATGTTTTAATGTACATGTAGTTTAGTGTAATTGTATACTTAGTTAATTGTTTATGTATACTTAGTAATGTTTTAATGTATAGTTAGTTTAGTGTAATTGTATATTTTTCATTAATTGTTGCACGATTTTTGTTGCCATATTTGAATAATTTGCAGGTTCGAATGGGAAGGAAGAGAAAGGAAAGGTGAATCGCTTGATTATGGGGACGTGATCAATACAAAATCACGTCCCTAATTTTTAGGAAGCGGTTACTATATTTAATTTCCTGGATTCCTATTTTATCCCTTCTGTTGTATACTTACTTATGCAATGATGTATATAAATATATCTTGGCCATTGATTTACTATTTGGATGGTGTAGATTTAGTCCTATGGACTAACCTAGGAGGGTGGTCTCACAGGATCCCCTCCCTATATATATATTTATTACTCATTACGTAAATGGGGCAATCTTTTCAAATGATCATATTCAATGGGTATATGGTACATTTATTAGTTCTTGTGATTTGTGTACCCATATATAACTCAGTGGTTGTTTATGTATTTTAACCAAAAAATAATTATTTAAATTAAAATATAGAATATAATTAAAATTAGAATAAAAATTATTTTGGAATTAAGAGTTTTTATTATTTTTTTATAGTAATCGATATAGCCTTGAAACTTTTACATTCCAATCTAGATTCCATTACAAATTTAGTTCTTTTAAATATATATTTATTTGATTGGATACATTCAATCGATATGATAATACAAACTTAAATTTGAATTATAAGAAATAAACATATTGGAAATAATATAAACGGACATATACTCAAATAAAAAAAATTAAAATACTAATTAAAAATTAAAATAAACCTTGAACAAAACTTTATTTTTAAAATTAACTATATGAAACCCTCGTACAATGCACGTGCTATATATATGTGGTGCCTTTATTTTGTAATGTGACATGTGTATTTTCCTGATAGTCCTATTAATTCTATCTCCCAACATTGTAATAATTTTAAAATAGAATCACAAAATAGGCGAAAAATATTATTTAATATTTTTATTTTTCGATTTTCGAAAGCTAAGTTTTCATAAACTGCACAAGGGACAACTCAGTACAAGAAATATGAGATAACATGACGAAAAAAAAATCGTCATATAAACTTATTTTTTCGTCACTAAATGTATTTGGTGACAAAAATTGAGCGTCATAAAGATCGTCACTGTAGCCCCGTCATAAAAGGTATACATGACGATTTTTGCAATTTGTCACTACAAATTAACCTTTGGTCACACTAATAACGATTGTCACGATTTGTATCATTTATTGTGACGCCTACATACTCACATCAACGATAAAGTTTTTGTCATTTATATTGTTTCTTTGTCACAAAAAATATATATTTTTAATGACGAAAGCATCTTATCATCAAAGCATTAGATTTTAGTGACGAAAATTGTTGACATGCTTCTTGGGTCAAAGAAAAAAAAATTATGACGTGGAGAATGAATTAAACTCAAAGACTATCAATAAGGGTTAATTCGGCCTTTATATTAAGAATACCGAGCAGAACGTGTCTGGTCGGTTCTCTACACAGTGTGTATATTACAAAATCTTTCTTTCTAGTATTTTTCTTATTTTTTTCTCATCCTGCCTCCTTCTGATAAGTGAGGCTCCTTTTATATCATTACAAATGATGGGTTAATCATTATTGTATTAAATCGGTAAATGGAACACTTGTCCTTCCTTTGATAACCTACAGGGTGTATCCTGTAGGGCGTATCTACCTGATTGATTGGTCACTATATATTAAAATAATAGTGTTATTCCGGCGCGCGTGGGAGTAGCCATGTGTTGAGAGAATCTTGTTGACTTTGAGGGAATATTGTTGCTTTTGAGGAATCATTATATTGTGGGCATGTTCTTCTCGATTGGTTCGATCGATGATAACCCGGCCGCTATCGCCACGTTGATTCGCTCTCGCAGAGACCCTTTGAGCACCGCTTGACTTTGTTCTAGTGGGTCGAGCTCGTTTGTGCCACGTCATCGCCCTCTACCGCTTACGTCATTCAGTCGGCCAGGTCATCCGGGTCGGTTGATGTCATCATCAGCTAAATGGCCACGTGGGATTATTTTTGTTCGGCTCGACTCGGGTGTCATCAAAATGATCGCATTCCCAAATTCTTCAAATTCTAATGACGAATTTTGGTGTCACGATTGTATTTATAATTTCGTCATATATTACACAACTTCTCATGAAAGAGGTGATTTAACGTTACTTAAATATTGCGTGTCACTTAATGTATATTTATAATGACAAAATAATGTGTCACCAATAATTACAATTCAACGACGAGATATGTGTTGTCACCAAAAGAATATATAACGTGATGATTTTATTTGTCATGGAAACAATCGCAATATATGACAAAACTTATCAGCGTCGCTAATTGCGCCGAAATAATGATGAAATCGTTCGTCATAAAAATTAATGTGGTGACAAAATGTACCGTCACATAATAAATTTATACAGTGACAAGTTTTGAAAATATTTGTGACGATACAAGTCATCATTATAGTGTATTTTTAATGACAAATTGTATATCGTCAATGAATAGATTTTTTGGTGACGACTAAGTTTATTGTAATAAATGAGTGTTTAAGTTACTTAAATAATTCATTGTCACCAATTGATAGCTTTCTTACATGACAAAATGATTGTCATGAAAATAAGTATTATAGGCAATGTAATTGGCACATTTTTTATTGTACATATATAATGATTTAAATATTAATTTGTAAAATATTCTACCAATACATTAATAATACTACAAAGTGCAAGTTCAAATGCAGTTAAGCATGAAAAATAAAAATAAAATAAAATCAATCAAGTTTGATTAAGTAGAATACAATTATTTATCAATATAAGAGAAATGATAAGATATCCATATTTCAAGTGGACAATAAACTACTTGAACAATGTCAGAAAAAAAAAACATTAAATATCCAAACCAAAAGAAAAGAGTACTTAGATTAATTATATCGGCTTAGAGATTATTCCCACTCGCATCCATGAATACCATAAGCTTTTCAATACAAGCACCTTGCTGACTGAGCTGGTCTCTCAAATCACCCACTTGTGACTTAAGCCCACTGACTTGAGATTCCGATTCTTGTAACTTCCCTTGTGTCTCTTGAAGTTTATTTTACAGTTGTCGAGTACTTGAGTCATATGATGTGGAGCATCTACTTGGAGGTTTTGGGCCATAGCCAAGGCCCTTTATATAACCAAATCCATGGCCAATGACCTCAAGAACTATTTCGTCGACACTCTTCTCAATTCCTTCCTCCGTATATTGGGCTCGCTTTGATATCATCAACTCCTATTTGAATATTGGACATACAAATATACAATTAATATCATGACACAAGCTAAGATATACAATAAAAATGTGTATGTGAATAATTACCCAATTCTCTTGAGCCTCAAATCTTGACCAACCATCTTTCTCTTTATAGTGAGTACGTTTATATAATTCAATCATATCACGTTCTTCTCCATTCAGCTCTTTCTGAGACTATTAAAAAATGAGAAAATGAAAAAAAATCACAATCCAAAAAGAAAAGAAAAATTAAAGAAACATTATCGACTCAAGGTTACCTAAAACACTCAAAATTTCATGTTGAAGAACAGTAAAAGGTGTTCTGCCTGAAATATGTGGTGCTCGTACTTATTTCCGATTTCCAGTATTGATTACACTTCGGTCCTGCAAAATAAGAATGGTGATATTGCAAGTTGAGGTAGACATATAATAAAAACTAAGACATGGTATAAAATTTAAACATAAGTTTAATTTAAGTTAGGTGATATTACCTTGTATTCAGGTGTTGCGAAATACTCGCACAATAGTTCCCAATTCTGTTTATTAGGAACAGAAGATGGCTTATTATTTTTAGCCAATATTGCATACTTCTTGAAATGTTGATGAAGCCTGTAGCGCTTTTGTCGTGTACTAGATTTCACCTCTCTATCATGTACTTTCTCACTCCCGAATCATCAACATTAACATCTATGTGGATCTACAAGTGACACATATAAGATCATTTTAGTTTATATAGAAAATAAAAGAAAAACTAAAAACATTTCATACGTACCTTTATATGATCAAACCCGAGTCCAAACCATTTTTTTCATCCACTTCTTTCCATTTCTTGGGCAGGAAGGACGTCTCGAGTTACTACACCAATTTGACTAGAAAGCTTTGAAGACTCCTCCCGAGTTTTTGGCCTTCCGAGCGGTGGATCCACGATTACTTTCATTTTATGCCCGAAGCAACAAACACCTTCATGATGCCTTTGCCCATTGTTTCACCACGTTCTCTTTTCTTTGAGACAAACCAAAGACATCCGCACATAAAAAACGATGACAGAATAAAAATGTATATGTTTGGTTTTGTAATTCTTATATGTAACATACAAAAAGGATAAATTATCTGCTCTGCCCATCTCAACTTTCCTAATCTTGTAGCATTTCCAGGTAAATCATGTTCTGAATTTATACTATCTTAGATTATAAGATTCAGTACACCATGAATTGACCAAAAACGAGTTAGCTATCATCAACAATAATGATTGGGTGTGGGAAGCACAATCATCGGCAAAGGCACACCATGCATAAATGTGGGTGTAAGGGCCATGGCTCTGCATATCATATCATATTTAGGTGCATAATTGTAGAGATAAATTTTAACAAAGAATGTTAAACAAAAATAAATTCCAGCACTTATTTCAGCAAAATTACTTCTGATACTTTCAGCAAATTAGAGAAGTAACTCTAGCACTTATTTTCAGCAATAATCTCAGCTTATTTTCAGCAATAATCTCAGCGATTTCACCAATGATTTCAAAAATATCAATAATTTTGATCATAATTTCAAGGGATAATTGCAAAAAAAAAAGGATGATAGTGGAGGAGATGGATCTATCTCTATGCTTCAATGAATATAGCATATAGGTTAAAATTGAATCAAGCTAGATACCCGATTTAAGATCGATCATTAAAAAATTATTTGAGCTCGATTCGCTAACATAACCAATCAAGCTTTAACACAATATTCTGTTTGATAAAATATAAAACTCGGCTCGAGATCGACTCAAGTAGTAAAAAGTAACATAATAAATGTGATGCTTCTTTTTAGGACAGATCACTCCAAAGCTAAGGTTTCTGACAAAGTTCTTCTTTCCAAGGGGGAAGTCTTCAAGTTTTCTTCTCCGGGAGCTGGAAGTTCTTCAGACGGGAACTTGTTTGCACACACGCAAACGTTAGAGGGCCCCGGAGTTGTCCCAAAGAGGCCTCTCTGACGCTTAAGTCAGCACAATAATCGAGAGAGAATAAAACAGTAATCGAATATTGAATTAAATGCGTCAAAGTAATTATCAGTGAATGTACTTACAAATGAAGAGTAGGGACCTTTTTATATCTAAGTAGTAGGCCTCATGGGCCGCGTAGGAGAAATTGGTATATGGGTTAGTCCCGGACAACTTTGGGTCGGGTTATTCCATTAATAGCACATTGGGCAATAAATATTAAATTAATATATAAATTAACTTATATAGTTAATTATTAAATCTCATTTTTGCCCCCTACATAAGCCCTCCAGCTCCGGTGTTGTGGAGGTATGAAGCAGTGCGGGAGCTAAACTAGCACCATGTCTGGCTTATCATGGAGAATCTTTAACCACTCTTGCACAAGGACACTTTGGAGGAGAGCTTTTCACCATGTCTTCCAAAGGTAATATTCCTCTATCTAGTCTTTAACTTTGAACTTCTTTGCTTGGTAGAACACCTAGAATAAATCTCTTGAAAGTTGAGGAGAGTATACATAGAGAGTTGGAGTGATGAGTGGAGTGTATCAAGTGAGGAGAGAGATGAGAGCCCGAGAGAGGGGCAAGGGCACCCCATTGGCGCCCTCTCGGGACGGCTATAAGGGCGCACCTTCGAGGGTGGCCTAAGCCCCCGGTTCGTTCTTCTTTCCACGTTTCTCCATCTTCTTTAGAGTTTTCACACACTTCGAGCTGGATATCGGATTTTGATCCTTCTTCAGTTCCGCTCGGGGCCCGGGGTGTCATCGATCGTTCTGTCTCCGGTTATATCATTCCATTTCCACCTCTGCCCATGGTTTTTGATATTCCCCCTCTAGCTCTGGAGTTGTGTTATGATGGTGAGGGGAAAGTAGAGCTTGATTCGGATTCGTGTTCAATTGATGAGGCTCCCGAGGAGGAGTCCGAGTGGGATAATCCAGAAGAGGTCCATTGTTATGAAATTTATTTGTATAGATATTGATGATGCATACAAATTTGTGGCACCCCATTTTCTGTATGTATTTCAACTTTGTAATAGTTAGAATATAAGATGAGTTATCAAGCAGCCAAGTTGAAGATGCAGAAGACTTGTTGAAGAAGTGCAGAGAAGATTCAGTTGTGTCGCAGATGAGTGGCCAAGAAGTATTTTAGTCAAGTCAAACAGTTGTGTCTCTTAGTAGACTTACAGCAGAGTCGTCCAAAAATCAAGGAGAAGCCTCAACTAAATGGGTAAAGCAGCTGAAGGACTTAGAGAAAGCTGAAGAAGTCCGTTGTAAAGAAAAATCAAGACTTACCCAAATTGGTAAGTGACAGGCCTGCAACCTTAAAAGTTGTCTTGCTGAATGAGTGCAAGTAGCAGGAGCCAATGGAATGCTTGCAGAAACCTGGTACAATTCAGGCACCTGCAGGGAATTAATGCTAAGGTTGAGTCAACATCAAAAGCTGCAGAACAAGACAAGCCAAGAACAAGAAGTGAAGTTTGAATTTGTCTATCTCTTCAACGGACTAATTTCAAACTCTCACTATAAAAGGCCGAGGAATTTTCAGAGAGATGTAATGTGACACACGTGAAACAAGAACAACAAGTGAAAAACTCGAGCACTAAAGCAAATCGCAACACTCTCTCTAAAACCGAAAATTCTCATATGCTCAAGCCTAACATTCAAAGTAATTATATCCAACACAACCTGAAGTGAAGAAAGATAGACTTCAAAAGTTGAAGAGGAAAACAGTTCCAAAAGAACAATGAGTCTGCACACCCACGAAGTGAAGGAAGTGCAGTGAGGTTCAAGTTAGAACCTAGTTCAAATCCATCAGAGGGTTACGTGATCAAGTTCGAAGGGTTTGCAGAGCTAAAAAGTGAGTGGCGCTTGCCTTACAAAGAGTTAAGTCCCAGGAGTGAAGACAATTGTGTGATGAAGGCTTACTCGGATTGTATTTGTACTCTTCTAACAACTCAAGTTGTATTAATATTTTCCTCCTGGAGTAGGAGAAGAATGGAGTAGAGGAATTACCTCATCCTTGAACCACAATAAAATTATTTGTCATTTACTTCCAGCAAATTTACATTCTACATATTTATTTATTTGTTGATATATTTGCTCATCCAACTAATAATAACTAAGATTAAAACAGGTGTTGAAAACCATATTTAAAAAGGGTGAAAGACTTCCGCTTTTAAAAACCAAGAAAACTGATTTTATAAAAAGCTAACTTCACTCAGCTGAGTTACTCTATCAATAACTCTCTCGAGCCTGTTGAGTAGTTAATTCTCATGTTGAGGTTTTATCCAGCTGTCTCCCAAGAGACTTAGTTGTTTTCTTGAGAACACTCTAACTTGATTTAAAATTGAAAAATTGGTTAAGTCTATTCAACCCCCCTTCTAAACTTAACTGACACCCCTTGGTACCTACAAGTGGTATCAGAGTGGTTGGTTCAAAGAACCTTCCACACTGGTTACTGAACTAGATCTCAATCTTTTCAAAAAGATCAACACTTGAAATTTTAAAATTTTCTTTCAAAGTTATTATTATGGAAGCAAATCTATCTCGTATAACCATGTTTACCATCGAAGAGTTTGATGACTAGAAGATTCACATGCAGGCACATCTCTCAGCTTTGCACGATGAAATGTGGTTTGTCATAGATGATGGGCCCATTTGGAAAGAACACAGGAAATAAAGAAAACCATGTTGGCTGCAGAATCAGAAACAACCAAGTGTAAGGAGACAATGAATCGATAATTTAAAGTGAAGCCGACTACTCCTCGCATTAATCGAAGAAGAGGCATTGATACGTCTCATGGCTAAGGAACAAGAAGATAAGGTAAATTCTAACTCATCTAGCTCAAATTCTGATGATAGTGATCATGATACACACACTTCATCATCCATAGATCTTTATGATTCATTAGGCAAAATGATGACCTAGCTAAAAAAGAAAAGAGGGAACAAGAGTTAAAGAATGTGATTGCATCACTCAATAAGTCATCTAAAACACTAGATGAGTTGATGATGATACAAAAAGAAATTGGAGACAAAGCAGGCTTAGGTTTCAATTCCTATGTCAATGCACAACCTCCAAGAGTGGTTATGGAAAAGGAATCCTCAAGCAATGGGGAAATCCAAAAGCCGAAAGCACCATATGTTTCACCCACACACAATCATAAACACTCACATGTTGGCCTTGGATATAAAGGTAAAGGAAAGAAGCCAGCTGAGTTTATTTAGAGAGCTACTGAAACTAAATTTAGAAAAGCTCAACAGCAGACTCTAAATAGGAAATACTCTGTGAAATCTAAACAGAGCTACCAAAAGCATCAGAGGTTTCACCAAAAGAAACCATATGAAGGGAATGGTATAAATTACCCAACACGGGTTAATTGGAACCCTCAAATGAAATATCAGCCAAGTCCTATGGGATATAAGCCCAAATGGCAAAGACCTTAGACTCATCATATGTCATTCTCAAAGCAAAGAAATCATCACACATATGCACCCAAGGACAATACTTATCATGTACAAAAGTTTCCATGTTATCCAAGAAAATGAAATGCACAGACATTAGACACATACACAGGCATACAGACAAAAGAGACAGTTGTATGTTCCTAAAGCTCCAAAGAAATTTGGTAAGATTCATTATGATTATGGAACGGATAGTGGCAACCTCTTAAAGTCAGATCATTTGGCTATAGGACCCAGACAGATTTGGGTACCTAAAACTTGATTTCCTTGATTGCAGGTTCAGGGAACAGCAGAGTGCCAAGGAACCTGGTACATGGACAATGGTTGTTCCAGACATATGATAGGAAACAAAAAGAATTTATCAAATTTCAAGGAATCAAGATGAGCCAAAGTTATATTTGGAGGAAATGAAGCTCCAGGGGAAATCAAAGGCATTGGATCCATCAAGAAAAATGGGCTAGAAGTCACAGATGTTGCTTATGTTAAAGGGTTGAATTTCAATCTATTGAATATCAGCCAACTCTATGATAAAGGCTATAATGTTGGTTTCAACATGGGTGATGTTGAAAGCAATAAAGTAGTGCTATCTGGAATGAGAAAGAAGAATATGTATGCAGTGGATTGGTAAACTGCTACACCAAACACATGTCTACTGGCAAAGAGCACAGCCTAATCAAGCTGGTTGTGGCATAAAAAGTTGAGTCGTCTGAATTTCAAGACAATCAACAAGCATACAAGAAGTCATTGGTTGAAGGATTGCATGACTCAGTCTACAAGAAGGAAATCATCTGTGATGCATGTCAGAAAGGAGAGAAAATCAAGTTATCTTTCAAGGAAAAGCCAAGTCCTTCTTCAACAAGGATTTTGCATTTGTTGCACATAGATCTGTTTGGACTAGTTGAGCCAGCTAGCATAAGTGGAAAGAAATACACCCTAGTAGTGGTGGATGATTTCTCGAGATACACATGGACCATTTTTATATGTAAGAAAAAAGAAACACTGCAGAAGCCTCCTCAGCTGATGAAGAAGTTCAAAATGAGAAAAGTCAAACCATTATCAAGACAATGTCTGATAGAGGAACTGAGTTTGTCAATGGGATTACAACTCAGTATTGCATGAAAAATGGTATTGCTCATGAGTTATCAGCTACAAGAAATCCACAGCAGAATGGAGTGGCTGAAAGAAGGAACAGAACCCTCAAGAAAGCTGGCAAAATTGCAAAATTAACCCTGTAAATTGGCTTCATTTCAATTTTGATCCTCTAAGTCTCAAAATTATAATTTTGGTCCTATAAGTTATGCATCTTTTTGCAATTTTGGTCCGATAATTTCAACATCAAGATACTCTTTGTACCATATGTTACAGTTGCATGGTCGGACGGTTTTTGGCAAGCCACGTCTGTAAAATATGGGAAAGAGGAACATGGAAGCATCTTGATCGAACAAAGGTATGAATTGTCAAGGATATTAGTAAATTTTGAACTAAGCATGTTGGGCCTGATATGGTTATAATGGACTATTTCCATATTCGTAAAAGACTTAGTATTATATTGGAACTAAAAACATAGTTGTGAGGTCTTTGCATAAGTATGACCTGTTAAGTTTATCGACTAGAAACATGACTTGATCCATTAAAACCTTTGAATAGAAATTGTATCTAAGTAGGTATAACAATATCACGGACAAAACATGTGACAAAAAACTAATTATTTTGTGAAAGGGCCGAAATTGCCACTTCCAGAAGATATGAAACCAAAATTGTCAACCTCTAAAAGTTACATGATTGGAATTGCTATTAAGACCATAATCAAAATGGTCCAGGACCAAAACTCCAAATTTGAAAGTTAAAGGACTAAAAGTGCACATCCCATAAGTTACAGGACTAAATTTGCAACTTTGCCCAGGGAAGCTGCAAGGACCATGTTAGTTGAAGCTGCATTGCCTAAGAGATTTCGGGCTGAAGCCATTAACACTGCTTGCTACACTCAGAATAGGTGTATGATCAATAGGCAGATGTCTAGAACTCCCTATGAAATTTGGACAGGAAGAAAGCCTAATGTGGGAGATCTTCACATTTTTGGAAGCAAGTGTTTTATTCATAATAATGGCAAGGACAACTTGAAAATTTTTGATGCTAAAGCTGATGAAGGTATCTTTCTTGGATATTCAACTCAAGAGTAAAGCTTTCAGAGTGCTGAACAAAAGGATTATGGTTATAGAATAGTCTATCCATGTGGTTTTTGATGTACCTAATATGAATGAAGAAGACATTAAAGAGTTTGCTGAGAAGATGAATCAACCAACTATCCAGAAGAGTCCTTATGCAGAAGCAAATCTCAAAAGACTCGATCTTGATGAGGATGATCTAGTTGAATCTCAAAGACAGTTGGAAGGTTTGCAGCTAAATGAAGATGATTGAAGAGAAGTTGTTCAAGACAACTTAGCTGCAAGAAGAACCAATCCAACAGACTTACTCCAACCAGATGTGAGATGGCTGAGAGACCATCCAATTGAGTTAGTCATTGGAAATGTAAGAGAAGAAGTAAGGACAAGATCCAGATTCAACATGAAGTTATGTTCACTTGTTTCATTTCTCAAATCAAGCCAAATGATGTGTCACAAGCATTGGATGACACACACTGGATTTTAGCTATCTTAGGAAGAGTTGGATCTCATTTAAAAGAAATAAAGTTTGGGAATTGGTTCAAAGGCCTACTCACCAAAATGTTATTGGTACAAAGTGGGTATTCAGGAACAAGATGAATGAGGAAGGATCTGTCGTGAGAAACAAAGTAAGATTGGTAGCCAAGGGTATTGCCAAGAGGACGGTATAGATTTTGATAAGACATTTGCACCTGTTGCTACATTAGAAGCAATAAGGATGTGTCTTGCTTATGTTGCAGAAAAAAACTTCATAGTCTATCAAATGGATGTGAAGAGTGCATTTCTCAATGGATTTTTAGAAGAAGAAGTCTATGTGGAGCAACCTCCAGGTTTTGAGCAGAAAACTATTAGAGATAAAGTCTACAATCTCAAGAAAGCATTGTATGGTTTGAAATAAACACCAAGAGCATGGTATGGTACATTGTCTCAATTCCTAACACACAATAGATTTACCGAAGGAAACGTTGACAGAACACTCTTCAGAATTCAAGATGGAGAGAGTGTTTTCCTTGTACTAATATATATAGATGACATCATCTTTGGATCCACAAACAAAAAGTTGTGTGACAAATTCTCAAATCTTATGCAGATGAAGTTTGAGGTGAGTATGATGGGATAGCTGACTTTCTTCCTTGGTCTTCGAGTCAAGCAAATGAAGGGTGAAACTTTCATAAGTCAAACCAAGTACACCGGAGATTTAATAAAGAAATTTGGTATGAAGAAAAGTCATATGTGAAGATTCATATGAATACTTCTATCAAAATGGACATGGATGCAGAAGGCAAGCCAGTGGATCAGACAAGATATAGAGCACTCATTGGATCATTGCTCTACTTGACTACTAGTACACCTGTCACTTTTGCAGTAGGTGAATGTGCAAGGTTTCAGTCTGCTCCCAAAGAAATTCATATGACTGCAGCTAAGAAGATTCTGAGATGCTTGAAGGGAAGCCAAGAAGTTGGATTGTGGTATCCCTAAGAAGGAGGATTCAAGTAAATTGTTACTCAGATTCAGACTATGTTTGGATGTAGAGTTGACAGGAAAAGTACATCTAGTACCTGTCAAATGCTTGGAAATAGATTGGTTTCTTGGTTCAGCAAGAAACAAAATTCAATAGCTATATCTATAGCTAAGGAAGAATATATTGTTGCAGGCAGTTGTTGTGCCCAAGTCTTATGGATGAGGCAACAACTGAGAGACTATGACATTGAAGAAAAGCAAATTTCAATTATGTGTGGTAACACAAGTGCTATTGTTATTACTCAGAATCCAAGTATTGCACTCAAGAACAAAGCACATTGATGTCAGATATCACTTTATAAGAGATCATGTTGAAAAGAAAGACGTCACATTGGAATATGTATCAACTCAAAAGATTATGACATATTCACAAAGCCATTATGTAAATCAAGATTTGAAGAGCTTAAGAATGAGCTTGGATTGATTGAGCTAAGTTAATATGCTCAGAAGACTCATTCAACAGAATTTAAGGTGGGAGAATTGCATTTCAGAAGAGTTTTGCTCATTCAACAGAGTAAAACAACCTATTTGGATGTTCAACAGAGTTGAATTAGCTGAATAGATGAGTCTCTATCAGCAGACAAGAGATAGAGAGAAGTAGAGTTGAGTCGTAAACGAAGAAAGCTGACTTATTTATGAGCTAAGAGACAAAACGAGGCCGTTTTCATTAAAGTGGGAATGTTTGACGATGATGTCAGCATCATTAATGCGGCAGAGTAAAAGGCTGCGACAGTAAACCTGTGATTGGTTATAAATGTTGCTCACATTAAATTCGACATGATCAATGCTTTTTTCACATTTTAATCTGGACCGACGATCACATTTCAAATTTTAAAAATCCCAAAATACTCTCTTTATGTTTCATATATATCGTTTCAAATTTCTCTCTCTTCTCACATACTCTCAAGCATTGGAACTTTCAGTATTCTCTCTGCAAACAAAAACCTCTCAAGTTTCTTCAAGCTTTTCCAAGAAATTTCCAATGGCACCCAAGAAATCCGCTCTCGATTTTGCAAAGCTCGCTAAAAAATGTACTTTGGTGCCTTTATCGATGCTGAAGGGCTTGTCAAGCAGTCTGCTAACAAGGATAGGGCCAGAAAGATTGTTGGCCTTCTGGAGAAATCTCGTATAATGGAGTTTCACTCCATTAACAAGCCTTAGACCTTCAGGAGAAGGTCTCTATGTTCTATGTGAATGCTTTTGTTCACGATGATGACATTCACTCTTTAGTGAATGGGATGGATGTCAAGTTGGCTGCAAACGACTTGACTGAGCTGCTACATCTTCCTAACAGCGGACTCACGGAGCTGAAAGACTACGAGTTCGACTACATGAAAATATGGAAGGAGATAGCCAAGAAAGAGGTAGCCGATAAGCTGAATCCATCAACTACCAAAACAATCATTAAGGAAGAGTACCACAAACTTATGGACGTGGTGGTGAAGTGCATCGACATAAAGTTTGGGTCATATAATCAGCTGTCACAGACAAAGTTGACTGTGATGGCAGCTATTATGGTGGAGTTGGAAGTGAACTAGAGCGAGTTCATTTTTGACAAGTTATGTCAAAACGTCCAAAATATCTAGCTGGAGGACAAAAAAATCAAGAACACCCTGGGCTATGGGCTAGTCCTGGGGTATTTGCTCGAGAAGAAGGGAGTGCCCTTTCACAAAGGGAAGCCCTTCCATGTCAACAAAATGTTGTTTAAGGCAAACTTATCAGCTGCTCAGAAGAATGCCCATACGAAGAAGAAAGGCGCTTCTGAGGGGGAATCAACTGAGAATGTTCCAGAGGAAACAACCGCCCCGCTCCGTCCCCTATCATGAACTGAACTCCCTCCCGTGCCCCTACGATAACGAAGAGAAGAATAACAGCTGCACCTCGGAAGATAGCTGTGAAAAAGCAGAAGACTCAGACCACTGCTAGCTTGAGAGATGAAAAGGAATCAGTTGCCAATGTTGTTGATAAGCCTGCAGCTGAGTCAGTCATTCGCATCATGGCTGAGACTTCCGATAGGGAAGAGGAAGAAGTCCCCTTGGAGAGGTGCTCCAAGAGACAACTTGTTTTGAAGTACGCTGCAGTAGCCCCTGTTGAAATGGTTGTAGCAGACACAACTATTTATGTGGCCCCAGCAACTAACCAAGAAGAGGAGGTTGTCGATGACACAACTGCACCTACTATTGAAAAAGTTGTTATGGAGACAATTGTTGGAGGTGGTGATTCCATCTTGAGGATGAGCAAGTTGCCCATGACCTTGTTGCCTTAGATGAACCAGGATCCCCCGCTTATCCTGGGATAGAAGCCAGGTTGCGTACATGGAGGCTATGGGCGAGCAAAAGTAGAGTCTAATTCATGAGGCCAGAGATGATTGTAGAAGAAGAATAGCTTCTTGAATTTCTGGATAACGCAACTGTTGTGTTGGCTCTAAATGAATTACACTCCACCACCATTCTCTTCGAGAAGAAGGAAGCTGAGAAGGCCAAGGCTCTTGAGAAGGGTAAGGGTCTCGAGCTTCATATTTATCCTTTCATAGATGCCAATATCCCCATTGCTACGCAACAATGATGATGAAGATGAGCCTACCGAATGAGTTGATATAGTTGAAACCGATCACCAAGCACGCCTTGAAAAGGTCCCGTAAGTTGCATGAACAAGCCCAACTGAGGGGTGTTGGAGAATCATCTTTGGTTCTCTCTACAACCCCCATTATCAAAGATGTGGTGAGGGACTTAGATGCAGTCACCTCCCCAGCTCACTCAATGGGACAAGACACAAGGGAGGATGGCGATGATGCTGGGACAGAAGAAGTAGTAGAAGGTAACCTAGTGGAGCCACGCCCTATAGAAGTTGTTGAGAAAACTATGGAATTGGATGAACAGTCATATGAAACAGCCATGTCCCCGGTGATAGTTGACCCCATCGAACAGCAATCAGCTGGTGAGCCAGTTCAGGAGAAAACTACTCACACTGCAGCCAGGTCGGTGGAGACTGCAGGGGACCAAGACAATGTGAATTAGGAGGCGAAGGTATGATTGCTAAAAAGGAAGTTGTTGCTGTCAATGAAGTTATGACGGTTGAGATTGTCATAGCTGAGGCCCCAACAACACTAAAGGCCA